>CM076575.1:1826677773-1827114552 GCA_034641835.2 Pinus albicaulis | reverse complement strand
TTGTCCTTTTAGTGTAACGTTGCATTATTGCTCCTCATTCATACAAAAGAACAAAATTTGCATTCTTCCTGTCTGTTTGAATATGAAAAGTATTCTTTTGCATTAGTAGGTTTATTTTTCACTAGAAAGTGAAAAACAAGAGAAAATTCTTTCATTTTCTGCTTCGGCTATGTTAGTAGTGTAAAGGGAAGTGTCCTTCTTGCATTCAATTAATTGTTGCTTTGTTGTGAACTTATATGCCTCTCTTAGCTAGATTTTCATCAAATTGAAATGATATGCTTTCTCTCATGTAGTTGTGCATTAGATATTTGAGATTACATTGGGTAAGGCCTTGAAGCTGAAACATAATTTCAAGATAAACTATAAAAGTAACTCAATCAACCTAAGGAAGTATTGAAACTTAATATGCCATTAGACAACACTAGTATAGACTTGTTCTCCCCATACCGTCACGTATATAAAGGGAGACCCTCATAGGTTGCAATCCTTTATCCACAGGAAGCCCAGTCTGCCGCCCTGTAACCGTGATAAACCGAACATAGCATTTAGGGAGACTGCATGCATGTATGTTAAGTCCTTGGTCATTTATCTTTCATTTGATCACCAAGGTGTATATTGCAGTTCACGGGAGCTTGGTACACCCTCTTGCCTAGAATTCCTAAGTAGTCATTTTGATATTTCCGTGACTCTTTAAATTTTGAAAAGATCATCGAGCACTTGTCCTTTCAAGCTCGTCCAAACTGAAAGTGACTAGAGTCACCTTTTTTCCTTTTCTCGACTATTAAAACATGAAAAGGCAGAGTTTTGTTTCAGTGTCATAAAATTAATTACCCACGATCACACGCTCATTAAAGTTATTCTCTTGGTTGGTTCATATATGATTCCTTGGTGATTGTTCTTAAAGCCTCGAATTGATCATCTCTTTTCTCTCCTTCTCTTTGAGACAAAGTCACGGTGGTGGAACCACCTATTTTGTCATCCTCTTCATTACCTCATAGTGAAGAGCCTCCCCCCCGGAGTTTCTTCAGAGACACCTCTGTCTGTCAGGACTTAGAACCTTGAAGGTGCTATCCTCCCAAGTATTCAACCTCTCGCCACTCGATCTTCTGCTAAAGAACCATTTGACATCAACTGGAAGCCCCCGGATGCTTTTTTCTTTCTGAGAGAAGATCTCCCTCAATGCTCGGGTTCACCCATGACACCTTTGTCTAGTGCTTTTCCCTCTACCGCTCGCCATTTGTTCCCTAACAGGTCTCCATCTGATATGGATGCCTAAAGTCCTGTTAGTGGTGAAGATACTTTTGTATCAATAGGAGAATATCAATTCCCTTTTGAGGATTTTCCTTATGTGATGAGTCAAGCTTCCTCTCAGCCTTCATCTCTACCGACTGGTTATCGTTCTTTTGGTCAGATAATCTCTGGTGTTGCATCTTTGTACCAAAACCCACTAAGGTCAAGTACGGCGGCTCCTCTACAGGGTCATTTGTGTCAGGTTCATCCTCTTCGATTTCCATTGTTTCGACGATGGTTACGTCAGTCCCAACTCAGCCCACTATTTGTGTGGCTTACTCCACACCATCTACTAGCATGATCCATCATTACTGTCATCTTCTACTCTTCATGGGATGCATCCTAATGCTTCTGTGATGTCTGTTGGGCCCGTTGTGAGTGGATCACAACCTCGCGTTTCGGAAGTCCCTCAACCCATTGGTATTATGCTTAGCTCCTCTAATCCTATTCCAAGAGGCCTGTCATACGGCCAGTATATGATGGCTATTCAACATTAGTATTACCTCCCCCATTGTTCTCAACAGATTCCAACTCAAGTAAATCTACCGCAGTACTACAATGAACATGGGAATCATGTCTATTATCGTGGGCCTCTTCCGCAAAGTCCATTGTATGTCCAAACACCACAACTTACGGTTCGCCCAAACCAGTTTACATACCAATAGGGACAACCCTATGGTCCACAAGGACAACCCTATCAGGGACAACCTTTAGTTTGACAGGGACAACCGTACGGTCCTACTGGTCAACCTCATGTTTAGCAAGGAGTGCCTTATGTTCCTCAGGGGCAAACCTATCCACCTCAGGGACAACCTTTTGTGCAACAGAACCAACCTTATGTTCAGCAAGGCCCTTCTCTTGTGCAACAAGGCCAACCCTCCATCGGTTAGCCGAGTCAACCTGGTCTTCATGGATAGCTTGGCTTACCTCAACCATCAGGTCAACCCGGTGTTTAGGGACAACCTGGTCCACTTCCTTCAGGCCAACCTACACCCCAGGGACATCTTGTTCAACCTCAGTACTCGGCCCAACTTGCACCCCAGGGACAACCTCTACAGCCTCAGGGCCAACCTTTCATTCCTCAAGGTCAACCTTTGATGGTATAAGGTCTGCCGCAAGGCACTGTTTTCATCCCGCAACAAAATCAGTACCCTGGTCCTTAACCGGTTTATGGGAAAAATTATCAAAATGGTAACCCCTATGGACAAAATCCTTCAGGACAGAACATATGGGCTCAAAATTTCTCCTAACCTGGTTGGAACCCCAACACTAGTCTCTATCAAAGGCCTACAATGCCCCTAGTTCCCACCAATATCCTTGGCGATTGTCTCATATTCGAAGGCAAGTCTGGAGAAGACCCCCAGGCACATGTTATGACGTACCACCTATGGTGCTCCTCTAACTCCTGGGTTGATGATTCAATTTGTTTACGTCTTTTTCAAAGGACTCTCACTGGTTCCACTGCAAAGTGGTACATTGAACTCTCTCGTGACATATTTCAAGATTTCAACTCTCTTTCAATGACGTTTCTCACACACTTTTAGTTACCGGTTCATTATGAAACTGGAACGCACCTCCTAACATCCTTGAAACAAGATCAGGCCACTCATATCTCTGACCATAGTCATGAATGGAGGCGGCGTCGTCGTTTGATCAAGTTTGAAATCCTTGATCAAATTTTGACTGATTGGTTCACTACCTATTTTATCAGTATGATTGCTAGGGGAATCGCTATGGGGGCATGTGTTACTGAGGAGCAGGCCATTGCTTATGCCCAACACCTCGATCTTGTGTACTCTCAATCTGGCACGCTTTATGAACTCTTTCCCAATGCTCCACGACCTGGAAATTCCAAAGCACTGGTGACACCATCCGTCGACAGTATCATTGGTTCTGTGTCTCAGACTTCTTGTAAGTCTTCTCCCAATTCTGCGAGGTAGAAATCTACTTCTTCCACCGATGCTACTTCTCAGCCACCTCCTAATCCTGACAAGACCACAGAAGTGAATGCCGTCCAGTCCACCCTGGTGGATAAAGCTTCCAAAGGTAAGAAAAAGGGTAAAGGCAAGGCCAAAGTTGACACCCCAAAGCAGGATTCTCCTAAAACCAATATTGATGATGGCTCGAAATGTAAGCCGAAGTATCCTTGCATGATATGTGACGATGAGAATTACACCAAGGACTTTCCACGACAGGCCGAGGTGAGTGGACTACTCAAAGGCACTCAAGGAACTCCGATTGTTCTTAAAGAACCATTCCCATTGTTGGTGTCCCGTGTTTTGATAGTTTGGAAAATAAAAAGACAAGGCAACATCAGAACCAATCTTTAGAGTTACAGGATCTAGTCCTCCTGTTCTTAGAGAGGGATCTCTCAAATATTTGTTTGCAAAGGTTTATCTTGTGTGCTTTGAGTATTGATTTTAGACTAGTTATTAAGTATAGGTGTTTGTTTGTTTGTTTGGTTAGATTGATATAGCAGAACATGAAAGGTCTAGGAAAGATATATAGAATGGAGAAACATTTGGTTCATTGGGCAATGGAGTCAATAAGAGGTCATAACATACTCATCAATGGATATGGGATATCAAAGGGAAAATCTAACTTGGCCGTAGGATCCTTTAGTTTTGGAATGAGATGGACATCAATGATTTGGAAAGAGAAGTTTAATTCTCAACGAAGGGAACTTGAAAACATAACTTGACAAATAAAGAAATATTTGATAGACAGGGCTAACCAAAAATTCTACAAACACTCTTCAAGCAAATAATGACTTCAAGACAACTTTTAAAATGAAATCTAAGATTCGGGGAACACCCTATTTCCTCAAAGATTTTATTTCAAATGATTTAGAAAACATAAAAGATTCACTGATAATTGCAGTCATAGAAGAGGGAACACCTAACACATCTATGATTACAACTATAAAGACCTTCAAGGCAACTGTTTAAGCAAGGGCAAAGGGCAAGATCGGGACAGACCTCCTTGATTCATTATAAACAAGAAACTTCAAATGGAGACTTCAATAACAGCTTTTAAGTGGCAGCAGGCAAGCAAGGAAAACCATAAATCATGTTGAAACCAACTATTCGAACTATTAAGGAAATGAACGAGCATGAAGACTAAAGAGAGAGATTAAAGACTCTAAAATACTTCAGCAGAAGAAAACATAACACAGTGAAGGATGAACAGGTCTAAGGTGCTTCCAGGAGTCATTTCTTAGCCTAAAACTTTCAACCTACTGTAGTAAGATTTTATGGAACATAATGAAAACAAGAGAAAACATTAAACAATTCAGAATACTTCACCAACAACCAAGCTCATGGATCCAATGATAGAGCCTTCTCAATCATAAGCATGCAACAACATCATCGGGGCTTCTAAGACTTCAATTTGTTCTTCAACTTCAACAGACTATGTATTATTTCAAAGAGTTCCAATATTACAACTAGTGATCAACCAACCCCTCTCTCATCTTATGCAATAGTATATATAGAAGAATGAGGAGGTGAGATCTGATAAAAGATCTCCAATTTCAATTAATACTGACTTAATGGCTTATGGGCCTTTGAGGGGCTCAATGAAGAAGCTTTCATACATATCCTCTGTATTAAATGATTCACATAAATATTTAAGCTTGGTGAGAGCTCTTTTTGACCTTTGGGGCTCTGTGTGATGTCGGGGTTACTCTGCAGATATATTTTTGCATTAAGTTTCCTTGTAGAAGTGATTTTCTGGCTGCGCTGAGGCGAATATCTTCTTTTAATCAATAACTTCGGCCTCTAATTGAATACTTTGAGGCACAAGTGGCATTTTAGTAGCTGGGAGGAATCAATTTGCCTCAGATGTGGCGGTGGAGGCATTCCTGTCGATAAAACACTTAAGATCTTCTTTAAACTGTGTTTTAAATCGGGGATTAGGATTTTGATAAACATTCTTAGCTGTGATCCCTGCAAATATGTCTTCCATCCTCTGTCCTGGCTCATTTTGATCTTCGTCACTGATACTCTCTGACTTTGCCCGATTCATGGTTTCTGCTGGTATGCAGGGCTGCGTAGGGTTATGTGGCATCAATGCTTCATGAATGATTGATGAAAACGTGGATTTTAAAACCCTGTGATGATTTTCTTTGGTGAATCGAAGGCAGGAAGATCGTCATCCCCTGCCTTTGAAATTTCTTCAGTTGAGGCGGAAAATCACTTGAAAACCCTGAAAGATACAAAAAAACTATTATAAAATTCATGCATTTATAGGTTTATTGCTGCGGAGGACGTGTGTGGGAAGCATGGCCGTTGGATGGCATCATCCAATGGTCAGGATTGATCGGTAGAAGTGATAGAGAAGGCGGAAGAATTTTTTAAATCAGAGCCGTCGATCGCGCAGAGATCGACGTACGGGAGCAGAGGCGGAAAGTCAAAATGGAGAAAACGGGAGATGAATTTTGGGCCGTCGATCTGCAGATCAAATCGACGACGGAGATGCTGTTATCACTGCGCCGGAGCTTGGTTAGCTGTCGGGCATCTTTGGTGAGCGGTAGCTGTCGGATGGGTGGCTTCAGATCGGACGGTGGATGCCAATATCGCGCGAGGTCCACGTCCAAAGTTTAATGCACGATGGACGGCGGTTTGGTGAATAGTGTCTAGGCCACGCGTCAATCGATGAGTGGAATCACTGTCGATCGGAAGAAAACCGCCCTTCGCTTGAAGGCGGTGCGATGGATACCACCAATTTTGGCAACGACGAGTGGATGGCGGGGACCACCGGGGTGATGGACTCCACGCCGTCAATCTGCAAATCAGATCGACGGTGGGGATTTACTGAAATTTTGAACCGATGGAAAAAACTTAGAAAATAATTAAAAACCCAAAGTTTTGAAAATAACATAAGTTTTTAATGTTATCGAGGGGTTGGGTATATATATAATATGATCAGGCGCCCGACTGCGGGGCCTTTTGGCGCGTGGAGAATTATATGACCGAGGGTTAAAGGGAAAAGGGCTAGGACCCATATATGTCCAAAATGTGGGTTTTTATGGTTTTTAATGGTTTTTAAGGCTATTAATGGGCAACGATAGAGGGAAAAAGGGGAAAAAGGATAAACAAGGGGTACTTTGAGTGAAGGAAGGGGATTTTGGGAGGATTTAGAGGGTAAGAGGGGAATTTTGTCAAGGGGGACAAAAAGTTAAAATGAGGTAAGTTTGGAAGAAGGGGAAATGGGAAATGGTGCTGGCAGCAGTATTCTTCCTTGGGAATCAGCAGGATTTTTGAGTGTAAAATAAACCAGCAGTGAAGATTATAGATAGAGACAGAAGGCCTCCAAGAGTCTTAAAGAGCCAACACTTTTTAGTAATAAAATTCGTTCCTTGAAGGCTCAAAAAGTCTTAGCCACCTTTTGTTATAACAAATTTTATAGGTGGCTAACACCCATCACAAAAAACTCAGATGGTGGAGCAACCTTAGTCCTCCACCCCTTTTGGATCTCAAGCTTTCATGATGAATGGTGCCGCACCCATAGCTATTGCTACCAGATCGAAAGATTATACCGAACCGCGTCAAGCGATGGGGAAAGAGATTGCAGATGGTCCTCCTCCCCTGCTTGCTTCTGGCCCTCTTCACATTGAAAGGCCCAGTCCTAAGCCTGTTGTACAACCACCTTCTAATGGCATGCTCCGTAATTCCTCCTATAATACGAACGCCAGTGTCGCTCAACATTACATTATTGTTGAGGATTTGGCTTAGGCATCTTCTACTATGTTCGTGTTGGAGGTGCTTCAGAGCTATCCATCACAATAAAAGGCTTTGTTATCTGTTATCGGAGGGGTGGACCCCACCGATTCAAGCCTTATCACTTTTGATTAGGAAAATTTCGTTCTGCGTCACCCTCGCCATCTTGCTTTGATTATCCAAGTTGGGATTAATGGTAAGAATATCCATCGAGCGGTCGTGGACAAAGGTGCATCTACTTGCATCATGTCCATTGCATGTTGGAAAGCCATCGGTTCTCTCGCCCTTAACCAGTCTCCAAACGCTTTAGAAGCCTTCGACAGAAGGGAATCTCGCCCTCTTGGTGTCCTCGCCAGCTTACCTATAACATTGGAAGGAAAAACGGTTAATGTCAAGGTTGAAGTCGTTGACGCCAGGCTCAATTATAATCTTCTCCTTGTTCGCAGTTGGACTCACACCATGCTATGTGTCCTGTCCACTCTCTTTCATGTTCTTCGGTTCCCACACGAAGGGAAGATCGTCATTGTCGATCAGTTATATTTTTTTACTTCCACCTCCTTCGAGAGCAACATTCCATACGTAGACCGTATTCCTACGCCTTATGAAAGTGTGGGGCCAAGACTTTTAAAAGACCCCACCCTTATGGGTCTCTTTTATCTTCCTCTACCCAACACTGGTCATGTCAATATGATCTCCACTTCTTCTGATTTATGGATCATCCCTTCACCTAAGCAGGTTGATTCGTTTGGTGATGTGATGTCCTTAAGCCCAATATAAATTGATTATTGTGAATTTATCTCAGCTTTGGATCCTCCTCCCTCTAATCATACTCCTTCAAGTGTGTCTCTTGACACGTATTCTCAATCCCCTTGGCTCAGTGCTTCAGATTATCCCGATCCCTTGAATGACACCTTTCCAACTGATGAAGCCACTATGGAAACCATGTCTCTTGAGGATCCTCCCTGGGATGATAGTCATCATAATTCCTCCTTTCTGCCTGGCCTTAGGGCCATGTCTACTTGTCTTGAGAATTTTTCTTCCCAATATCCTTCCCATCCACTTCAAACGCCCATCTTGACACATGAATTTTTTGTGGAAGGAAACATGGGGAATATTACTCAAACAATGCCTATTGACATCTCTATTAAACCAGGGGTTGTCAAGAACATCCACATTGGGGTGACATGTTCTCCTGATGAGATCAAAGTATATACTAGTCTCTTCCGAGAGTTTTGAGACATTCTCTTGGTCCTACGAGGAAATGCCTGGCATTGATCCGAGTATAGTCATGCACGAGATCCCTACTTACCCTGATGCGAAACCCATTCACCAACATCTTCATCCCGTGCACCCTAGAAAGGCAGCTGCCATAAAGGTAGAAGTTGAAAAAATTCTCAAAGTAGGCTTCATTTATCCAATCCCATTGACAGATTGGGTCTCTAACATCGTCCCTGTGGATAAAAAGCAGGGTACTATTCGAGTTTGTGTGGATTACTGCGACATCAATAGTGATTGTCCTAAGGATAACTATCCCACTCCCTTCATCCAACAGATCGTTGAACAATGTGTTGGGAGTGAGACCTTTTCCCTTATGTACGTGTTCTCTGGTTACAACTAGATCAATATCCTACCGGATGATCAACATAAGACCGCCTTCATTTGTCCATGGGGCACCTTCACATACAAGAAGCTCCATTTTGGCCTTAAGAATTCTGGTACCACATTCCAACGAGAAATTTCATACACTTTTCACGATATTAAGAACATTGTTCAACCTTACCTGGATGACCTTCCGGCTCATTCTGCTAAGCGTAAGGACCACCCAGAACACCTCCATCAAATATTTCTTCACTGTAGATGCTACAACATTCTGCTTAATCCGCATAAATGTGTCTTCTACGTCGATTCTGGAAGACTCCTTGGGTTTGTCGTTTCTAAAGGCGAAATTCGTCTCGATCCTCTTAAGGTCGAAGCTATTGTTAATCTCCCCTCCCCTTCCTCTTTACATCAATTCCAGAGTTGGCAAGGGAAAGCTAATTTATTGCGTCGTTTTATACCGAACCATGCTGAAGTAGCCAAAGGTTTCACGCGATTGCTTAAGTAAGGCATACCATTCCTCTGGGATGAGATTTCCCAAAAATATTTCAATGCAATGAAGACTTTTCTTGTCAATGCTCCTCTTTTGCGTCCCTCGAATTATCATCGCGACTATTCACTCTATTTGGTTGCCACTTTTAGCACTATTTCCATGGTTCTGGTACATGATGACGACAATGGTGATGAGCATGTCATTTATTATTTGAGCCACAATCTTCTCGACACTAAAATGCGTTATGCTCATGTAGAGAAATTGGCGTTGGCAGTTTTTCAAGCCCTCCAACGTTTTCGCCATTATATTTTACTCCACACAATAATCGCGATTTCTGTTTGTAGCCCCATGACCTATATTTTAACTGGACAATTGCTGGGGGGGGGGGGAATACTCCAAGTGGATAGTTATCCTCCAAGAGTTCAATTTGGAATCACTACCGCCAAATCGAAGGAATCATTGGTTTTTGCTAATTTGATATACTCTTTGCCTTCTGCCTCTGCTCCCTCTGGTTCTGAGGAACGTATTCCAGACGACACTCTTTTTCCGATTAGCACCCTCCATCCATGGTACGGTGATATCATCGTTTATCTCCAGATTTCCACCTTCTGGTCTGAGTTGAAGAAAGATGCTCGTCGATGTATCCGTCATCATTTGTAACCCTATCACATACTCAAAGATACCTTATACTGCATCGAAGCTGACTTCGTTCTCTTTTAGTGTTTGACCCTCAAGAAAGCTGAAAAATTCCTCAATGACTGCCATTCTGGCGCATGTGACGGTCACATGTCTGGGTATGCTACTGCTCAAAAAATCCTTCGTGCTAGATATTTCTAGCCTACCATTTTCAAAGATTGTATCCTCGTTGTCCCTAAATGTCATGAGTGCCAGATGTACCAGCGCAAGATGCACATGCCACCCACTCAGCTCCATCTCGTCATTACCGTTGCTCCCTTTGCAAAGTGGGGTATCAATTTTATGACGTGTAACCCTCGCTCGACCAGGGGGCATGGTTATATTATCGTAGCCGTGGAATACTTCACTAAATGGGCCGAAGCAATGCCTACACTCACTGCTGACGGTAAGACGACTATTCAATTTCTTTTCAATCATGTGATTACCAGGTTTTGCGTCCCTCAAGCCATTGTCACTGACCATGGCTTCTATTTTCGCCATTATATGATGGTTGAGTTAACTACTAAGTTGGGTCTGCGTCACGACAACTCAATGTCGTACTACCCCCAGGCCAATGGTCAAGTTGAAGCTGTGAACAAGGTTTTAGTCACCATGCTTCATCATACGATTGGGATGCACAAGTCCAATTGGCATCTCATTTTGTTTTCATCTCTCTCGGCTTACCGAACCTCGGTGAAGGATGTAACTGGATTCACGCCATTCCAACTTGTTTATGGTCTGGAAGCTACCCTTCTGATTGAATGTGAAATTCCTTCCCTCAAGATAGTTGTTGAATTACTACCTAATGCCTCGCCAGAGGAAGAACGCCTAATATATTTGGAGAGGCTAGATTAAACTCGTCGCTTCGCTACTCTAGTCATAGAAGCGCAAAAAAAGCAGGTTAAAGCCCACTTTGACCAGACGGTTTCCACTCATACCTTCGTAGAAGGAGACTTGGTCCTCTTCTATGATCAAGCTCATGATAAGCTAGGGGCAGGTAAATCAAAACCCATGTGGCATGGGTCTTACATCATTTAGCGTGTTTTGTAGAAAAAGTCCTATGAGCTTATTGACTATGAAGGCTATCCCTTGGATCAACCTAGAAATGGGTTGTATCTCAAAAAATATTATGCATGAGTTTCTAGTGCATGTACTTTTGTACATAAGTGTGTTTTTTAATATTTGTACATTTTTTTGGCTTGGTGTGCTTTGCAAGCAGTTTTTCCTTCTTATCATGTCTTTTCTTATTGTGCAGACGTTTGTCACTCCTTATGTCGGTTTCACGGACGGTGCCTCCCGTCGTACCCAAAATCTCTCCTCTGCGGCTTGGGTGATTTATGATCCTAATGGTGAGTTGGTAGACGTTCAAGGTATTTGTCTAGGATGAACAACCAACAATGTCGCTCAATACAGTGCTGTTATAGAACTCCTAATTGAAGCTACTGCTCTTGAAATTCATGAATTAATTGTAAACGTAGACTCTCAGCTTGTTGTTCTCCGGCTCAATGGGAATTATTCTGTGAGAAACCCTCAGATTTTAAGGATGTATTTGCGTGTTCACTTGTTAGAAAGGAATTTTGATTATATCACATATCAACATATTCCTATAAGAATGAATACGTTAACTGAGGCAGTAGCTAATATTATATTAGACAAACATTTGTGAAATTTGTAAAAGTAATCATCATTACATAGTAATATTTACACAAGAAAATAAGCATATATATATATATATATATATATATATATATATATATCTATTATTTGCATCCATGTGTTCATCATATTTAAAAAAATATATCTGTTTCGGTTACATCCCGAGACATCATGTCTCTCAAAAATATGCATAAATGAAGCCTAGGTGTCTAATCTGCATGGTGCTCATGATAGAATGTTACTGCACGTACGACCCACTTCAGCAGTCGGTGGATGCGGTTAGACACTCCTACGGTGTGCCTCTCATAAGCACGAGGAACGTCCTCGAATATCACATAATCAGGGATCCCACTTGTGAGTCCCTCCAAGTTGCACACGATATCTTCTTCCTCACTTCCCTCACCATGAGGGGCTGCTTCGAAATTGCGTGGGACCCTCTGTGCTATGGGGGACATCCCTGCGGGTCTCTCTAGGCCAACATCTGCAACACATGGGTGAATATCAGAACACATAAAAAAAAAATCATAATACTCATAAAAATAAAAATAAATGAGTTCTTACCTAAATCCTCATCCCAGTCATCTCCTTCTGGGAGTGGAAGGTCCAGATCACCCCTGAAATCGGTGCCAGTGTACGGCCAGTCCTCTACCATGATGAGCTGTCGGCAGAGCCAGTCAAAGAATTATGGCCTCTATGACATGTGTTGACCACCTCCTAATCGAGGCATCAACTCCACCCAACGGACCATCTGTGGCTCTCGTGCTGGTGGTATAAGCACTTCCACCTCCTGGCGCTGAAATATCGACAATCATTCCAGGATGAATGGTATTAAGATGGATCCATATCCAAATTTTTTCAGCTTTCCATTCTTGCATTTAGTTAACTGACGTTTTCAGTTGATTGTCACAACTTTTTCCCAATTGAATATGGTTGGAGCCATGAGATCCACAAAAAGTTGAAGCTATGTCTTTGTAGCTTTGTGGGGGGTCTGAGATCCAGCGGCCCGAGTTATAGTATGTAGCACTACCCTCAATTCGAAGTCATGCACTGTACGAATGTCTACTTTGCTGCTCTTGGATCATTTCTTTGTTACTGGACAGACTTTGTCTATCAGCATGCCCATGCTCTCTCCAAGGGGCCGAGTACCTGTCAAGATCGATTTATCTCCCCCCCGCAACAATCTAGTAATGAAATAAATGTTGGAGATTTCTATCTCCAACTCTTGGTCATGAACAATAAATCTTTCTCGATCAATGTCCCACACACTAATAAGGTATTGTAATAGTTCCAGCTGAGCTCTTAAACACCGGTTTAGGAAGAATTTCAAGAGCCCGTAGTTTCTCAGGGCATCCATACATGCATTGTTTCCCATAACCTGTTCATCCTCTTCCCTGTGCTCAAGTTATTTCCACTCTATGACCATTTTAGCTATTGATTTCACTGAAAAAACCACAATTGAAGCTCCCATTAGCATAAGATTGAAACTCAAGCAATTTGATCTAGGAATTTTGGAGAAAATCTTGATATTTTTTGGCTGCGGAGTTCGATGCTGCCGTTTTGCAAACAACAGTTCTGATTGGCACCTCCCCATTCAAAATTTTTGGGGTTGGGCGTGACTCCGTGCCTAGAATCTGCGCCGATGACCATGACCAAACCTTTACAATACCTCCCCTAAAATGCATCAAATCATGGAAACAGAGAATGAAAAATAGCCTAAAATGCAAATGAAGATCAAAGCTCATACCTAGAGCAAAACGGATTCGCAAATGACCTCCTGGATTGCCTGCCGTCAGCTCTGCAAGTTCACAGTAAAAAATGGTAAATATTCTCACAAGAAGGTGAAAAGGTAGAAAGTGAATTGTTTTTACTATTTGCATTGTTTTATAACCTTTTCTAAACCCTAATTATGTTTTGGACATATTTTTCGATGATTTTTATTTTTTCTCGAAAAATTGGTTTTATGTTTGTTTCTTGTGCAACAATAGGTCCTAAAAAATGACGACGATGAAGAAACGAGTTGTATTCTATTACTTTTTTGGACTCGGTAAAAACATGAATAAGCATACTAACATAGGATTATTACTTACTCTAGTGGTTGTGAGGTATGGAGGAGTGTTAGTGTGAGTCTTGTCATGTACCATCGATGAAGTCATCATGCTCTTTTGCATTTGCATAGTAGGAGTCCCATACTATAAATTTTTATCATTCCATTATGTCATGGATTCACTGATGGTAGTGGTCACCTCATCAGTTTCCCTCATGAACATACTTGCTAGTCTCTTCTCTATGGTCTTCAGTCATGATTCACTTTCACTCTAAGGTTCATGTTGAGATTGTAACAAGATGATGAGCTTAGTGGAAAGGAGTTGCCTTCACTAAGTGGGCCCGCAGGCTATTTTTGGCGCAAAGTCTATTTTTAGACTATGTCTATTTTTAGACATGTCGATCATATTCTATGAGTTGCAGGATGCTATTTGTGGATGGTTGGTCAAGTTGGAAAAATAGATGGACTTCTATTTTTAGACATATTGGGCGGAATCTGTTTTTAGATTGCCAGTCTAAAAATAGATATGTCGAATATTATTAGCTCTTAATAATATTTAGACTCTAAACATTATCTTATTCTCTTGGAGCACTTCAGTTAAGTGCATAGATGTGGCACAGGAGCTGACATAAGGAATTACGCTATACCTGAGGGTTAAGTGGAGATATTGCATGGATACTTCAGTTAAAACTCATGTGATAGAGTTTGGTGGAGTTGATTGAGGAAGTTAGTGGAGTTGTATTCAGTTTAACTAATCTAAACATAGTTGAGCTATTTGTATTCGGTTTAACTAATTGATACAATTAGTGAGAGTGGTGTGAATTAATTATTAATTAATTCACTAATTATAAACTCATAAATCAACTAAATAATTCATAAGTTAACTTCAGTGCATGGACAGTTTCAGTGGAGACCAGTGCAGAAATAGGTGAAAGAGCAGGTTAACTATCAATTGTGACTATACAGTTGCTATTTGCAACACACAGATAGGTGGAGTAGCCCATCAGGATTGCACAGTACAAGCCAGGTGGTTTATCTATTTAATGAAGCCATCCCATAGCATTGAAAACACAATAGAGGCTGGCTATCAAGTGGCAAAAGATTGGAGCATGTGTTTTGCTAGATCTAGCTTGATAGTGTGTAGCAATTGAGGGTATGCATGAGAGCTTGTGAGGAGCTTTTGTACTATGATTGTTACATGATCTCCATGACATATAATATACAGATAGTTGGGGTTTTCAGCTTTAAGCTTTCCCATTAAATACTGTGTTCATATGTGTGATTGTTTGTGGTTTTAATGTATGCATGAAATTGATTTTATTTCCGCATGTGATGATCAATGGTAGAAGAGATTCTGTATTATGCATGAAGCTAAAATAGTGTGTGATCAGGAGAATCTCGGTGAATAATATATCATTTATTCAAATTTCTACAATTCACTTTGTTAGATCATAGGGTTGGTCTCATTAGGTCTTAGGGTTCCACCATGGTCAAATTTATCATCAAAGTGTCAATAAATATTAGCAAGGACATGAGGATGCCTAATAAACTCAAAGCACAATATCTGGATAAGCCAAAGAGTTGTTCTTTCAGCTGAATGTAATTTTCACCTCAAAACATGTTTTGAGGTGAAAACAGGGTACTTTGTTTTTATTATCATTTTTTAATGTAAATTTATGTCTCCATATGTAATAAGTTGAACTTCAGAAAGCTGCTATCTCCAAAGATCCAAAGGGGTTTTTTCTCTGCCTGGGTTTCAAAGGTGTTCTCCACAGGATTTTCAGTGTAAATCATATTCTAAATATTTTCATTAGAAGGAGCTAGGAAATATATTTCCAACGGTATATCACACTCCCAAAAACACTTCCTGGATTGGAAAATATGCCCAAATCAATTAAGGCCTCAAAAGCACAACTCCACCCCTTTTTCTCATTTGCCCTTTTAGCTTTATATTTTTCCCTCTTTATAAGTTTTTTCGCCTTTATCGCAAAATTCCCTTTTTTTTTCATTGTCGTCTCCTGCAAACCACCGATGTGATGCCATCGCACCATTGCATCGCAACTTCGCCTTCCCACAGTGCATTGCTCCGCCTCCCTGACGTCGCCGATGCAATTGCATCACTTACACACCATCGCATTGCAAACATCCCGTTCATTAGCGCCAAACCCCACATATTTGTTTTCACCGATGCGATAAGTCATACAATCGCCATCGCATTATCGCAGCAATCCCTCCAACGCTAACTCTGTCATCCTTTTCGCCGATGCGATAAATCACACATCATGTAATCGGCAAATTCCGCCAGCATTCGACCTCGCACTCCTGTCTTCTGCCGATGCGATGTCCCACCAGTGATTTGACTCCCGCCCACTCCGTTTCTGCGATGCGATGATCACTCTGTCTCCTCCATCGACCTTCCTCCCATCAGCCTCGCTCATCGCTCATCGCAGTTTCTTCCGCCTAGTAGTCCCGCCTCTTCCGCTTCTGATTTTGCGATTGTGATTTTGGGCCCACCACAACTCCCTCGCTCCTTTTAATGATAAAAAGGGATTTTTCTCCATTTAAAAAAGAAAAAAGAAAAAAAAAAAGCAATTTGATTTGTATTGGTTTAAAAGGGGTTTTTCTTCAAGTTAAAAGAAAAATACATTTTTAAAGCCGTGAGCTAATTACAAAACACAGAGGTCATTCCGGCATCGACAACAACGATAAATGAGAAGATCGGTTCTATATTTTTTTTTCTTCCCATCTGTTGGAGTAAATGTAACATAAAATCTTCCAGATGGTCGAAATATACTATTTCCTCTCATTCATAGGCATACTGTTGGTTTCTTTTCTATCTTCAGATTTTGGTTTCGCGGCAGGTGAAACAGCTCCTCCTTCTGCGGATTCGGCCCCTTGAAACTTGTCTATTTAATGTAATTTCTGAGTCATTTGTAAAGGGGGAAAAAGATCGAAATCATTGGGATGCATTGAGCTTCATTGTATATCTTTGTAACCTGTTTGGCAGGGAATTAATAAAGACTTGCATCAATTTTTTATGGGATCCCTGTGGTATGGAATTTTAGCACAATCTCTTCTTTTGTAATCATCTGTTAAATGTTATGTATGCCATTTCATTCATTCCATTATTTCTGTTGAATGTTTTCAAGTTAGATAGGTAGAATCCACTTTTTACAGTGCTCTGCCTTGGGAAAATCATTCAATATTTTATGTTTTCTGCTGTTTGAGAAGGATCCATCTCATATTCCCTGCTCAACTCCTCACCAGTCTTAAACATTTCATAATCATTAAATCAAAGTTGTTAAAATTCATGCCTACCTTGCCCCATATAATACCCTGTATTTTTGATTTAATTCCCCAGATTTAAACTTCCCAGCTCCATCTGATCTAACACAAAAACCCAGAAAATTTATAAAAATATTTCGAGCTACTATACCTAGCCTAAAATCATTTTGTAGTCATACTTCATTGAGATATCTTTACGGAGAGAGCCCTCTCCTTGCCTTGTAGGGCTAGCTACAAGGTTAAGCGTGGTTTGTGGTTACCCTGGTTTTCCTTTCTTCAGTTTGGGTTCAAATCAGGCGATAACAAAGGGTAGAGGTGGTCACCTCAAGCTCAAGAGAGGGTAGACCAAGAGCTCGCACATGCGGAGAAGGGCCATAGAGAGACCATCATCACAGAGTGCACACTCTTAGTATAGGTGGAGCTACTAAGAAAGGTAGCCAACCTATCACCATGGGGACTCTACTCATAGCACTCTACAATGAAGCCCCCAAAGGAATGGACACCTATTGTTGTGATACCTATAGAGGAGATAATTTGGGATCCATAGCCATGAAAGCCACACAGAGTTGGGTATTTATGAAGGCAGTAATAATGGGAGGAGTCATAGGTAGAGTGGCTAACTAGGTTTAGGTGCATCCAATACACCAAGTATCACTACAGTTAGGGGGACTCGTTAAGGGCCCACCTATGAAGCCAGTTAAGATGCATGTTTGGCGATAGAGGTAGTGCCAACCATAGGATTTGTGGAAGGAGTGGCTACATTTTTGCATCAACTCCCATACACGTTGTTGATGTCTGACAACTATAGTTTGTTGGAAATACTAAGAGAGGGGTGAATCAATATTCCTTTCAATTAGAGAATTAGTTAATCTTCAATTATTATCAGTGTTTGTACAATGATAGCAGCAAACAAAAGGAACACAAATGCACATATTTTTTAAGGTGGAAACCCACTGCTGACAAAAATCACCTAATGATTTTCTAATAATTCTTTATTATTCAACTCCAGTTGAAAATAAAGCTCCAACTTCCTAGAATCTATAAAATCATTCTTCTCCAGCTTCCACTGGATGGACGCTCCAATGCCTGAGATTCTTTGGTAGTCAACTGAACGGATGCCCCAACACCCAATGAGCTAAAACTCACCCTAGCACCACCCTACCATCCTATAGAAGAATAAAAGAAGAATGGACTCCCGTACCAGGGAAAATGGTCCACTTTACAATGATATAGAATGATGTAGAAGAAGAAGATACACTAGACCATAACCCCAACTTTGACACAACCACCTAATGATGATCCTAGACCACCCGACACTGCCTCTTCAACTCTTGGCAGATAGAAACTAGTACAATTTATACAATAATGTATTTACAATGACTTAGTACAATGATACCTTTACTATGATTGTACGCAGTGCTGCCCACTTGAAGACTTCATGTGATGAAATTCTTGCTCTTGGTCTACACTTTGGTTGCTGCTCTTGTCATGCTACCCTCTGCTACACCTTGATTTGCTTTGCTTCCCTAGAAATTTGGGTCCTTTGCAGCCCTTGACAACACATGATTTAACTTTTTATTTGCCTTCTAGGAGCTCGATATTGAATCTGGTGTATCTCTATTATTTTAGATTCCCAATATCTGATTTGCGGTCCTGTAGTAGTCCTCTGAGTCGTCTTTCCAATGCCACAGGTCTAACCCAATTTGGATTCTTCAAGGGAGAGTTATACTCAATATCTCACAATTCTCTAATTATGGACTGTTTCAGCAGAGCGAACTTGTATGGCGTGCCACGTGTCACTGTTTCTTCATTTGGCTTTGAAATTTATAGAGAGAAAACTACAGTCTGTGCACTATCTACCAATTTTTATGGAATTCCAATCCGATACTGAGAGAGAGAGTTATGACGATTTTACCAAGGTCACTTCTTTGAGATGAATTTCAGGATCCTGCAAAAACATTAACTTCCACAGATCATATCTCCGAAAAAATTGTGCACCTTCATATGAAATTTTCACAACAGCTTCCTCAGGATTTTGGCTTTGCCTCATAAAAATTTCAGCTTTTGAACCTTCGTAGAAAAAAATTTAGAGCTAAAATTCCACGATGACCTGTTTCAGATGGCGAAATCCCTTGCATAAGAAGGAAATGAGGACCACAATTTATATAAATGCTCAGGTTGAGAGGGGCTTCAACAAGTGAACGTGAGAGGGATTTTAGGAGCTTAAAAAATATTAATTATGATTTTTCAATGACCCATGCCACAACCCTATGGGGTTTTAGCCCACTAACTGGGGGTATAAACTTCAGACATGAATATCTCTCAAACCGTGAAGAGTTACGTGGCGTGCCATATATCAACGGAAACAAATCGACAGGTAGAAACCATCAAAATAATTCTTGAACCAGAATATAGTAATTTGGTAGGTCAAAATTCCCATGCAATATTGGGTTAGCCCCTGGTGCTGCTTGGGTTGACATCAATGACAACCATTGATCAACAATCTCCCCCTTTGGCATTGATGGCAACAAAAGTACTCCCCTTGCGATCATGACACCTCGTCCTACAACATTCTCTCCCCCTTTGACATCAATGGCAAAGGGTAACTACCCCTGAAACACAACCATCCTGTGGACCTGTACACAACTCCACTCCCCTTGACACACAACTGTCCGAAGTCCTGTAATATAATGAGAACTTGGAAGAATCCCAAGCTTCTGAAGAAGATATTCAAATGCTTCATGAGGTAAAGGTTTAGTGAAGATATTAGTAATTTTTTCTTTTGTACAAAAATACTCAAGTTTGATATTCTTTTTAGCGAATTTTTCTCTAACAAAATGATATTTGATCGGAATGTGTTTTGTTTTTTAATGCATGACAGGATTCTTGGAGATGCTGATGGCACTAGTGTTGTCACAGAATATGGGAATAGGCTCACTAAATTGTACTTGAAGATCTTAAAAAGTTTGTTTCATCCAAAGGACTTGAGTACAACATGATGCTACTGCAATGTATTATGCTTCCGCTATAGATAACGAGATTGAAGTTTGCTTTTTGCTCAACCATGATACGAGACAACCACCTAGATAGAATGCTACTCCACTAGTACTCTTACGATCATCAACACTTCTTGCCCAATTTGCATCTGTAAAGGCTTGAATAGTGAGATTGTTACCCTTGGGATACCACAAGCCATATTCTTCTGTGCCCTTGAGATATCGAATAATTCTTTTGATGGCAATAATATGTGATTCTTTTGGTGCTGCTTGGAATCTTGCTACTTTTCCAACTTCTTGCATAACATCTGGCCGAGAGGTTGTTACATATAGAAGACTACCAATCATAGATCTGTACAACCTCTGATCCACATCCTTAGATGAGTCGTCCATCTCAATTTGCAACCTATTACCATCAGAGTAAGGACGAGTTTGCAATCTTCCATTTTTAATTCCTTGAGCATTTCCTTGATGTACTTGGCTTGACATATAAATATTCCTTTCTCTTGTTGAGATATTTGAAGCCCTAAGAAGTATGTCAGCTCACCAAGTAAAGACTTCTCAAACTTACTTTGCATCTTGTAGAAAAGTTCTTACTTAGTCGATCATCATTGCTACCAAATATTATATCATCCACATATACCTCAACGATTGTTAAATTATATTTATCTATTTGTACATTAAGGTTGCTATCAATAGTACCTTTCTTGAACCCTTGTTGACGTAGATATCCATCAAGACGAGCACACCATGCTCTGGGAGCCTGCTTGAGACCATATAGAGCCTTCTTTAACCTGCAAACATAGTTTTATTTTTTTGATAGTAGAAAACCTTCAGGTTGTTCGATGTAAACTTGTTCTTCTAGTTCTCCATTCAGAAATGATGACTTAACATCCATTTGGTAGACTTTGATTTTTCTTGAACATGCATAGGCGAGAAAAATTCAGATGGCTTCCATTCTGGCAACTGGTGCAAATGTTTTGTCGAAATCAATTCCTTCCACTTGTGCATAGCCTTTTCAAACCAATCTTGTTTTGTTTTTGGCAACCTGCCCATCTTCAATCAATTTGTTCTTGAACACCCATTTAGTCCCAATGACATTTTTATCTTTTGGTCATGGAACTAATTCCCAGGTGTTATTCTTCTCGATTTGATCCAATTCTTCATTCATAGCTGCTACCCAATGTTCATTCTGGTTGGCTTCCTAAAAACTACTAGGCTCAAAGATTGCTAGAAAAGCAATGTGAGCTTGTTGTGATGAACGAAGTCGTCGACCTTCATTTATGTCACCAATGATTTGATTTGATGGATGGTTCTTTTGAATCCATTTTTTTGTTCTCCTTGGAGGAGGTTATTGTTGTTGTTCTTGTATATTTTGATGATCATTATTTACTTCTTCCTCGTTGATAGTTGCTTCTTGTTATACAATTTTATCTGTGTCTTTTTTAGCCTATGTCTCAAGTTTCAAAGATTCTAGATCCTCATCATTATTCTCTAGAACACCATCTTCGTCAAACGTAACATTTATGCTCTCCACTATCTAATTTCGTCTTAGATTATAACATTTACATGCCTTTCTTTTGCGTGAGTAACCAACAAAGATACCTTCATCAACACGTGATTCAAACTTACCCAAATTTTGATCTTCTCTTTTGATATAACATTTGCTTCCAAAGATTCTGAAATATTTAACATTAGCTGGTTTTCCTTTCCATAATTCATATGGAGTCTTGTTGCAATTATTTCTGAGAAGAATTCGGTTGATAATGAAGACTGTCATATCAATTGATTGAACCCATAATTTTTCATCCAATTTTGAGTCCTTCAACATTGTTATACCCATTTCTTGTACGGTTTTGTTCTTTCTTTCAGCAACTCCTTTTGCTGAGGTGTTCGTGCTGTTGAAAATTGTCTTTTTATTCCATTTTCATCACAGTATTGCTGAAATCATTTGGAAGTGAATTCTCCACCATTATTTGATCTTAAACACTTTATTTTCAAATCAATTTCATTTTCAACGAACTCCTTGTAGATCTTAAAGCACTCAAATGCTTCATATTTTTTCTTTAGGAAACCGACGGCTGTCATCCTGGTATAGTCATCTATCATTAACATGAAATATAATTCTCCATCTAAGGCTTTTGTTCTCACGGGACCACATAGATCAATATGTATCGATTCCAATGGATGTGATGCAAAGTGTTATTTTGTTTTAAATTGGAATTTTGTCTGCTTTCCATGCCAACAGGCCTCACATAGTGTGTTGGAAGGTTTTGAGTTTTTCGGCATTTCTCGTACTGCTTCCTTTTTACTTATCCTGAATGGATTGTCAAAGTTTTGTGACCCATTCGTTTGTGCCATAACTAGCTTTCATCTTCTTTATCTAGTAGACATGCTTTAGTTGCTTCATCCAGAACATATATGTCGTTTGGAGCTCGAATTGCTGTAGCCACAATTTTACCATACTTGCCTTTCCTAATTTCACATTTTGTGGAGTTGAATAGCATTGTGTGTCCTTGATCACACATTTTTCCAACACTGAGCAGATTGTGATTCATGTTTTCAACCAATAGAACATTCTTGGCTATAACATCTTTGCTTTCAAGAGTGACAGTACCTGATCCTATACCATTTGAAGATCCACCATTTCCAAAGGATACGGTTCCATCCTTCTTCTCTTTCAGAGATGTAAATTTCCTTCTATCTCTAGTCATATGCGTTGAGCAACCGCTGTCAACATACCACACATCTTTGTTGTTTTTTTAGTAGCAGGCAGAGCAATAGCACAATTATAGTTCTTCTTCTTTTACATGTTCTGGATTCATTATGTGGCTTGAAGATTCTTGGAGGATTTTCAAGTCTACAGTCTCTGGCTATGTGTCCAAAGTTTCAACATTTGTAACATTCAATATTATTTCTTAAATGTTCAAATCTATTGATGTTTCATTGGGCCCTTAGAGGTTCATATTTGACAGATCTCCTGGAATTGTATTCGTTCCTGGGGTATGTGCGACATTCTATAGCTTTATGACCAAATTTTCCACATGAATAACAATAGCCATAAAAAATATGTTGGTACCTAGATGGAAATCTTCATCGAGGAATTGTCTTCCAAGGATTTTCTTGCGAATCTTGTCTAATGAAGTCTATATGCATGTCGGATCTCATAGGTTCATTGTATTTTGTTGTAGAAGGTCCTGCTTCTTCTTCTTTGTAACAGATGCCAGTTTTATCGTTGTAAGATCGTTGATTGTTGATGAGTTCTTCCAATGACCTTGAGTTGTTGGCATAGTTTTGGACAATTTTTCCCTTCTTCACTTCCTTACGAAACGAGACTACTTTGGCTTCTAATGCTTCCCTTTCTTGGTTTCTTTCTTCCAACTTCTTTTGAAGCGACTCTTCATTACATTTGTGTTCTTCAACTTCAATTTTGAGACCTTGAACTTGTCCTTCAAGAGTATTGGAATGGATCTTCTCAGCCTTGAGCTCTTTTATAAACCTGATTTCCTCCTTACAAAATTATTCTATGGTCAACTTTCTTCTTCGTTGTTTGATACCTCTTGTTTATTGTGCTTGGCCATAAACAATACTTTCTCATTGGCTTCTTCTTTGCTGTCACTTTCTTCATCAGATGATGAGCTATCTTCTTTAGAGAGAAAGTTCCTTTTGGATCCTTTCTTTTTGCCTTACTTGTTGAATTTCTTAACGCCTTTCTTTCCTTTTGAGTTGCCATCACTTTTGTTCGGACATTTTGCTGCGAAATTCCCAACCTCACCACAACTGAAACATATCAATGGAAGTTTACCTTTGAATTTTCCCTTACCAATTTTTAGCTTTCTCATAAAGTAAGCATATTCTCCGTCATCTCCCTTTTCTTCACACTTGCAGGTGCATGTCATTTCAATTGAAGGTTGTTTGTCCTTATTGGTTTTCTTAGATGCAACGAACACAGTTTCTAGATTTGAAGTGCCCTCTTCTTCATCAAGTCTCATTTCATATGCTATGAGAACTCCATGTAATTCCTCTTTACTGAGTTTGTCCAGATTTGCATTGTTTTCTAAGACCGATACCTTTGGGTTGAATCTCCAACGTTCTAAGAATCTTTCGTATAATAGTCTTCTCGTCAATTGGCTCTCCCAATCCTTTCAGAGTATTGGTTATTTCATCAATGTATTGGAAGTATGCAGTAATGTTGCAATCTTCTTTCATTCTGAGTTGCTCAAATTTTGCTCTATAGATTTGAAACTTTGCTTCTTTAACATTTGAGTCACATGCATATATATTCTCAAGCTTGTCCCATATATTTTTGGAATTTTTACAACCCAACACCTTATGATAAGCAGATTCAATAAGTCCACTGATAATAATATTCTTTGCTTTTGCATCATTTACCAAATTCTTCTTACCTTGTTCATCCATGATTGATGTAAATCCATCTTCGGGCCCCACGATTATGCTGTGTTCTTACATAAGATAGAACTCATTCTTTAACACGAGTGCATAGTATAGCAGCGAAGGTACACCATTCTTAATGTGTCCACGAAATGACCTCACTTCTAGTACATTAGCTTGCTATTGAAAGGCAGGCTCTGATACGATTGTTGGAAATATGCGAGAGGAAATTAGTCAGTATTCAGCACCAATTAGAAGCATTAGTTAATCTGCAATTATTATCGGTGTTTTAGTATAATGATAGCGGTAAACAAAAAACACAAATGCACACATTTTTTAAGGTGGAAACCCACTCAGGGACAAAAACCACCTAATGCTTTTCTAATAATTCTTTAATATTCAACTCCAATTGAAAATAAAGCTCCAACTTCCTAGAATCTAGAAAAGCATTCTTCTCCAGCTCCCACTGGATGGATGCTCCAACGCCCGAGATTTTTCAGTAGTCAACTGAACGGATGCCCCAACACCCAATGAGCTACAACTCACCCTAGCACCACCCTACCACCCTATAGAAGAATAAAAGAAGAATGGACTCCGTACCAGGGAAAATGGTCCACTTTACAATGATATAGAATGATGTAGAAGAAGAAGATACACTAGACCATAACCCCAACTTTGACACAACCACCTAATGATGATCCTAGACCACCTGACACTGCCTCTTCAACTCTTGGCAGATAGACACTAGTACAATTTGTACAATAATGTATTTATAATGACTTAGTACAATGATACCTTTATAATGATTGTATGCAGTGCTGCCCACTTGAAGACTTCATGTGATGAACTTATTGCTGTTGTTCTACACTTTGGTTGCTTCTCTTGTCATGCTACCCTCTGCTACACCTTGCTTTTCTTTGCTTCCCTAGAAAGTCTAGTTGTTTTCAGCCCTTGACAACACATGATTTAGCTTTTTCTTTGCCTTCTAGGAGATCGATATTGAATCTGGTGTATCTCTGTTATTTCAGATCCCTAATATCTGATTTTCAGCCTTGTAGTAGTCCTCTAAGTTTTATTTCTAATGCCACAGGTCTGACCCAATTTGGATTCTTAAAGGGAGAGTTATACCCAATATCTCACAATGCCCTAATTATGGAATGTTTCAGCAGAGCGAACTTGCACAGCGTGCCACGTGTCACTGTTTCTTCATTTGGCTCTGAAATTTATAGAGAGAAAACTACAATCTGTGCACTATCTGCCAATTTTTATGGAATTCCAATCCGATACTGAGAGAGAGATTTATGACAATTTTACCAAGGTCACTTCTTTGAGATGAATTTCAAGATCCTGCAAAAACACTGACTTCCACAGATCATATCTCCGAAAATATTGTGCACCTTCCTCTGAAATTTTCACAGCAGCTTCCTCAGGATTTCAGTTTCACCTCATAAAAATTTCAGCTTTTAAACCTTTGTAGAAATAAATTTAGAGCGAAAATTCCATGATGACCTATTTCAGATGGCGAAATCCCTTGCATAAGGAGGAAATGAGGATCACAATTTATATAAATGCTTAGGTTGAGAGGGGCTTCAACAAGTGAACATGGGACGGATTTTAGGAGCTTAAAAAAATTAATTATGACTTTTCAATGACCCATGCCACAACCATATGGGGTTTTAGCCCACTAACTGGGGGTATAAACTTCAAACATGAATATCTCTCAAATCGTGAAGAATTACGTGGCGTGCCATATATCAACAGAAACATCTCGATAATTAGAAATCATCAAAAGCATTATTAAACCAGAATATAGTAATTTGGTAGGTCAAAATTCCCATGCAATATTGGGTTATACCCTGGTTCTTCTTGGGTTGACATCAATGACAACCGTTGATCAACATAGTCGCCTTGCAATGTCCACCAACCATTTCACTAACTCTAATTCATTTTACATTGACTGTATCTTAACCATGTTGCATCTATGCTGCTGCTAACACTGCATTGTACAACCTGTATTGTTTCCAACTCTTCATCTACATTGCAACCCAATTAACACTCCCTTTTACCTTTATTATTGTTGTTGCAACTGAGAAACATCCAAAATATTGAATCAATCGTGATCACATGCTGCAATTGTCTCCTGAGTTTCTGACTGTTAACAGCCTTTACACTGTCCACTGGGAAATTTTCGTTGTTGTTGACTCTGCATTGTGCCTGTTGCATTTTTGTCAACGCTACTCTACGCTCCTCAACATCTGACGACAAGTAGTCTACAACTATCACTTTGGAACTGATTGCACCAATTGACACTGATCCTCCTGCTACTGAATCCTGTGAGCCCCTGTAGCAAGGGTAATGATCCATGTGAGGAGTAAACTGCAAATGTTGCTCCTTTATGGACCCTTCCCAACTCTACGCAACTCTGGAGATTAGAACTCGATGTCTCCCCACTTCTCTCTTGGAGGTATAGTTACATACAAAGTGAATTGGTCCTTCAATTTGGAAGACAGTTGATCTATCTATGCAGATGTTGTCGCATGATCCTACTTTTCCTTCTTGTCCTTCTTCCTATGAGGACATTGAGTACTATAGTGGCCAAATTCGACACACCTGAAGCACTTGATCTTAGACAGATCTTTCTTCTTTTCTCTCCCTGCGAGCCTTGTCCCTAAATGGGACCTTTTGTTTTCCCTTTCAATGCAAGGGCCACATTTTATTCCTCCTTCACACCCTTGGATCCTTTGTTGCTACTATCGCTAATGGAGCTCTTTACCAGAGTTCACCTCATCTCCTCTTGTGTTAGATTTGCCCACATCCGGTCCCACCCAGGTAATTGATCTTGTCCCAAAATGCCCTAAACAAAGTTCTCCCATTCCTAGGTGACACTGTTGAGGACCAAGCGTACAAGTTTTGTAGCTAGAGGCAACTCTCCTACAGCTGCAAGCTCATCCCAGATATCTTGAATTCTGGTGAGAAAGGGGTTGATGCCTTCACCCTTATTCATACGAACATTCCTCAATTTTTCCTTCAGGAACATCTTCTGCTGCTCGAAAGGATTATGATATAGTGAGGCAATAACATCCCACATTTATTTGGTCATCTTGGCCTTAACATGTGAGACTATATGATCTAGAACTCCATCAAGAATCAACCGCTTTTCCCTGGCCATCTCCTTATTGTAATTAGTTAGTTGGTTTGCATCTATAGGCACAACTACAACTCGTTCTGCATACATCCTCAAACCATGTTAATCTAGCAGGAATGCCATCCTGGCCTTCTAGATACAATAGTTTGAGGCACCCTCTAATTTGTCCTGATCTAGGAGTCCTACTGAGGCCATTACTTCAAAAAACTAAACTTGGAAAGGAAATTTTCCTCTTTCACATGCTCAAGGAAAATTTTAAGGATGGATATCTATTTGAAAGTTTAGAAACCTTGGTGAATCTTAGTAATTTGTAATAGAAAAATTATAAAATGTTTGATTTTATTTGCACTCTTTCCTGTAGTGAGAAAAAATGCCTAGTGCAACTGAAAATTTTGGATTTATGAACTAGAAACCCTCTGAGAGAAACCCCCTTTGTGTGTGCAATTTCTCCTCCATCGAGCGTTGATTCTACTGTTGCAAAACCTTATTATACCCAAGCAAGAAATTTTCTCTGCGAAAATACTGTGTTGCTCACTTATTCCTGTTGAAATCACTTTCCCAGACAGATCGAACTTTTTTGCCACCTAAAACTGGAAAATCGAACCCTGTCCAGCAATTCACACTACTTGGCTAAGCACTGCACAACGCTTAGAAAATTCGTGTTGTTTCTCCCTCTGAGCCAAAAAATTCTGCCTCTTCATCTCTAAGCTTCCTGTATGTCAAATGTGCTTTTATACCATGTGAAAATTTTCAACTCTATTGCAGCAACTAGAAATTAGTCTTCTAACTGTACATTTAATCATGCAGTTTATTTTCTACAACAGACAACGAATAAAACCACAACTGCAATTTTCACCATAAAAAATGTTGCGAAAAATAAAATGCCGGAAACTTAGAAATATGTTAGCACACACATTAAAATGACAGTTATTTTTGGACAATTGTCCACGAAAAAATCCAATGCGGGAAAACCAGTGCAACAACTGAGGGGTTTATTATTATGCAGCAGTGAGAAATTATGAGTACAAATGGATGCCCAAAACTGCTAATCCTCTACAAGATAAATTGGCCACAAAATTAGTGAAACAAATTTTGTCTCACTAGACACATCCCAATTCATGAACTAGCTCAAAATGGGTGGCTTGAACCCCTACATCAGCCTTTGCGCCAATTTTGTGCAAACCCTCTCACGCTCTACTTAGAAGATGCAATTGATCAAGTCGTATGTCCAACTCAGCCTTTGAGAATGACTCACTGGCCCTTTCAGAAATTATCTTGGCCTCCAGCAGCTAAATCGACCCTTTGTCTTGCCAAATTGAACACTGCCTCTGAAGCTTTTGCGCAGGCACTACAAAGCCTCACTGAGGAAACTTGGCCATCCTGTAGTTGACTCTCTGGAACTAGAAAAATCCCTCTGTAAACTATCTTTGTCCCTTTGCTTCTCTTCTGGATCGAACTCTCTTCCTTTGTTTGACCTCTGAAGTTGGATAACACAATCTGCCAAGGAACTCAGTCTACTAGCTCTCTCACTCTATATATTCTCCATCAACCTCATCAACCTCTTCTTCTAATCTCCAGTTGAGACTTCAACAGCTAAAATTAAAACTTAATCGATGGCTAAGATCATCTCCAAGTCAATCTGTGTGAGTTTCTAAAGAATTCTCACCTTTCTCAGTTAATTACTATTAATTAATCAATTTTCCTAAGTTAGACTTGAGAAATTTTTAAATGATATTCAATTGATTTAAATGAGCAATATCTAGGTGGAATTTCCATAAACGATTTCTGGTTTTCGGAGAACTCATGTGTTTTAGCCTCTCCTCACAGTTTGAGACTAGAACATCATCCAATGCTACAAAAACTGACATAAGCTTGCTAATCAAGGGCAGAAATGGACAATTCATAGTGGGTTTCCCTTCCAAATTTGGGGCTTTGAACTTGTACTAATGTTATCTTCTTGGGTAGGAGTGGTTAATGGACCCTATTAGGTGGTTTCAACCTTTAAGGGAATGACAAGTCCAAGGTACACCCTTCAAATGACAAATGCCATGTGAAATAATGAAGGAATGGAGTGGGGACAAAGGGAAGGCTCCAAGCCACATTTCCATGGTACAAGGGTTGCTATGATAAGGAAATCCCACATATTGGGTATATGAATGTAGGAGGGAGAAACATTGGTCCATGAGTTACCCTAGAGTTTGTTTTTCTACCCTTCTTCTTTTTCCTTTTTCCCTTTTATTGATTTTTATTCATTTTACTGCTCGAGGCTCAAGGGGATGACAGCATGATGTGTAAGATATAAGTGATTGCCCCCTTAAAGTGGGGAAATTCATCGCCCACTAGGGGTTGGGACATTCATGGATTCCTTAATGATACAAGGGGCACCCATAAGGGCCCTAAGAACCAGGGTGATGGCTATAATAATAGGGGGTAGGGCTCATGTTTGGCTTTTGCCCATGCGCTGAATTTTATTGTCCCAACCATATTTTGCATTTTTTTGTACATTTCCTGTTGTATGTGGCCATATTATGCTTTTATCTTTTTTTTTTAGATACGTAAACCTCTGGGGCGTCATTCTTGGCCCTACCCAAGGTGTGGACAAGGGGAAGGGTAGGCTAACACCTTATGGACCCAATGGACAAATCTGGACCCAGATAGGGAGAATGTGAAAAGGGCTTGTAATGAGCGGAGGGAAGTGAGATATATGATATCAGGAAGCAGGGCCATGCAACCAAAATTAGGGTTTTCGATGTAGTGCCACTCCTAAACCTAATGGCTAATAGAGGGGATCCCATAAGACCAGGATACATGATTAAACCCTCCTAGTCAAGGTAAAGGAATAAGAATACAGTGAAAACCCTTCTTCCTAGTCACCCAATAATCCATGGCCGAGTGTGCCCAAGAAAAATAAGCATGAACACTCAATTACATAATGAACAATCATACCTTTGGGATTGAATGACCCACCTTCAAACATACGATCATGACAGTTGATAAAGGGTACACAATTGTAAGCTCACATGGCAAAGAATGGTAGCACATCAAAGCTATTAGGTGGCTGCAATGGGTTATTGGTTGTTGGCTAAACACAAATATAGGAGAAAATTTCTCCTATGGGATCACCCACTGGTGTTGGGTAACAACGCCTAGACCGACAGATAGGGCAGTGGTTGGTTCGAATTGGATCTTTAAGATCAAGCACAGTGCAGATGGCAGCATCGAAAAATACGAGGCGAGGTTTGTGGCCAAGGGGTTCTCTCAGAAGGAGGGAATATACTGTGAGGATACATTCGCTCTTGTGGACAGGTATACTTCTATACGAGTCTTGATCTCACTCGCAACACAGATGGGATGGAAAATCCATCATATGGATGTCAAGATGATGCTCCTTAATGGTGAGTTGGAAGAAGAGGTATACATAGGACAACCAGAGGGCTTTGTAGCACATAGTAGTGAAACCCATGTGTGCCGTTTGAAAAGAGCTTTGTAGGGGTTCATGCAGGCTCCCATAGCATGGTATGAGCACATTGATATATACTTGCGGGGAATGGGTTTTGTGAAGAGTAAGGCGGCTACAAACCTCTACTACTTGGTGGTTGGGGGTGTGGTTTTCATTCTTGATCTATACATGGATGACTTGTTATTAACTGGTTCACTGGGGCTCAAAGAGGAGTGAAAGAGGGACCTTGCAATACAGTTCGAGATGGATTTGGGGCTTATGTAATAGTTTCTAGGCATGGAGATGTGGCAGACAGATGGGGAGATTTTCCTTGGGCAAGGGAAATATTGCATCGATATCCCGAGGAGATTCGAGATGGCAGATTGCAGAGTCATGTATACACCTATGATCAAAATTGGAGGAAGGTAGACACATCCAGGGAGAAGGATGTATACCCCATCTTGTACAGGAAGTTGATTGGTTCTCTCATGTATTTGGTCTACATCAAGGAAAATATATCCTATGTGGTAAACACTCTCGTCAATTAATGGCCGAGCTGAAGAGAGTGCATTGGTTAGCGACAAAGCATGTGTTGCAGTATTTGCGTGGCACAATAGAGTATGGGATCATGTATGCTTGAGGTGATGGTATTAGGTTGGTGGGCTATACTGACACAGACTAAGCAGGTAACACAATGGACACGAAAATCATTTCAGGGTGTTGCTTCAACATGGGATCAAGAGTTGTCTTTTGGTACAGTAGGAAGCAAAATTTTGTGACACTGAGTTCTGCAAATGTAGAGTACATAGCAACTAGCATGGTAATGTGTGAGGCCATAAAGCTTCGAAAGTTGCTAGTAGCCTTGTTTGGTCAGAGGGTAGAGACGACAGTGATACACTACGAAAATAAGATTTGCATCAGGTTAACTGAGAATGTCACGATTGGTCCAAGCATATAGACATTAAATATCACTTCATCAAGAATTGTGTACAACACAGGATTGTTCAGATAAAGTATATATCTACAGATGAGTAGGTAGCAGACATACTAAAAAAGGCCATGGGGAGGCAAGAATCATCTTCTTTAGAGACAAGTTGGGTGTTATGCATAACATCTTCCTCGCTAAGAGGGAGTGTTGGTTTTTATAGCTCAAACATGTTAGTTTTTGTAACATCGAATGTGTTCTAGCCACAAATTTTTGTGGAGAGGCTAGAATACATGAGTTCTCCACATAGAAGTGCCCCAATTAGATTATTAACGAATTTTAAATATTTCCTAAGTCTAAACTTAGGAAATATGGTTAACTAATCAATATTAATTGATATGTGGTGAGAATCATATAGAAACTCACATAGATCGACATGGAAATAATCTGGGCCATCGATTATGTTTTAATCTTGGTCGTTGGTGCTCCAACAGAAGATTATAAGAAGAAGTTGATGGGTAGATGGAAAATACACCATTGCAGTTACTCAGTTGCTCAGGCAGTTTGATTTTCTCAGTGCTTGTGATTAAGCACAGGAGATAGAGCCAGAGGGTGATTAGTAGGTGAGAGAGGGTAGCAGTAGAAGTCTAGAAGGAAGACTTTTGGATTCTGGAAGAGGAAACATGACGAAGAGTGTAGTCCACTAGTGCTCTGTGTAGAGAGTGACGCAGAGGCTCCAGCATAAGGGAAAAGGGTCCATCTCGGGGACAGAAAGTTGTTGTGGAGAGAGAAATTTCTCACAAAATTTCTCTCAGTATTTTCCTGTTTAGATTCTCAATAGGGCATCTAAATTTTTGTACTTAGATTTGTTGCTGAAGATTAATAAGAAAACCCTCATCTTCTGCACCATTTTTCCCTCGTTGGGTTTTTCCAAGGACAATTGTTCAAAAAAAATTTGTGTTAATATTCTTGTGTGTGCTAGAACTTCTCTATTTCTAGTATTTTATTTTCCGCAGTAATTTATTGTGAAAATTTTAGTTGTAAATTTATTTGATGTTTGTTGTATCAAATAAACAATATAATCAAATTTACAATTAGAAGAATGTTTTTTCAGTTACTGCAATAGATGAAAATTTCACATGGTATTAGAGCAAATATGATCAGTTGGAGAGCTCAGTAGCAGAGAAACGAAGAGGTTCATTGCTCAGCATGAACAACAATTCGAAACCCCACAGGGCATCGCAGTTCCTCGGCCAAGAAGCTGTATTTCTTGAGAAAAATTAGTTTTCTTGAGAGAGCGATAGAAAAACCTGATTTCTCCAGATCAAGGAATTCCAAAGGCAGAGCGAGAAGGCCCATATTTTTGCAGAGCAGATCTCTAGCTGGACGCAGTACTTTTTGTAGCAGTTTGTTGAGCAGAATTAGCGTCAGGAGAAAAGAGAAAAAGCACGCAAAACCATGGACATAATTAACAATTAGGAAGCTTTAGATTTATCTTCCAGGTTGGAGGAAGAATTTGCTTGCTTATTAGGATTAACAGTCATGAAGCTTCAGATTTATCTTCCAGGTTGGAGGAGGAATTTGCTTGCTTATCAGGATCAACTTCACCTAGTATCTAGTATATAGATAGTGAAGTTTCAGCTCATATGACAGGAGTTAAGAGAATAATTCTCTAGCTACAAGGAGGAGCAAATGGACTTCCAGATCACTATGGGAAACAAAATTAAATGTACTCCAATATGGAGAGGCACCATAGAGTTTCAGAGGGAGTTAGGAGACAACACCAGCGCTACAAATGTATTGCATGTGTCAGGATTGGGTATGAACCTGATTTCAGTGTCCCAGTTGCAGGTTAAGGAATATGATGTCCACTTCGTAGGGAAGAAAGTGTATGTCAAACACTCAAGCTAGAAGAAGGTGAAACAAATTGGAGCTCAAAGCAACAACTTATACAGGTTGTATTTTGACACTCCAATGACACTTATAGGTAGTGACAGTAGCAGTGAGAAGGAGCTGAATGAATTATAGCATAGGAGAATGGGACATTTACACCATGGAGCACTTGAGATGCTCAAAAAACCGTAAGTGACAACAGAGCAAATGGCGTGTTAGGACTGATACATTCAGATATTTGTGGCCCTATGTCCACTGGAGCTCTTAGTGGTGGTGAATACTTCGTCACCTTTTTTTGATGACCATTCTAGAAAGACCTAGATCTATTTCTTGAAGACCAAGGATGAGGTCTTTGATCGGTTCAAAGAGTTTAAGGTGCTTTTAGAGAATGCGACAAGGAAGAAGATCAAGGTACTGCGCTTAGACAATGGTGGAGAATACATTGATAGAGACTTCAAAGATTTTTGTGCGAAGGCATCAAAAGAGAATGTAAAGCTCCATATAACCCTCAATAGAATGGGGTAGCGAAGCAGAAAAACATAACGATAGTTAGGGTTGCAAAGGCCATGTTGTATGATCAGGATTTTCCCATATTTTTATGGGCAAAGGAATGTAACACGATAGTGTATATTCAGAACAGAACTCCTCATATAGCATTGGGAAAGAAAACGCCAGAAGGAGTCTTCACCGTAGCTTTTGTAAGTCACTTGAGGTGCTCAAGCTTCTGTGGTTATCATTTATTGAAGAAATCTCTGGATTATCCACAATTTTAAAAAACATTGGTCGACGTTTCGAATCCCAACAGGGATCCATCTTTAGGACAAGATTTTTGAATGAAGAATGAAAGAATGATCCATCTTCTGTCCTTCTTTCATTCTTCATTCAAAAATCTTGTCCCGAAGATGGATCCCCATTAGTATTCGAAATGTTGACCAATGTTTTTTAAAACTGTGGATAATATAGAGATTTCTTCAATAATTCACTTGAGGATTTTAGGGAGTGTGGCTTATTTCCACATGCCAGATGAAAAACGTAGCAAATTGGATCAGACTGCAGAGAAGGGGTTCCTCGTCGAGTATAGCGAGACCTCAAAGGATCTACATTCCTAACAATAGGAAGATTGTAGTGAGACGAGATGTAAAATTCATGGAGGACTGAGCTTTTAGGATATCTCGAATAGATGCCTATAGGTGATCAGAATCAGTCAGCAGAAGTTTCGTTAGTCCAGAAGGGGCAGTCAATGGGACCAGTAGGAGGACAGTCATACAGATCGAGTACAGTGAATAGTACAAGTGATTCCTTAGGTGTAGAAGATCCAGTGAGTTCTCAACAGACAGAGCAGCAGGGATAGGAGAATGAGCTAGTTGAACCTCCCACCACCAGTGGTAGAGTCAGCAGAGAAGTTCGTCAGACATTGAGAGATGTAGAGAAGTTTATCGGAACTCCTGGGGTAGACAAGAGACAGCGCTGGCAGCCTGATAGTTATCAAGATTTGGTAGCTCAGGTTGCAGAACCTTCTATCATTCAATAAGCCGCGCAACATCAGGTGTGGGTGGATGCCATGGTAGAAGAGTATAGTTCTATCATAAATAATGATGCTTGGGAGGTAGTGTCAAGGTCGAAAGACAGATCAGTTGTAGGTTCTAGATGGATCTACAAGATCAAGTACGCTGCAGATGACAGTGTAGATAAGTACAAAGCTAGGTTCGTGGAAAAGGGGTATGCAAAGAAAGAAGGAATAGATTATGAGGAGACCTTCGCCCCAGTTTCCAAATATACAACTATCATATCTGTTATATCCTTACTAGCTCAAATGGGATGGGAGATTCACCAGATGGACGTCAAGACAAAATTCTTGAATGGGGTGATAGAAGAAGAGGTGTATATAGAACAACCAAAGGGCTTCGAAACTCATGAGAAGCACACTCATGTTTGTAGATTGAAGAAAGCTCTATATGGGCTCAAGTAGCCTCACAAGGATTCGTATGGTCAGATTGACAGTTACTTGCAACAGTTGGGATTCATCAAGAGTGATGCAGAGCCTAACCTCTATTATTTAATGGTAGAAGGTGAGCCACTCATTCTAGTTTTATATGTGGATGTTCTCTTTTTGATAGGATCATCAGGGCTCATAAAATACTACAATAGGAACTTGGTGGCAGAATTCGATATGAAGGATATGGGGTTGATGCACTATTTTTTAGGATTGGAAGTGTGGCAAAAGAATGGGGAGATCTTCCTTGGGCAAGGGAGATATGCTACAGATATTCTGAAAAAGGTTCAAAATGTAGGATTGTTGACCCATGACTACACCCATGATCATGAATTGGAATAAGATAGATGGATCAGGTGATAAGGAAGTGGAACCCACCTTGTATACATAACTCATTGGGTCTCTCATGTATCTAGTAAAAACTAGGCCAGACATTTGCTTCGCAGCTAATACCTTTAGTTAGTTCATTTTAGAGCTAAAGAGGTTACATTGGGTAGAAACAAGGTACATTCTATAGGTATGGGTTGAAGTATACTTAAGGAGATGATGTCAGATTATTTGGATTCATAGATGCAGAATGGGTAGGCAGTTCAGTGGACAGGAAAATTACCTTTGGGTACTGCTTCAGTGTTGGATCAGGGATGGTTTTTTGGTGTAGCAGGAAGCAGAAGTCAATAGCACTGAGATTAGAAAAAGCATAATATATGGCAGCCAACACAGTTATGTGCGAAACCATATGGCTAAGGAAGTTTCTTGTGAGCTTGTTCAGGCAGAGGATGGGAGCAACCAATGTCTACTGTGATAATCAGAGCTGCATAAAGTTCTCTAAAAATCCAGTGTTTCATGACAGGTCGAAGCACATATATATCAGATGCCATTTCATCAAAGACTATGTACAGCGTGGGGCAGTCCAACTGCAGTATGTTCCCATAGGAGGAAAGGTGGTCAACATCCTCATGAAAGTTGTAGGAAGAGCTAAGTTTTTCCAGTTCAGGGAACACATGGGTATGGTGGAGAACCCGTTCCAGTAGTGAGGATAGGGTACTTTGGATGTTTCTCAGTTGCAGCAGCAAATGATGATAGGGAGTTGCAATGCAAATGCAGTGTTGGCAGCAGTTCAACAGGGTCAGCAACAGCTCAGATGCATCTCATATCAAAGTTGTGCAGTGGTTGGTGGGCAGTAATAGCGAGACATCAGCAGTGTGACATAAGATAATACAGAGAAAGTGTGTTGTAGCAGGAGCTGCAACACTATAACACATTCATCGCTAAGAGGGAGTGTTAGTTTTTGTAGCATCGGATGTGTTCTACCCACGAAATTTTGTGGAGAGACTACAATATATGAGTTATCCAAAACCTAGAAATTGTTTCTAGAAATTCCACCCAGAAGTGTCTCAATTAGATTATTAACCAATTTTTAAATATTTCCCAAGTCTAAACTTAGGGAATATGGATAATTAATCAGTATTAATTGAGATGTGGTGAGAATAATCTAGAAACTCACACGGATCGACAAGGAAGTAATCTTGGCCATCGATTATGTTTTAATCTTGGTCGTTGGTGCTCCAATAGAAGATTATAAGAAGAAGTCGATGGGTAGATGTGCAGTTACTTAGTTGCCCAAGTAGTTCGAATTTCTCAATGGTTGTGATTCAGCAGAGGAGATAGAGCCAGAGGGTGAGTAGAAGGTGAGAGAGGGTAGCAAGAGAAGTCCAGAAGGAATACTTTCGAATTCTAGAAGAGGCAGCGTGAGGAAGAGCATAGTCCACTAGAGCTTTGTGCAGAGAGAGATGTAGAGGATCTAGCTTAAGGGAAGAGGGTCCATCTTGGGGGCAGAAAGTTGATGTGGAGAGTGAGAAATTTCTCACAAAATTTCTCTTAGTATTTTCCTCTGTTTAGATTGTTAGTAGGACATCTAAATTTTTGTACTCAGATTTGTTGTTGAAGATTAATAATACAACCCTCATCTGCTGCACCGATTTTCCTGCATTGGGTTTTTTTGGGGACAATTGTCCAAAAATAACTGTGTTAATATTCTTGTGTCTGTGCTAGAACTTTTCTATTTCTAGTATTTTATGTTCCGCAGTAATTTATTGTGAAAATTTCGATTGTAAATTTATTTGATGTTCGTTGTAGAAAATAAATTTCATAATCAAATTTACAGTTAGAAAAATATTTTTCAGTTACTGCAATAGACGAAAATTTCACAGAATAGGTGTTCTAGTCGCAAGTGGTGTCTGGGAGGCTAGAAACACAGTTGGGTTATTTATCTCCAATACCCATATGAAAATTCTAAGGAAAATTGTCTTAATTATAATTAATTACGCCATAAGGCGTATTTATTTGAAAACAACTTTGCTGGGTGTCCTCGTGTCATACTCTGAGCCCTTTGATCTTTTGTTAGACGATTGAAACATTTTAAACCCTTGATAGAAAAGTTAGTTTACAATGCAGTTATGAACAGAGAAAATGAAAAGAGAAAATGTAGAAGGTAGGGCATTGAGCTACTGGACATTCTCGAATTTCAGAGAAGCTTTGGGATTTCAAAGAAGCAATGTCTGGGCCTCGTTGCTGCTGGGAACAAAGATGCAAAGGGAAACATTGGTTTCAAAATCCAAACATGTACCAGATTCAAAGAAAGCACCTGCAATTTCTAATGTTGGAGACTGACATACACGTGAGTCAGTTTCAGGGAAACTGCCCAGGGTTTCGAATGTTGAGGTCTCTTTTCGGAAGCCCTGATATTTTTTCAGCAGAAAATACAGTTGCCGCACCCATGTGATTTCATTCCATGCGCAGCTTCTCGATTCCGGTAACACGTAAGCTTTTCCCTGCTTTAGTATGGAGGCTTTGAGGTTGCCTATCTCCCTCTTAATCCACCGTTTCTTTCTTCAGTTCTTTGATTTCCACTTCAAGGAACGATATCCTCTCCGATGTCTTGAGCACTTGTTCCGCTAATAGTTTGAGTACAGCCCTGAAGGAAACAATTGTGTCTTTGATATCTCGGCTTTTTCTTTTATTCTCCTCGGAATGATTTTCTAACTTTGTTTGATAGTGTCTCGTTTTGCTCTTTTAGGCCATTCAAGTCTTCTTCCATGTCACTCAATACTCGGGTTTTTCTTCCCGTACCAACTCGTCGTCGCTTGTTTCTTTCTCTCTTGCCAAGGTAGAGAACATAATGTGAAGGTTCTTAAGCTCAGTGACCTTTGCTGAAAGCTCCTTTTGTAGCTTCTGTTTTTCTTGTCGTGCACGTGCAAGCTCTGCCTGCAAACTATTGTCATCACCTTGCTCTGTCATACATCTATTATGTTCGCTTGTTAATCTAGCGTTTTCACAGTTGCCTTTTACAAGTGCGTGTAGGAGATCCCCAATTTGTTTCTCGTTGCTGCTGGGAACAAAGATGCAAAGGGAAACATTGGTTTCAAAATCCAAGCATGTACCAGATTCAGGAAAAGCACCTGCAATTTCTAATGTTGGACTCTCACATACACGTGAGTCAGTTTCAGGCAAACTGCCCAGGATTTCGAATGTTGAGGTCTCTTTTAGGAAGCCCTGATATTTTTTCAGCAGAAAATACAGTTGCTGCTTACTCCATGTGATTTCATTCACAAGTGCAGAGCTTTCTGATTCCAGAACACAGGTAAGCTTTTCCTGTTTTAGTATGGAGGCTTTGAGGTTACCTATCTCCCTCTTCAATCCACTGTTCTTTTCTTCTAGTTCTTTTGATTTCCACTTCAAGGAACGATATCCTTCTGTTGTCTTGAGCACTTGTTCTGCCAATAGTTTGTTGCGGTTCTGAAGTAAAACAATTGTGTCTTTGATATCTCGGCTTTTGCTTTTATTCTCCCTGGAATGATTTTCTAACTTGTTTGATAGTGTCTCGTTTTGCTCTTTTAGGCCATTCAAGTCTTCTTCCATGTCACTCAATATTCTGGTTTTCCGTACCAACTCTGCTGTCATTATTTCTTTCTCTCTTCCAAGGTAGAGAACATAATGTGAAGGTTCTTAAGCTCAGTGACCTTTGCTGAAAGCTCCTTTTGTAGCTTCTGTTTTTCTTGTCGTGCACGTGCAAGCTCTGCCTGCAAACTATTGTCATCACCTTGCTCTGTCATACATCTATTATGTTCGCTTGTTAATCTAGCGTTTTCACAGTTGCCTTTTACAAGTGCGTGTAGGAGATCCCCAATTTGTTTCTGTTGGATCTCAACAAGCTCAGTTTTAGCTTGCAGTTCCTGCTGCAAAAGAGTAATTTTCTCTTGCATTGAATCAGATTGCCTATTGCTAAGATCCTCATTTTCCATCAATAAATTAGAGGTTCCATCTCCAAAACTCTTCATCCCCTGCTGCTGACAGGGTGCTTCGATTCTAAGGCTGCTCTTCCCTTCCTGCAATAGCAGTTCCTCATGCAAATTAGTACATTCTTCCTCAATAATATCTCTCATTCTGTCAGCTCACCACGGGATTCTGTTCCTGCTGCTCTGATGATTTACATCTCATTTTATCGGATTTGATTATGGAAGCCCCACTCCATTCCATATTTTCAAGATTCTTCTTAAGGGGCCTTCGCAATTCCATTTTGAGAGCCTTGTTCTCTTCTTCTAAGTTGACTAACTTTTTCTGCAAATCTTCAATTGCCCTTTGAATCTTTACAAGTGTCTTTATTGAGACAATGTTGCAACCGGTTACTTTAGTTTTCCTCTCATGTATATATTATAACAAGGGCTATACTGGTAAAAAGATAGTTTTCCAAACAAAAATAGTTTTGTGGGCTTCCAAAGTAGAAATACTGGAAATCAGATGATAAGTACAGAAAATATAAATTTTTAAACTAGACATCGGGGGTACAAACCAAATGGAGGTCAGCCTGTCTGCACAATGACAATCATCCAGAAATGAATCCAATTTTGGACAAGGAATATAGGCAAAGTCGACTCATAAGACATACTGATACAGGTGGGTGCTTGGGCACAAGTATGATATTCTTTTTTCAGTTGGGTTCATCAGGTATGGGCTTCACAATATATTGAGTTTTGACCCAAAAACCTATTAAAAATAAGAAAACAAATGAAAAAATCAGTTACAAAACTTGCAGTCTGGGTGAACGATCCCTGCAACATTGTATAAATATCATTATTATTATGACATTCTGTGGTAAATCTCTTTTGACTCTAAACAACATAGACGTATCTAGTGCCATCATTGAATGGGTAATAGGTGCATCCTGGGTATACTGCACTTGAGAACTCTGATCAAGATACCTCAGGTTTTGTGTACTTCGCAGTAGGGTCAATCTGTGACCAGGCACTGACCATCTATTTCCAAGCTTACTAAAAATCAGTGTGGCATATGTCTGGTTAAGGATTTCATTCGACATCAATATACGTATCTCCCTGTGTTAAAAAATACGTAAAAAGATGAAAAAAGAGTGAATGTGGTTCAATTAATCCCTTGTTGGCAGTAATTGTAGAAAAGGGTGCTTTATGATGTATTATGCACCAAAATATTTGCCAATCTTGAATCTGGCTTTGGTGTGCAAGTCCCAGGGTTGATGTGATAGCATCCTCCGTTTGGTACTAATTTACCAACATCTTGTAGATGCTTTGTGAGGCCCCACGTAGTGTTTGTTATCTTTGTGATGCCCTCTTAGTTGTAAGCTTATCTAAAACAAAGTGGCATATCCCTTGTTGATGATTTCCTTCCATGTTAATATGACTAGTACAGTTCAGTTGTTTGATAGCATGATTCTCAAATGCCTTCTGTTGGATGGAAGAGGAAGGGACACAAAAAGGTTATTCCTTGCAACAGACTTAGGCAACCCCTTAGCTTCTGTAAATTTTTTTGCTCAGGAAAAGGTAATTTATATTAACAAACCAGCAGACTGGGAAACAGTCATTACATGCATCATATCAAGTTTCAATACGCAATTTCAGAATCCAGATACCCAGTTTTAGAACTTAAACTCCCATATAAAGTTTAAACAGTTATTATACTCAGGGCAGGGCCTAGCAATTACTTACAAGAAACACAGTTCATAACACTAAGTTCATCTTCAGACTATCTAGTATCTGACAGTCTTACCAAGATTAGATCCCAAATCTTCCACAAGACTACCATACATTAGAGTTATCCAATAGTTGTCTGTTGTGTATCCTGGCATCTGCCTCTCGATTCTCACTCACATAACATGAATATTTTCTTATTCTTAATTGACTAGTGTACATGCCTATACAATGTATGCATCATATCAAGTTTGAATACGCAGTTCCAAAATCAAAATCTACATACCTAGTTAGAGAACTTAAAACTCCCATGTAAACAGTTATTATACTCAGGGCAGGGCCTAACAATTACTGAAAAGAAATACAGTTCATAACACAGTTCATCTTCAGACCATCTGACAGTCTTACCAAGATTAGATCCCAGATCTTCCACAAGACTACTATGCAATTTCTATTTTATTAGAGTTTTCCAATATTTGTGTTATGTGAGAGTGGGAATTGAAAGGCAAATGCCAGGATACAAAACAGAGCAGTGAGATTCTAAGATATTCCATCATTTTCTCTCGGGCCTGCATTGCAGAAGCAAGCATTCCAGAATTGATCCAGGGAAGCTGCTGCAACTCTCCTTTCTCACAGGTATTGGGTTTCCCATACAGTGTTTTTATATTGGGCATGTACTTTCTTTGCCCATCCCATAACATGTCCGCTGTTTTGTTTCGCAAGAAACAAATTGCAGTTTTTACCAAATCCTGGAGAGCGGAAAAATGGCCATTTTTAAGGTGCAATGTTTCATACGCCTTTCATCTTTCTTGAAATGATATTTTGAAATTATTGTTTGAGATGGAGCTTAACTTTTGCAATTTTATCAAAATTGTTTGAAAGTTTTGGTGTTCAAATTTACGACTTTTACGAATGGTGTTCTCATTTACAGATAATTTTGTTTTTTTGGGTTATGATTACATTGATTTCACTTCCGAATCCATAGAACCATAAAACCATACACTTTATTCATTTCCCTTATATCTCTCAAATATAACAAAATCTACGCTGAAAATAAAAATAATCTATAAACAAATTTCACTTTCCTCTAATTTACATTCGCCCATTAAATTTCATTCTAATTTCCCTGTTTTACATTCTCCCATAAACCAATCTAAGAATAATTCTTATTCCAAAACTGATGAAACAGATTTCATTTTACTATAGAAAAAAACTAAGGAATGGTAAATACATATTGAGTAGATATGTTTTATAATTTTAACAATATGTAATAAAATTATTAAATGTAAATTGATTTATAATATTAATAAAAAAGTTTAAATAGTATTTATTTTAGATATTTATATTATAAATAGTAAATTTTTATATTTATTTTATTTTTAATAAACTATGTAAAATTATATAATTTGATTTTTTAAAATTATATAATTAAAATATTTAATTATTAAATATATTGTTTAAATACTGATTATAATATTTTTAATAAAATGGATTTTAAATAATATAATCTAATTGTAATAATTGAATTTATATAATTTTAATACTTTTAAAAAAAATTCATTCTCATTATTTTAAAAAAATTTCACTTCAATTTTTATTATATTTAAAAATTATTTATTATATAAAACATCATACATCTTTCTCTCATACGTATCTTGCCATGTTACTTTGAGAGATTTTAGATTACCAATGTATGAGCCTAGTGTATAAAAAAATTTAAATATAATTAGAAATTATTCATCATTTGAAATAACATGCATCTTTTGTCATATATGTCAGGGATTTTAGATTATCATGTGTGCCCTATCATGTTAGATTTTTAGATTGTCTTATCATTTATGTGCTCCCATGAAACTTTTAAAAGTTGTTTTTTAGTTTGAAATTTAGGATATATTTTTATTTTTAGACCTTGTCATAAAATATATTTCTTTTTCAATTTTAGTGTAGCCATTTTCAATTAGATATATTGAATTATTTTTGTGATTTTTATGTTAAAATATTTTATGAGTAAAATTTGTTATATAATATAAAAATTAAAAAAAAATTATAAATAATAATTTTAAATATGGTTAAGTTTTATTTATATATATATATATATATATATATATATATATATATTTAAATACAAATTTATTGTAAACATTGTTTATAAATTTTATCTCAAAATAAATATTTTAGGAGTAAAATATAAAATTAATTATTGTTAAGATGTAGGAGAGTAGAAATTATTATGTATGCAATTCTATTGAAGGCTTGATATTAAATAATGTAAAAGTATAAATATAAATATAAGAAGTTTTGTTTCAAGATATACAAATTATTTGGACATATAATCCTTCAAGTGAGTAAATATCTCAATCTCACACCAATTTAGGAAGTATTTAATTGAAGAGGATCTCTCAAATCCAACTAGTACCAACAACTTCTTATAGACTAAGAAAGAACCTCTATGTATAGAACCATCTCTACCTAATAATTCAAATAATCTCAACAATAAACTATGATCATCTTCACATAACCTTAGAAATTCTCTGCCATTGGGTCGGGATGGTGTTCCCTTTGTAAAGGAGATGAAGAATCCACTGAACATTTATTCAAGCAATGCCCTTTCTTTAACCAGGTGTGGGATGTATGCAAGTTATGTTTTTCTTCAGTTTTCAACAGCTTATTCTCAAACAAAACAGAGCAGTGAGATTCTAAGATATTCCATCATTTTCTCTCGGGCCTGCATTGCAGAAGCAATTTTATTGTTTCAAAGAGAAAAAAAATAGTTAGGAGTTTTTTAAAGTTTTCACGTCCCAGTTTTGCCAACTTTGTTGATTTCCTGAGTTAATGACCTCCAAGGAGCACCATTAAATCGGAGGAGAATTCTAATTATTCTAAATCTACACCCTTTACACGCATTTAGGGAGCTTGATAATATTTGGTGTATCTTTCAAAATAAAACATGCTCTCGGGCTGTGGTCTAAATTTAAGCAGCTTGCTAAGATCCTACTGCGAAGCCAAATCACTATTCACTGCAAAATACATTTGACATGAACAAGTACTAGGCAAAAGGATCACATTAAAATAATATAGAAACCTTTTAAGAAATCTGATAAATTGCAGGGCTTGCTAGATAGACTCGGCTTAGTTTAAGCCACAAGTTTGAAGAAAAGACAACAATCATGCCCTCTACAGCTTTGCAAATAAGGAGACTGAGTTCCCTGTTATAGAGTCCGAATTCAGGGTAGTGGATGAGCTCATCGACCTTATCTATCACCATAGCACGCTTGACCAGCCAAAATGGCTGAGTCTCATCCATGCTTGCCCCCTCTAACTGCACTACAAAAGTGAAATAGATATCCCATCCAATGGCAAACTTGAAAAAGCTCTAGGCTACATTAAACTCAAAAAAATGATTTCTGCTGAACATTTGTAACATAAATCTCTATCCTCCAAAATTAAGCCAGTCCAAAGGGGTTACATGTAGTCGATGATCGCCTCCAAGGATTTTAATACTTTTAAACATGCTCATTGTCATCCAGTATTTCTAATCTTTCTGTGCTTGCTGTAGCTGGCAGGCCAGATTTGACATAAACATTTCTTATGCTTCCTACTGTTACACTGCCCCTCACACTGCAGCTATGAACAAAGGGTTTCTACTTTTGTGGTTGGTCAAATGTTCTCAGTATCGACCAAACCTGCACATGACACACAGCTTGACTGTCTCGCATCAGAATGAACACATGACCATTACAAAGACAAATAAACTACCAACTAAGATGCAGAAATGCTAGATATAAACAGTGCAAGTCAAAATAGCTTAATGCAAAGACTCATAATTTATAGTTAAACTGCTGAAAATTTGTAACATAAATCTCTATCCTGCAAAATTAAGCCAGTCCAAAGGGGTTACCTGTAGTCGATGATCGCCTCCAAGGATTTTAATACTGAAAACATGCTCATTGTCATCCAGTATTTCTAATCTTTCTGTGCTTGATGTAGCTTGCAATAACTTTATAAATTCTTAGCTGGGAATGATCCTTCTATAATCAACAACATATCCTCAAAGAAAACAGAGCAGTGAGATTCTAAGATATTCCATCATTTTCTCTCGGGCCTGCATTGCAGAAGCAATTTTATTGTTTATTATTTGTACAATTATTTGTCTTCAAAATATTTTTTTTTTATAGAAAACTATAGCTCTAATTTGAAATGTCAGGTGGAATTCAGGGTTTTTGATCCAAGCCATCGATTTAGAAGCAGGAGTAAGAATTAAAACAACCTTCAACAAAGCCACACCGATTTGTGGTTTTTTGTGTACAACGGTGAACCTGTTTTGGCATCCTTCTTTTAAATATGGTATATCAGTAGGCAAATGGTTTAAAAAAATCAATGGTTTTGAATCTTCTCTTTTGGGATGAAGGCAGTGTTGATAGTCCATTTGGAATTTGAAAACTGCTTCAGCATGGTTCCTTATGGACAAGAAGGTTCCAACATGGAACATCCTTTAGAAATTCTCTGCCATTGGGTCGGGATGGTGTTCCCTTTGTAAAGGAGATGAAGAATCCACTGAACATTTATTCAAGCAATGCCCTTTCTTTAACCAGGTGTGGGATGTATGCAAGTTATGTTTTTCTTCAATTTTCGACAGCTTATTCTCAAACAAAACAGAGCAGTGAGATTCTAAGATATTCCATCATTTTCTCTTGGACCTACATTGCAGAAGCAATTTTATTGTTTCAAAGAGAAAAAAATAGTTAGGAGTTTTTTAAAGTGTTGACATTAAAATTTTTATAGGAGAGCCATGCGTTGATTGCAGATTTTTCCAATGGTCATTTTCATTATACATTGGTTAAATTATACATAATTTTTCAAGTGAAAAATGTGTTTCAGTAGCTGCAAATTGTATGGTATAGAAGGGTTTTAATTGTGGGAATTCCAAGTATTTGTTATGCTAGAAATTGTATGAGTCAACATGCTAGAAATTGTATGGGGTTTTTCCCAACTTCATTTGTTTTTTATCTTTATTGTTCTAAGACACAGTATTATGTTATTTTCTTATGCAAACAAACATTACTATCTCATTCATTATTGAAACATTTTACGTTCTTCATTTCAGCATATTGAACAATTTCATATTTCTTTCATGAAGGTGTTCATATTACATTCAAACATTATACATTCTATATACATATCTCCAATCACATTATAATATAACTTTCTTTTCAACTATCAAAATGCAATGTCTATTTCAAACATTATACATTTTGTATACATATCTCCAATGACATATAATATATCAAAACAATTACAGCTACTCTTATTCTACCATCTTCCTTACGGCGTTTCCTTTGCAACATTAGGTGCAATTGCTAGTTAGTAATATTTTCGACAAAATATTATATATTTTTTAGTTTAACTTGTAATAGGTGTGTGTTTCATTGTAATATTTCATGTTGGATAATATCGCTTATGTTCCTTTCAAAAATATATTCCAATAAACTAAACAACCAATTTTGTTTGGGTCATGGTTTCATAATGTCATTAGAACTATCACAAATTATGTCGGTTATTGTTTTGGTCATCGTGATCCCCATGACTTGGGACATTCTTGAGTCATCTTTTGTAAAGGGTGTATCTTAGAGAGTGGAAATCTTAAATGTGTATACTATGTTATTATTTATGGTATTAAGAGATATAATAATAAAATATAATGTTAATAAAATATATTTAATAAGTGTAATATGTAATATTGTTTCTTAGTATTTGTTTTTTATGTAAGAAGTAATCGATAAACAAAGAGAATATTTAAGGATAATTAATAATATTTAGATAAGGAGATGATAAATCCTCGATCGGGGTGTGGACTGGAGTCGTGGCATATACATTTTAATTAATGCAGGATGCCTCAAAGGACAAACCCACCACCATCCACATGCGTGGCAAGGCTGGCAGGTCCTCCTCATGCACGAGGGAATAGATTAGCACCAAGGGTGGCAACAAAGACAACCATTTGAGGCTTAGACATTTGTTGTTTCACATGCATTCCATCGGTGGCAAGACTCTGGTTCTGGATCAAAGGAAGGTGGAGAATGGTGGTAGTTGTTATGGAGAAAGGTCGACACAGGTGTGCCTTCATCAATCCTTAGCGCTGGTAATCTGGTATGTAGTCAATTACCTCTCCTCTGTTTCCATGAAGCGAGTCTTTTGGGTAACAGTTTTGGGTTGGCCTAATCCGCAGTTGGGGGTAACAGTTTTGGGTTGGTTGTGTCTTGTTTGGACAATGCATGTGTCTATCTTAAATTTCGTTAGTCTTAAATTCCTGGTTGTTTTGATTTTGTTTGGTTTATGGCTGTCGTGAAGGGATAGTATTTTGAAACCTCGGGCATATGGTTTTGGGAAGTCGATATGGGTTAGTTCTGTGTCCACCCGGTGGGAGAAAACCTTTGGACCCTCCCCATACGAGTCGGATTGTGTCGAGTCAGCTCTTGAAAAATGTAGTGCGGTGTAGTTGCCACCCCATAGGGTCTTCATTTACATTTCCAGGTTGGTTTTTTTTTATTGGTCCCGAGGTAAGATGATGAAACCCCTGTCTATATTGGGGAACACGGTTACAAATTTTGATGAAGAAAGGAAGGGTGAAACTTTCCATGTTCTGGTTTTACATTGTATGTTGGTCTCTGGATAAGTGGGCATACAAGTAACAGAACCCGAGAGTCGGATTGTTGTGGGCTTGGTCTACCTGCGAGCACTCAGTCATCTATCACACCCCCATACCACAAGATTGCAACTGTATCTTGCGTAGTGGCTCAATCATGAAGCCCTGCCCTGAGGGGCCGAGGCAAGAAGATTATGGGACAATCCATTTCACCCATTGGCAAACCTAGAGCTAGAAAGCCCACTGTGCACATCATTAATGACGCTATGGAAGCCTACCACGAAAGCGCATAAGAGGAAATTAGACAATTGATTGAGGAATGGGAGGCAGATCTAAACCGCCAAGAAGGGTAAATGGAAATTGAGGTTGAGGATTGGCAGATATTGGTGGCCGATCTTAGGTAAACCATAGGCCGTGTGACTTAGTTTAAACATACCCTATTTCTGAACTAGTCCACGAAGGGTATCTTGGGTAAGGCCCTGGAGCACGTAACTATGAGTATAGCCACTGTAGTGCATGACTTCTAAAACTACAAACAAGACTTCAAGAAACTCCAGTTTTAGATGCAGAAGTAGGATAGGCACCTCTGGCACATTGAAAACCACCTACCATGCATTCTTTCTCCAACAGAACGTCTGGGTTCTACTGCACAAGACTTGACACCGATGGAATCCGCTTTAACTCAGGAAGTTTAATCGTTATTATGATGTTTCTTTATGTAAATTTTTATGTTGTTTACAAACATGCACATAGCTTTTACTTTTAATTGTATAGACATATATGCCATTAGGCAAGTAGCTTATATGATATGTATAGACATACAGTCATATCTTGCATGATTGGAAAGAATTAAACTATATTGTTTTTGGATGGCATACGATGTTATTAGGTGGCCAACAGACTTGGTTTCCCACAGGGCAAGTTGAGGCCACCTAAATATCATAAAATCTGGTTGTAGCTTGTTGTTTAATTAATAGAAAAAAAGAGGTACTACCAAGATTAAAAAAATAAGAAGTAAAGAGAAACTGTTAAATTTGAAAGTAATGACATAAATACATAAGAATAAGATGGAAATCAATGGAGCTAGAAAAACCCAAAGAGTAAATAAAAATATAAAATAAATTGATCAATTATTAATTTAAGGGTGAAGACACTGAATAATATATTGTCAAGGTTGACTAAATTTATATATTCGTGTTTAAAGTGATTGGCATGTTTTTCTTTTTATGAGGTTTCTCTAACAATATAGGTCAAACAATGGGGAGCATATGCCATGGTTTTGGTGTAATGAAGACAAATACGATGTTTAGTGTTGTTAGAGTGTTCAATAATCACATATTTATTGAGGCTATTATGATGGGTGTGAATAATATGTTCTTTAAAAATGGTTTAGATAAAATTTTTGGTTTGCCCAATGCAAGATTTCCCATAAGAACAGGGAATTTGGTAAATGCCTTGATAGTGCAACGAGTTTTGCTTATGAAAAGTTGTTTAAATGTCTCATAAAACTTAAAAAATAATATTGACATTCATCTTAAATATAAATTTGAAAAGTGCATTTAAAATAACAAAAAAACCAAAATTTTATTTTCAGATTTAAAAATAAAAATAATAATGATAATAATTAAATTAAACCTTAAAAATAATTTTAAAAAATAAACCTCAAAATGCTACATATTCAACATAGATAGTTTTATTTAAAAAAAAAAAATGAATCTTAATAAAATTTAATTAAGTGGCTTTTTTATGCAAAAAATAATTGATAATTTTAAACACACACACACACACACACATATATGAATGAGAGAGAAACATAAATCAAAATTAAACATACTTTAATATAATATTAAAAACTAATTTAAAAATTTAATAAAATAAAAGCTGCTTCATAATAGCTATTTCATAATCTTCTTTTGCAAGATCAGAGTTTTTATCTATAAGTGGAATAAGAGATTATACATATCAAACTCTATTTTGGATTTAAGTTTATATATTTTAATTTTATTTATATATATATATTTTTATCGGTCAACAAACATGTATTATATTATCAAAAAGAAGTTAAGTACAAAAATCATCTCCCATGACCATTTATTCTCATGCGAAACAGATTTAAAAAGCATAGGGCCTAGGGGAAACTGGTTACACCGAGTATTAGAGATGATTTCAGTTAGGCCTATTGGCCATATCATACATTTAGCAAAATTGAGTCACATCTACATTAAGAAAAGCCTCTCAAGGAGGCGGATCGTGTGGAAAGATAGGAGGGGCAGCAAAGAGAGTTGCATGATCATGCATATGGAAGTCAATGAGTACAAAGGTGATCATTGGTGCGTTTGTGGTGTCATCGAAGTCTTTCTAGATTGTCTAGAATTTCATTCTAGACGTGTTGCACATCATTAATATAAGCCACAAGTTCGTTATGGTCCTCGTAGCATTGGTTCCTCATGCTATTTATATTCAATTGAATATGGTGCAACTGGTATGCTATCATGTCTAGGGATACTGGAGCTACAACTTGCTCCGGAGACTGAACTAGAGAGATGGCTGCACTCATTTCCGTGTCTCGGTTGGTGGCGACATCAGAGGATGAGTGGTTTCCCTCGTTATGTGGCTGGTGGTAATCAGGATGAGGAGAAACACCCCCTCGACGTGAATGACCTCTCTGGTGAGGCATTAACGCGTTCCAAGGGTGGTTGTCAACGAACGAAGACAAACAAACGAACCCGCAATACTTCCCATAGGTCATGTAGGGTGACCTTCGATATAACTGAGAAAACTAAATAGATTTGAAAAAGAAAATACTAAACCACTTACTAGACTCCATCGAACTAGGACTTGAGGCTCGAGACCGCAGTTTACCAAAATCCCGGCACCACTCTATTGTCGCCTTGTGCAAGTTTTTCCCCTCCCGCCACGAGAAGTGAATTCCACCAATCTAGGGGGAAAAACTGAGACAATAATCATGAAAAATCCCCTTATATTTCCAAAACAAACAACTCAAAGTTTCTCCCACCATGACACTGAAACAAAGACGAGCCACAAACAAAGGAACCAGCAACGCGGCCTAGAGCCCAATTCAACCTCTGTGGGCGGATTTGGGCACACTAATGACAAGCACAAAAGACCCTGGTGGAGCCACAAAGCCACAAACATCCACTGCGTGCTAGGATCCCATGGACCTCCCTAAGGCAAGAGCTCACCTTGCTCCAGACTATTCAATGTCACTCTTACCTCGCCTACCCAAAGCCATGATTATTGTTGGGCAAACCACAACTGGAAACCCAAGTGCTCTGCAGACCCATACCTCATCGCCTAACACAATACACAAAAAATTGTTCCAGAATGCTAAGGGATTTTAACTACGCAACCCGCGGGAGAAGTTCCCACTTGCTAAGTATTAATTATGATGCCAGAGACTATTATGTTGAGTGTGGTGTGCGCATGGAATCTAGACAAGCTTCATACGCCATTTGATTACCACAAATTTCAACTGATCCGTCACCCCCATCAACGATTTTTATAAAAAAATATAAACTAAAATTAACGTAAAATATTTATAAAATATTTTGATTTTGAAATGAGTTATGGTTTTTGGGTATTTGGTATTGATAAGCCATAATACTGCTCATACATAGTATTGTAACAAACTTATTTACAAGTCAATAATATCTATGGTAAAATGGGGATAACTATCCATGGTTTAAATCTTGTTATATTGTATAAAATTAAATTAAAATAAAATATTTATAAAATATTTTGATTTTAAAATGACTTATGGTTTTTGGACATGTGGTATTGAAAATTCATGGTATCGACCCATAATATTGTAACAAAGCTTAAATACACACATCTATATATATATATATATATATATATATATATATATATATATATATATATAAGTTTTAATTATTTATTTTATTGGAATGCAAATAATTAATTTCATTTTATAAATTAAACGAGTAAACTTTAAAAACACCATATGGATTTGTCATAGTTTAACAGGCCTGCTTTTTTGCCCTCAAAATCACGGAAATTCCGGCAAGATTTTAATAAAATCCGACAAGTATTTTTGTAAATCCATGTTATAGCTATCAAACTTCAAGATTTTGGGTGCCCTCGAGGTTTTTGAGGGTGTTGAATCCATTTCCACCATAAAAAAACATGATTCAAACATTGTTACTCCAAGATTTATTTAAAAAAATTGCCCGAATTCCGACCACTTTTGACCATTCGGACAATTCCTCCGCCTTCGTAGACAACTCCTATGGCTTTAAGTATGTTTGAGTGTATTTATATAAAGTTTCTAAAATTCACATCACTTTAATATTTTCCTTTTCAAATGAATGTTGATGCAAATTTTATTAATCTTAAATTTTTAATTAATTTTTAATAAAATTAATAAAATCATTAAATAATAATAAATTAACAATAAAGTTATTAAAAAAATGAGGAGACAAAATAAATATATTATTTTTTCCATAATTAATAACAATAAAGCTAAAATGATTGACAAACAAATAAGTTAATGCCTTCACAAAGTCACTTCAAACTAGTCGGTGATCACAAGATACAAAAAAATAAAAATAAATTTTAGAGGTCGGAAAACTAATAATAAAAAGCATTAATTTCATTATTTTAAAAATCAAGAAATTTACTTGACTGCATTAAATATCTGGCCATGTGTTCGATCCACTCTCGGTCTGTTTACTAGCATGAAAGTCAATAAATCTCTGCAAAAATTGTCTAAATTGCGTGAAAACAAGTCCATTTGTAACAGATATGGATTATCCATTGATGATCTAATTGTATATAGAAAGAAAACACAAAAAATGTTCAAAACAATAAAGAAAACACAAAAAAAAGCAAAACAGACTCAAAAAACAAGGAAGCCTTACAGAAAATGTTGTTACAGAACTGTGCCTAGAATCTACTATTATTCCCCAAAAGATATACATGTCAAAACTCACAGAAAAGAAGCATGGGGCCAACTAACTTGTTGGCTATGTGGGCAACAAGGGCATACTGCAAATAAATGTCCCCAAGGATAGGAGTCTAAAAGAAACAGAGGCAAAAGATCCCAAGAATTGGCATAAGCAAGACAAACAATAGAAAGAAGAAAAGAAACCTCTTACACATATCCAATGTCTCAGATGTGGATCCAGAAATCATGGAACAAAAAGTTTCCCATGTGTCCATTTAAGAGAAGAAGTACATTTAATGAAAAATGATTGTTGTATTTCTACAGAAACTTCTATTTTTTCTGATTCCGATCCAACCATAGAGGAAATCAATATACATGAATGTAATTGTACAGACTCTAAAAATTTCCATTGAAGTACTTCAGAGGAAGAAGACACATCAGATTCAGAATCTGGAGTTTTCCCACAAAAGGAAAAAAATGTATGGCTCATACATAGGATGAAGAAGCAAAAATTCTAGCAGGAATCAAAATGCTTGAAGAAGGAGAAATGAAACACAATTTATTAGAATCATTTTACAGATAACAAAGGACAAGCAAGGAATATCATCATCAAAATCTGTAAGTTCCAAACCCCCTTTTGTGAGAACCTAAAGTGGCCAGACTTTTAGGGATTGAATCAATCGGTTCTTAAAGTTCATAGGCCGAGTCTGTGAAAGGCCAGAAAGCCTCTAGGTTTCATCTTGCCTCAAGGTGATATACTCAGTAAAAATCTCAACAGTCAATCTCTGATATGAACTAGGTAGTTTATCTATGTAATCAGTAAATATTTGTAAAAGCTTCCAAAATTATAAATAAAAGAATTCTTTTATTATGAGAATTATTTTGTTGCATACTTGTTTTCCTTTTGAGTAGAGAGAGGTTCATCTGAGGTTTGTCAAAGTTTCACTTATAGTCGCGGGACGATGTTTGCTCGTTAAGGCAGAAGGCCGCAGAAGAGCGTGCTTGGCGTCAGACTTGCGTGAAGGCTCATTTACGAGTTCGTGTATCTCTCTTAGAAATTGTTGATCCGCAAGCTTCATTCTCCACTGGAGGAAGCCCTTGCTACAAAATTGGTATCATAGGAAATAACGTCTGGTTCATTGGGTAATTCTATAACTTCTTTGAAAAAATGGAAGCTGGAAGAAGATCTGTTTCATTTCGAGAATTAAAAGCTAAAAAAAGTACAAAAAATAATTTCACTATTGAAAGCATGTTCTCTTCTGCATCTTCTAAAGAAATCAACTATGCTAAATTAGAAATATCAGAGAGTCAACCCTCTGCTCGTTGGGCCTTACCTAATATTAATCCTTTGGAAGTATACTTTGATCTATCTATGTTTCATCTGAAAGCTATAACATGAGTGTCTGTCAAATAATGTGTCAGTCAGATTCAAGAAAATGCAAAGGGAATCCAAACAATTCCCCTACTAAATCCAAAAGAGTTACAAAAATAAGCTCGTCGCCATAATACGTCCTATCTCCATCTTTGTTGTATTCGAGTTGGCATCTCATCATTAACCGATAGAGGGTTAAATACATATGTACTAGCCACAATTCGAGATATCACCCACAATAAATATACATATTCACTCATTGGTGGACTCATGGCTCCCCTGTCTAATGGTCCTGTCTAGTTCGAATGCCACCCGAATTTCTTAGTGTATGTGTATGATGAGCATATCAAAGACATCTTGCAGCTACATATCAATACTACAAGTTTTGATATGAAGAAGAAGAGAACAAACATCTCTATCCACACTAGAGGATGTTTTAGACATACCAATACTCTATATCATGTTGTCCTGCATACTCCCAGCCAAGATTTTAAATCAAGTACTGTTGTTATCATCAATACTCTAAATAAAAAAATAGAGCATCAGACTATCAAATGGGAAGAACTTAGTTTCCCTGAAAACTAGGTAGTAGATTTGCCAAGAAATCCCAAGATTCAAAACATTACATTAGCACAAATTCAAGAAGGACCTTCCACAGCCATATTCTCATTCCCTAGAAGGTCTACCATTCCAACTCAACATCTAAAAACCACTATTGAAGCCTCACGCTTCACTGTAAATAATTTATCTCCATGTATTGTTCCTTCTACATCTGTAAATTGTTTTCATCCTGAGCTTTTTGAGCTAGCCCAAGTATTACATTTTAAAGATTTGGAAGTTAGATGTCCTGCTTTCTAGACCATTGTAAGTATAAAAACTCTTACCGAATTTATTATACATGAAATCACAACCCTAGAACCGGAGAAGATCCATCTATTATTTTGTCAAATTCTTGTCCAAATGCTAAATGCAATGATATCTTATTTCCCCGTGACTCAGTGACGATGAAACATGAATTGCCATCATTAGAAAATGAAGATCCACGACTTACTGAAATATTCAGTAAAATGAGATCCCCAAGAATGCCTAGATACCGATTAGGATATCTGGAACAAATGGATAATATTATTCCTTCTTGCAGATTCCAAAATCCTATCCCACAAGATTGTAAGAAACCATCCAAACCATAAATTTTTAAGTTTTTCTCCATAATGGAAGGGTGCCAAAACTACTGAGTCATTACTGAATGGATAAAAAGAATGATAAATTGGGATCTATTTACTCAGCCAGATTCCAAAAAATTAAATCTGGACACTTCTGCAGAAGATTTTTTTTTTTCTTTCCTCCCAGTGGAAAGAATATATGGAGCTCACAAGTTCATGGATTTCCTTTTACGAATGGAGAATGCAAGGGGAAATGATAGGCATCTAAATGGAAGATGTAGAATCTTCCTTTGCGAAACATAGTTGGACAACCTATGAAGGTATCAAGATTGAAACAAAGACTAATTTTCCTCCTTATACATGAATCACACTTCATGTAGAATCAGGTAAAGTTTCCAAAGCAGTCCCTTTAGTCCTAAACCTATCCTAAAGGTGCCTCTCGCAGTACCCGAAACCTGTCCTCCACGGCTTGGGTGATTTATTATCCTAACGGTGAGTTGGTAGACCTTCAATATATTTGTCTAGGACAAACAACCAACAATGTCGCTTAATACAGTGATGTCATAGAACTCCTAACTGAAGCTATTTCTCTCCACATTCATGAATTAATTGTAAACCTAGACTTTCAGCTTGTTGTTCTCCAGCTCAATGGGCATTATGCTGTTAGAAACCTTCAGATTTTAAAGATGTATTTGTCAGATTTTAAAGATTTATTTGTGTGTTCGTTTGTTAGAAAGGAATTTTGATTATATAACATATCAACATATTCCTAGAAGAATGAATACGTTAACTGATGCAATAGCTAACATTGTATTAGATAGACATTTGTGAAATTTGTCAAAAGCAATCATCATTACATAGTAAGATTTAGACAGGAAAATAAGCATATATATATATATATATATATATATATATATATATATCAATTGTTTGCATCCACATGTGCATCATAATTCAAAAAATATATGTGTTTTGATTACATTCCGAGACAACATGTCTCTAAACAATATGCATAAATGAAACCTAGGCGTCTAATCCACATGGTGCTCATGATAGCACGTTACTGCACGTACGACCCACCTCAGTAGTTGGTGGATGCGGTTAGACAATCCTGCGATGTGCCTCTGATAAGCACGAGGAACGTCCTCGAATCACACATAGTATGGGATCCCACTTGTGAGTCTCTCCAAGTTGCGCGGGATCTCTTCTTCCTTGCTTCCCTCACCATGAGGGGCCCCTTCGAAATCCCGTCGGACCCTTCGTGCTATGGGGGAAATACCTGCAGGTCTTTCTGGGCCAACGTCTGCAACACATGGATAAATATCATAACACATATAAAAAATAAAATAAAAAAAATCATAATACTGAAAAAAATAAAAATAAAATGAGTTCTTACCTAAATCCTCATCCTAGTCATCTCCTTCCGGGAGTGGAAGGTCTAGATCACCCCTGAAATCAATACGAATGTATGGCCAATCCTCTACCACAATGAGTCGTCAGCGTAGCCAGTCGAAGAATTCTAGTCCCCATGACATGTGTTGACCACCTCCTGATCGAGGCATCAAATTCACCCAACGAACCATCCATGGCTCTCGTGTTGGTGGCATAGATACTATCACCTCCTGGCGCTGGAATATCAGCAACCGTTCCAGGATGAATGATATTAAGATGGACCATATCCAAATTGTTTCAGCTTTCCATTCTTGCATTTGGTTAACTGACATTTTAAGTTGATTGTTACTGCTTCCACCCAATTGAAGATGGTTGGAGCCATGCAATCCACGGAAAGTTGAAGTTATGTCTTTGTAGCTCCGTGGGGAGCCGAGATCCCGTGGCCCAAGTTATAGTATGTAGCACTAAGCTTAGTGCCAAGTCAGGCAGTGCCTGAATGTCTACTTTTATGCTCTTAGATCCTTTCTTTGCTTTAGGACAGACTTTGTCTATCAGAATGCCCATTTTCTCTCCAAGGGTACTGGTACTTGTCAAGGTCGGTTTCTCTCCCCTCCACGACAATCCATTAATGAAATAAATGTTGGAGACTTCTATCTCCAGCTCCTGGTCATGAATCATAAAGCTTTCTCGATCAATATCCCACACACTAATCAGGTATTGCAATAGTTCTAGCTGAGCTCTTAAACACGTGGTCAGGAATAATTTCAAGGGCCCACAGTTTCTCAAGGCATCCGTACATGCATTATTTCCCATAGCCTGTTCATCCTCTTCCCCGTGCTCTCGTTCTTTCCACTCTATGACCATTTTAGCTACTGATTTCTCTACAAAATCCACAATTGAAGCTCCCATTAGCCATAAGATTGAAACATGACCCATTTGAACTAGACATTTTGGAGGAAATTTTGACATTTTTTTGGTCGTGGTATTTAGCGTTGTTGTTTTGCAAACAGCGACGCCAATTGGTGCTTCCCTGTTCAAATTTTGCGGGGTTGGGCATGACTCCGTGCCCTGAATCAGTGCCGACTGCCGCGACCAAACCTTTACAAAACCTCCCCTAAAATGCATCAAACCACGAAAACAGAGAATGGGAAATGGCTTAAAATGCAAGTAAAGATTAGAGCTAATACCTGGAGAAAACAGATTCACAAATGACCTCCTAGATTGCCTGCTGTCAGCTCCACAATTTCACAGTAAAAAATGGTAGAAATGCTCACAATAAGGTGAAAAGGTAAAAAGTGAATTGTTTTAACTATTTGTATTGTTTTATAACCTTTTCTAAACCCTAATTAGGTTTTTGGACATATTTTTCGATTATTTTATTATTTTTTCTCGAAAAATGGGTTTTATGTTTGTTTTTTGTGTAGCAACAGGTCCTAAAAAACGACGATGATGAAGCAACGAGTTGTATTTTATTAATTTTTCGGACTCAGTAAAAACACAAAAAAGTCACCCCCTGGAGTCATCTTTTAGCTCTTTTCCGACTCTGAAAAATTGAAAAGATTGTTGAGACTCTTGTCATTTTGAACTCGTTAAAGACTGCAAATTGTCATCTGCCCAATATACGTTTACCCCTTTTTTCGGGCTGGGACAGATTATTTACGAAAAAGGAATACCTTAGTTGAACATGGCTAAGAGGTTCTCTCAAATATTATTTTCTACCTTTTTAGATCTTTGAGACTACCTATGAAAAGGGACCTGCTGGAGTTTTCTTTTTCGCTTCTTTTCAAAATCTCTAAACATGAAAAGACATCGATTTTTTCCTTTTCCATACTCGTTAAAACTAAATGACATCGGAAATCGTCATCATGACGTTACCGAATTCCTCCTTCCTAGGGCTCGTAAAATGTACTAGGATGGATTTTTCTGAAGAACAAACTTACATGAAAATCACATGCTATCCCCTTCAAGCTTGTTTCCAAAAATAATTGGGGTACTCGCCAGAAATGGTGGGGGAAAATGAAACCTGTTCTTAGTTGTGTCGGCCGAATGTCGCTCTTGAACATGACACTTGGCTGCAATTCGTGTCGAGTTGGGGACATCCCATATTCATCATCTTGCCTCCATGGGTTTGGGTTATCCATTTTGACCTCTCATCTGCTCTCTGCCTCATCACCATGACCTCAGATCGCTTGACGTCAAATACTACCAAATTCTGGAGTCGTGCCGCCAATATGTTCAAGGGAAGTTCCTTCTGCAGTTTTCAACCTCTGATCCTTTGTTTAGTCCTGATTCACTATCATCTTATTCCTCTGTCTCATGTCGATGATGTGGGAAACATTATGATCCTCCTTCAACTGGTCACTTCCTGTTGATTTCAGCTCATTAGCTGATCTAGAGACTCCCTTCTGGTACCTTAGAGCTTGCATTCATCAATGGAAAGTTCTTCGCATTTGACGACAGGTTCTCATCATTGGCCTTCGATCGAGTTATTTCGTTGGTGTTCGATTCCAGTTCATTGTTCACATTCCGTGGATTGTACTAGTAGTACCTTGAGAACCATTGTCATTATTGATGGTCTCTCTTGTGCCTGTTAACAAGTTTTTTCATTAGTTGGTGATCAGGTGACTTTCTTGCATGTTTGAATTCAACTCATTCATTCACATGCTTGAATTTGTACTTGTTCGGGTTGAGACGGAGCGCAAGACCCTGGGTTTTGTCTAACAAAATCTAGGCCACGGGACGATTTGGTTTATCATGACTATATGCATGACTCTTTTGATTAGAAGGCTGCGACCATACCTGATTCTATTTGATTATCCTTTTCACTGGATGGATGCATCCATACCTTGGATCTTATTACATGTTCTCTATTATGGATGGTTGTGCCCATACCACATATTCATGTATCAAAGATATCAGTTGTACTTGATCTTGCAAGTCTTCCGACGACGAAATTTTGGTTTCGGCATGTTCTCGTAAAGCATTTCACCCCTCCCTCTCTCTCAGACTTCATGCTTTAGGGGGCATCTGTTACATAGTATTTTTAAACTGTCCCTGAAATCCCCATCTTGAACATTGGAGTACCATTTCAGTGACCCCTCTATATAGTCACACATTGTTGTAAATGTCATTGCACCCCTTGACATGTCAGGAATATAATATCTATTGATAATTTCTCAAGCAGACTTTCATAAACCTATGCTTTTGGGTCAGTGCTGGTAGGTAATTATGTCCTCACGCCCATGAAAAAATTAACACTGAGCCTCATGCCCATCGAAGCTCTGTCTCAAAAGGGAACCCACGCCGAGCTTCTTTTGGATTTAAAAAAAAATAAATAGAAATGAAGCTTCTATGGTTTAACAACTTCGTGAGCGGAGTCATGATGGTTTGTTCAACTCGATAAAGTCGAGTTTCTCCCTTTGGCCTATTAGTTCCTACAAATGTGCAACTCCCCAAAGGGATAAACCTCTCCTCCACCTTATGTGGATCCCAAACCTCCCCCTCCTCTCCTATAAATTATTCTTCTCTCATTGATTTAGTGAGCTGAACAATCATTAGTTATAGCTGGTGTGTTGAAGAGAGCAGAGAAGAATCCATTGTTGAGAGAGAGTTTAAGCCCATTGCCTCATTGAGCCGAAATATGAACGAATGCTTGAGATGTGCCCGACTGAACCCGTCGAAGGAGATCTACAAATTCAAGGCATAAGGTTTGTAAAATTCTTTTTCATATATCAATATTACATGACTAGTTTCTGGTTCCAACTTTGTTTCCATTTATATTCAAAGTATTTAACTCTCCTTGACTAGTTGAATAGTTGTAGATGAATGTATATGCTTGTATGTTGTCATCGTTTGTTTGATCTTTGTTCAGGTGCATGGACATCGTCAACAACAGAGCGCAAGGCGTGAAGACAAATATTAAAGGATCGTTGCTGCATGCCACGACAAAAGCATTGGATTGAGGTAAGATATCTGTTCTAGTCCATATTTCATTTATAAGCTAGGAATTTAGGAATTCAACATGTTCCCTTGTTGCTAGACCGACCCTAGGGCTAGAGGGGTTGCCTCTATCTGTAGAGGGGATTTTACTGCTCAACACATAGACAATTTAAGTGTGGGAAAAATCAGGCAGATGATTGACAAAATGTACACAAAATACAAATTAATGTGCATGAAGGGAAAAAATGACGTAGATGCATGAAAAACATTGATTCAATGCTTTACAGGGACTCTTCATAGATGGTGGGAAGTAGAATCCTCCCCAACATTGGTTGAAAAAATGGCTACTGAAATAATCAAAGATGAAGTCAGGGGTATGGTACACAGTGAAAATGGAACCCCCCAAAATAACATGATTGGTGCATTAACTTCCATGATTATGGAACACTGGTGTGAGGCAGAAAATGAAATATCAAATATATATGCTATGGTGGTTATGAATCTCAAGTGAAAAAAAATGTCACAATATGAAGATTTTCATAGAGATTGGGTACAAAGAATTTATGAAGTAAATGACTGCAAAAAATTACTGTGAAAACAAGTGTACCTTGCTGCCCTCCCATCTAATTTTGTAGACTACATCCATAATCAATATGTCTTCACAACCCCATATGAATCTCACACTTGGGGTGAAATTATTGCACCATTAAAAAAGCTTTAGTGAGCCAATGTACTAGCATGAAAGTCAATAAATCTCTGCAAAAATTGTCTAAACTGCGTGACAGCAAGTCTATTTGTAACAAATATGGATTATCCATTGATGATCCAATTGTACATAGAAAGAAAACCAAAAATATGTAAAAAAGAATAAAGAAAAACACAAAAAAATAAAAACAGACTCAAAAAACAAGGAAGCCTTACAGAAAAAGGTTATTACAGAACTGTGCCTAGAAGGCAGTATTATTCCCCAAAAGGTATAAATCTCAAAAATCACAGAAAAGAAGCATGGGGAAAACTAACTTGTTGGCTATGTGGGCAACACGGGCATACTGCAAATAAATGTCCCCAAGGAGAGGAGTATAAAAGAAACAAAGGTAAAAGATACCAAGAATTGGCACAAAAGTATAAGCAAGACAAACAATAGAAAGAAGAAAAGAAAGCTCTTACATGTATCCAATATATCACATGTGGATCTAGAAATCACAGAACAAAAAGTTGCCCAAATATCCATTTAAGAGAAGAAGTACATTTAATGAAAAATGATTGTTTTATTTTTGTAGAAAATTCTAGTTTTTCTGATTTTGATTCATCCATAGACCAAATAAATATACATGAATGCAATTGTACCCATTGCATTACTTGAGAGGAAGAAGACACATCAGATTCATAATCTGGATTTTTCCCACAAAAGGAAAAAATATGTATGAATCATACAAAGGATGAAGAAGCAAAAATTCTAGAAGGAATCAAAATGCGTGAAGAAGGAGAAATGAAATAGAATTTATTAGAAACATTTTTACAAACAATGAAGGAAAAGTAAGGAATATAATCATCAAAATCTCTAAGTTCCAAACCCCTTTTTGTTGATGCCTCTTTTGAAAAGAATACAAATTCATTTCTACGAATTCAACAACATGCTAAGCAAAGGGCTCTTACTTTAGGGGAAGTAAGTCAAGAAATATATCTGATAAAAAGAGTGCTCTCTGAACTAAAAGAAAAAATATGTAGTCTAGAAATGGGAAAAGAAAAAGTAGAAATATCTACACCTATGAAAAATCCCAACATAGAAATCTGTGAGACAAAACCATAAGACTGTTTGGGGTTAAACAACATGAAAATCATGGAAATTCAGTACCAACAACATCATGTACTGTTAACAACATTTGCATACAACTGAGGAGCCTGCTCTCTGCCTTCCCTTGCGCATAGGGTTTCTAGTGCTGCGATAGGGTGCTTGCCTTGGCTAGAGCTCGGCCCTATTGGGGTTCCTATGTTTTGGAAAGTTTGGCTCTACCAAAAGATAAGACAACATCAAAAGAACTTTGTGACCTTAGGATCTAGCCATCTTGGGTCCAGAGAGGGATCTCTCTATAAAGGCAAAGGTATATGTCTTTGAAGTTCAGTTTCAAGGTATTAGGCTAGTTATAAGGCACAAGGTTTGTTGTTTGTTTGGTTGTTGGGAAACATGAAGGAAGGGTTCAATATAAGACTAAGGGTGAGCAAAGAGGATTTAGGTGAATGAGGGATAATTCAGAGAACACTCAAGACCATTGGGCAATGGAGTCATAAAAGGGTTTACTTGCTATTCAGTATCCAACGCTTTAAATTGGGCTAGTCATCTAAAACAGAGGATCTTTAAAGATGATAGTGTGGTATGAAATGATAAGGAATGAAGGTGAATGACAAGGAAACCTATGAGGTGACCACTTAGGAAGCAGATCTAGGGACAGGGCATGCCTTAAACACCTATGATCCAACCCCTAAAAATGCTAACTCTTCAGACAACAAGAAACACTTAAGATTTAAACACAAAGGTGAAGCCCGAGATCAGAGAAAGGCTTTGAACTTTCAATGCTTCGACATTCAACTTAAGGGAACTTAGAAAGGTTCAATTGATCGAAAAAGACCCTAGTGAGACAGAATCAACATTCTAAACTCCCAGTATCCCAATTCTTTCAATTAAAACTAGACAAGAACATCTAAGAACATATTCATAAATTCATACATAAGTTAGCAGTGAATAACAGCTACTACACTGGTTAAATTATCTTGAATTATTTCTCAGATAGCACAATCAGTAGAAAACATCAAATATAAGAAGAGAAGGAGCATTAGGGTACCATGCGAGGGTATATCCTAAGCTATATTTCTGATTCTTACTGGAGAAATAAAATTTAATGAATTACAGAAGGAAAACAGAGACAAAGGTAGAACACATCACCGCTGCTTTAAATCAGGATCCAAAGAAATGTGCTTGTCATATTAAAGAGCAACACCAGTCATATACAACATTGTCCAATAGCTTGATATTCAGTCTGAAATCATCTCCTCAGCCTATTTTACAACTTTAAACATAGAACTATATCTCAAGAGAAACAACATACAATTCACAGATATTCGATCAACAATCTTTACAATATGTTTCCTCATGAGTTTTATAGCTAAAGAGAGGGAGAGGAGGTAGATAGAACTTTAAATGAAACATTAAAATATAGGTAGAAGAAGAGGGCTCGAGGCCCATTCTGTCTTAATATCTATGCATTGATCTTCAGTACTCTTTGGATGAAAGAGTGGTCTTCGACAGGCTGATATTAACTTCGTGGGTTTTCGGCTACAGTACTTTGTAGTACTCTGGGACCAGTAAGGCAGTTAAATGACTTTTAGGTCTTCCTTACTTCATAACAAATGCTCTGGTAGCATTAGGACTTTCTGTCAGGGTGTAGATCTTCTCAGGAACTCGATGTGGCATAAAAACAGTATGGGAACTTGTCCTTTCTCTGGAGAGAACCTTCTGCTGATGTGAGACACTGATAAGATTGTTTCCTATGCTTTAGGCCTCATTATGCCTTTTGTGTTAATCACAAGGTCTTCAATATGGTACCTTTGCCCTTTAAACATTGAATTAAGGCTTAAAATTTTCCATAATGGGCATTAAACCTCCTTAATTCTTCACTGATACTCTTTGCCGCTTCATTGACTGTCTCTGTCTGTGAATTTGGAGTTTTAATGGTGTTGGAGGTTTTACAGAGTTAAAAATTGGTCCTTTAATGGAATGTTTCGTTCAAACACCTTCCCAGGCATTTTCTCTGCAATCCATGGCTTGGAAAATGGCCTTCTTTGCACTTTGTGTCACTATGAAAGTGATTGTGAGCAATGGCGGTTTCCATCGCCTTTAACCCTGCAAAACACACAAATATGTTAAGAAAATCCATGCGGGAGTGGTGGTGGATGCTGTGGAGGACCGTGGGAATGGTAGTGCAGCAACATAATCAGTGGCTGTAGTGGAGGAAACGGTGAAAAATGCTGCGTAATGGTGAGAAAATGGTCTGATGAAGGTCCGATGGAGGAGCGATTTTGATCCAACCGATTAGGTTAGATGGAGGTGATCGACGATGGTGATTAACTGTGGGGATCGCTTTTGGGAGGTTGGGTGAAAGAAATAAACTTTAATTTTATAACATAAAGTTTTGATGTTAGGCGGAATACAAAGAAAAGTTATGAAAATGCAGTGAAATCGGGCCGTGAATGGTGGGACCGGCATGGGCGGAGGGCGATTGATTGTGGACCATTAGATCTCAGGAGGAGATCAACAGTTGATATGCTACGATGAAGCTCTATGGTAGCCCGATGCAAAATATGAATGAAATGCGCGATAGAATAAGGGCCATAGATCTGTATAGATCAACGATCAGAATCTTTAGATGGGCTTTCGGGAACAAAGGTGGGGAAGTGGTTTTTAGAATAAAAACCACTGTTTTCATGCAGCAGAAGCCTGGTTTGGAATTTTCCCAAAATCACATGATATAGCTTGCCGCTCGACACGTGGAAAAATAAAACCACCCATATCGCGTGATTTCAAATTGTTATAACTTGGACGAAGAAAAAACGCGATATGTATGCTGGCCGTTGGATCTGGGATTGTGAGATCTGACGGTGGGAGATGGAGTGCGATATGGGAACGTGCACGGTCGGTAAGGTGGGGACAGGTTAATGGTGGTTTTAATGTGGGCCGTTCGATCTATGGAATGAACCGCTGAGATCTGAAGAGGGATAGCGAAGGCAGAGGAGCCGGTGAGTGAGCAAGAAGAATATGAGCCGTTAGATCCATGGGGATGGACAGCGGAGATTAAAAGAGGAGGCAGAGGCAAAAGGGCCGAAAGATTGAGCGGGAGAAAGGAGGGCCGTCGGATCAAACGGGATGGATGGCTATGATCCAATCGCAATCAGAGAAGGCAGGAGCCAAAAAATCCGATGGTATGATGTTGCAATTACATATGGACCATTGGATCGGAGGAAGATCGACGGTCGGGATTAAATCGGAGATCGACCAATCGGGGAATCAGAGGGTGGCACAATAAACTTTTGCGATTGGCGATCGGCATGGTGGTGCGATAGTCGTTGGATTAATTAAGGATCAACGGTGGATATCACCATCAGAGGGTAACAAAGGAATGAGGCGGGGCGCGATGAGATTTGCGCGAGCCGTTAGATCTTCACAGATCAACTGTGGATATCGCACCCATGGCTAAATAGCACAATCTACTCTCGCATCGGAAGATTTCATTTTACAAAGGAAAAATGCTCCCGACCAACCTTCCGATTGCGATAAGCGCTATATGGTTTAGCGCTTGGTCTTAGCGCATGGTTTCATGGAGGGGAAGTGGTTAGGGGCTTAGCTAAAAGGGGCTAAAGCCAATAAATGAAAAATAAGTGTTTTTTAAGCCAAAAAGAGGGTTTTTAAGGCTTAGGGAAGGGTTCTGGTAAGGGGAAAAAAGGGTTTTTTCACCAAATGAAGGGATTTCACATGGTTTGCAAAGCGGAATTAGATGGTTTAGAAGACTTAGGAAGGGATTTTGGGGGTTAAAGGGGAAAATTTGAGAGGGAAAAAAAGGTTAAAATGGGGAATTTTGTAGGGATATAAGGAGAAGATGTAGGCTTTTCTGAGTATAATTTTTTCACAGACAGTGAGGCTTTTTGATGGAAACAACAGTGAAGATATTTTCAAAGGAAAAGGACACACAAAGGCTTCAAGAATGAGAGATTTTAAGAGGAAATGTGTCTCTTGAAGGCTCAGAAAAATATTTGGCCACCTGTTTGCTTGACAAAAAATTATAGGTGGTTAATAGGCCCAATGGAAGACTCTTAGCCCCCTCCTCCGCCTCCTCCTCCTCCTCCTCCTAAGGTCGAGGCCTTTAAGCTTTTGATTGCTTCCCAACTGAAGAAGAAGAAACATATCGCCTCCAAATTTTTCAAGAGATTGGATGAGATCCCCTTGGTGGCTCTCCCGCCTGAGGGTTCAATGAAAGTGGCCCTTTCGCTTATGGACCGAGCGCTGGTTGGTCAGTTCATGGGCTTATGGCCTTCACCAAAAAACATGGAAGCCTGCATCACTCGAAACTGGAAGCCCCTCATTGCAAACAACGTCACCTCATACTTTCTGGGGCGGGGTTTCTTCATGTTTGAATTCAACACAAAGGAGGACAAGGATCTGATTTTCAGAAATAGACCCTATTTCATGGGTCCTCAAGGACTGTACTTAAATCTTTGGACTCCAGACTTCAACTCCTCGGAGGATGTTCCATCTGCCATTCTAGTCTGGGTTAGGCTCTCAAACCTTCCAGTGCACTACTGGAACTGGGAACCAATGCAGCAAATTGGCAACGCCCTTGGGAAATTCATAGACAGAGCAAGCAAAAAAGACCAATATGACTGCGCCAGAATCTGCGTGGAGGTTGATCTCAAATTTGGGCTGCCAGAAGCCATTAAGATAACGGTGGGGAACTGGTCTGATCTGCAGAAATTTGACTACGAACAACTGTCGTTCAAAAGCTGCGGATGTTATGAGTATGGCCACTTTGCCAAGAACTATCCCAAAAATGCAGGCCCAAAAAAGGAGAAAGAAGAAGGATGGAAGCAAGCCAAGAAACCTAGAACAAGCCTTAAGCCAGGGTAAATTGGGCAACGAATGGAGAAAGGAAAGGGAAGTTCAGCACCCACAGGGAGTATTGCTAAAGCCAAACCCACCCAGAAAGGTCAAGAGAATAGCTTTGTGGCTTTGAGCTCAGAGACAGAGTAAGTCCAAGAATCTGATCCACGAGATGTGCAAATTGATATCCAAATGCATGAAACCATAGAACCACTGAAGAAAGGCGAATATCCTGGAGAAACCCCAAAAGAGAAAGAGCCTGTCTTTGAGGGGGAAGATCTGGATTCGAAGGAGTCAGAGGAAGAAGGAGAAATTGGGGATTCCCAAAATTTGTTCAGAAGATTGACCAAGGGACAAAAATCCACCAGGGAAAAGAGAGAGCAAGAAACCTACAAGGAGAAACTGTAGGGGAGCCAACCGACCTTAGAAAATATGTTGGAAAAAAACCCTAAAGCATATAGAAATCAAAGCTAGGGCTCTAAGGGATCCCTCTTAGCTCAAAAAAGGAAGTAATGAACATCGTCTCCTGGAACTGCAGAGGGATTGGGAGCAACCTAAAAGAAGAAGCAATGAAAAGTCTAGTAAGGTTGGAAAGGCTCGACATTCTTCTCATCCAGGAGACCAAATTGGAGGAAAGGAATTTCTCCACAAAAGAAAACAATTTTAGGGAAAAGGAGGAGCTATCATTGTCTCCTCTAGAGGCACCTCTAGAGGGCTGGGAATTCTATGGGATGAGACATCCTTTGAGAAAATTCTAGTTAGAATCAACTCAAATAGGATTTTTGCTCAGTTTTTGCATCTTCATACCAAAGAGATTGTGAATATTTTCAATATTTATGCTCCGGTTATCTTGGGAGACAAAAAAATTTGTTGGGAATCCATTAGGGACCTAGCAATTGAGATTCAGATGGATAACGTCATTCTAGCTGGAGATATGAACATTAATTTAAGCCAAGGGGAGAAGAGAGGGGAAACATTGTAAGGGATCCAGCCAAAGAATGGGTGGAAGAACTCATTCAGGACTGGGATCTATTGGACATCAAGCCACCCAAGGGAAAATATACATGGACCAATAGAAGAACGGGTCTGAGACACATCGCTGCAAGGTTAGATCACTTTCTCATTCAGAGTTCCTTCTTGCTTTTGGGTCTTGATGTCAGTTCTTCTATTCTTTCTTCATTGGTCTCTGATCACAAGCCCATTAGGCTTGAGATGAAGCTGCATTTGAATCCGGGGCCTATTCCCTTCCGCTTTAGTGCTCTCTGGGTGCAACAACTTGAATATTTGGACAAAGTTGAGGAAGTATGGAAACACCCTATTAGTGGATCCCCTTTCTTTGTGTGGGAAGAAAAGCTGAGGAGAGTGAAGAGGGCCCTCAAAAGCTAGGTTAAAGCCCTCCCTTCTCTGATCGAGTCAAGGCGGGATGCCCAGGCATGTTTGGAGAGTCATATAAAACAAATGGAAGATATGGACATCACGAAGGACAACTTAACCCTGGAAGAGGAGCTCCAGGCTAATATTCATAAAACTTACATACGAGAGGAGGAATTCTGAAGTCTTAAATCTCGCATTCTATAGCTACAAGTTGGGGACTGAAATACCTCCTCCTTCCATAAGCAGAATCAAGCTAGAAGAAACTTTAATTCTATAGCGGAGATAACCTCAGGAGACCAATCCTTCTCCGACCCGACCAACTTAAAAAAAGCTGCTCATCGGCACTTCAAAGAATTTTACATAGAGGATAAGCAATCAAGTCTCAGCTCAAACTTACTTGAGTTGGTTCCCCTCAAGGTCAAAGCCCAAATGAACGCTATGCTGACTTCTCTTGTCACCATCAATGAAATCAAGGAGGCCCTTGATGAAATGGATTCGGACAAGGCTCCTGGGCTGGATGGGTTCACTACTCGATTCATTAAAACTTGTTGGAACATTGTCAAAAAGGATCTCTACAAAATGATCTTAAAGTCTCAGATCTGCCACAAGCTTGGGGGAAACACGAACTCGACATTCTTGGCCCTTATACCTAAAGAGAAGGGTGCCAATACTTTCAACAGATTTAGGCCAATTTCCCTCTGCAACATTGGCCACAAACTCATCACTAAAGTCATGGCTAACACACTGAAAGGCCTTCTTCCAAAAATCATTCCTAACAATCAAGGGGGATTTGTCAAAGGTCGGCGGCTAACTGATAACTTCATTCTTGTTCATGAAGTGATCCATTCAAGTATCCACAGACGGGAAAAAGTCATGGCTGTCAAGTTGGACCTGGCTAGTGCATTTTACAGAGTTAGGAACAAGTTTCTCTTTGGGGTTATGCATCAATTTGGGTTTGGCTGCCTCTTTATAAGCTGGGTCAAGGCCTGCATTGCAGAACCATGGATTGCTCCATTTTCAACGGGCGCACTGCTGACTTCTTCAAGGAGAGTTGTGGGATAAAGCAGGGTTTCCCTCTATCCCCTTTTCTCTTTATCATTCAAGCCTATGTTATCAGTTTTATGTTGGAGAAAAGACAAATCGAGCAAGAGCTTATGGCTCTTAAGATCGTCAGGGGCGTCAGAGACATAAATCATTCTCTCTTTGCTAATGACTCCATCCTCCTGGGGGGTGCCTTCACCATCTTGGCCTCCCACTTCAAGCTGGAGCTGGATTGCTACTGCCTCAATTCTCAGAGTGAGCTTAACATGGGAAAATGCTTCATTTATGCTTGGAACCTCACTGGCCTCGAGCTAAGCACGATCACCAGGATTTTGGGTTTCAAAGGCTCCGCGAATTGGGTGTCTTTTAAATATATCGGGTTGCCGATATTTCAAGGATGCCCGATTGGGAGGGAATTTGAACAAATTCAAGATCAAAATGCAAGCTCGGGGCTCATCGTGGCTCAATCTGGTAGGTAAGGCTGTTCTTATTAAGTCAGTCCTTAATAGTCTTCCAATCTTTCAGATGTCTGTTCTATTGGCTCCGGTGGGCATTCTTCACAAGATGGAGCAATCCATTCACTCCTTTTTCTGGAAGGGAGGGAAAAATAACCCTAAGAGAATTCTATTGATCAGTTGGAATAATATTGCTATGCTGCTGCTGGAAGGAGGCCTTCACATAAAAGATCTCAGGGAGCACAACATAGCTCTGAGGGCTAAGATATTATGGTGGCAGGTAGCAAGGAATTCAGGATGGGCACAGATTTCTTTGTGGAAAAAATACAGCTTTGGAAAGCATCTTCATAGTCTGGATAACTTCCAATCTAATTGAAATGGCTCCCTGATCCATTAGCTGTGTAAGCGTGCTCTCCCGCTATTGCATGATCACTTGTTTTGGATTCTAGGCAATGGGAAGCAGATCATACAGTGGGAGGATATGATCATGAATGCAAAAGCGATCAAAGAGGATCCTGAGTTGCTGGAGCTAAAAATGTGGATGATTGCAGATGGTCGATGCACGTTGTGGGACATTTCAAAATGGGACAGTAGAAACTGGGCATGGTGGCAGAAGATAGAGATTCCTGCTCATTTGGAGAAATCATGGGCCAAATTCATGGTAGCACTGGCTAGGAAAGCCCCCCTAAATGCAAGGAAAAAATATGGAAGGGGTTGGGGTTCATTGAAGTGATGTTATTCCGCAGTAGAAGGCTAAAATTGTCTTAAATCCATTTGCACTTTCCCCCGCAACCCATCAATTTGCAAAGGAATTTGGCAAGTTAAAAGCATTCCGAAGATTGATATGTTCACCTGGAAGTTGGGACACAACAACATCCTTACAAATGAAAAATTGCAGCGCCGTGGCTTCCACGACCCCTCTCGGTGCCCGCTCCGTCAACAGCAGCAGGAAAATTCGGTGCACATCTTTCTCGAGTGCCTCTACGCTCACGACATTTGGAATGAAATTGTGATGTTTGGAACAACAGCCTCATCCTCCCAACCAACATCACGGGTATGCTGTCTAATTGGGGAGACCTGTTCTCTAAGTCCTTCCCTGGGAGAGGTTGGCCTTACGAGGGGTGGATGATTATCCCTAAGCTCATTTGCTGGAAGATCTGGCTTGAAAGAAATAATCAGAACTTTCAAGAGAAGGCCCTAATCCAACAGCAAATCAGTGTGAAATTAGAAGCTTATTCAAAGAAATAATGCAGGCCAAGGTGAACCAGAAGCAGGATTTTAGCTTAAACCAACAAGGTAGGGAGTGGTGCCAGCAGCTGGGGCTAAATCTTCCCACGGGGAAAAATATGGAGAAGTGCAGAGAAGAATGGAAAATCAGATTAGAGGATGAGGACTTTGAAAAATGGAGAAGCAACATAGATATCCACACTATGTTTTTTGACGGCGTGGAAAAGGGGAATCCAGGGAAGGCCAGAGGTGGAGGAATTATTCGCTGCCCTTCAGACCAAATCATTTCCCACTTTTCCTAGGGTTTCGAGCTTAATTCGAACAATCAAGTGGAAGCCATGGCTCTCCTCCAAGGTTTGAAATAGCTGCAAAAACATGGAATCAAGGAGGCTCGCGTCATTGGAGATTCACAAAGCCTCATTGGCTTGATTGTGACAAAATCAGTCCCTAAAGACCTCTGCTTGGAACGACTGTTCACCTGTATCAACAAGTTGATCGTGTCCTTTAACAGACTTCAGTTCTTTCATGTCCTTCGGAAAAATAACAAATATGCGAATCTTGAAGCCAACATTGTTGTCTCTTTACAAGCGATATCTCTCCTTTGCGAAGAGGGGGATTCATGGGATCCTCTACCTCAGCCAGCCCCTCTCCTTGTTATGTATTTTTGTCTCTTGCTGCAACAATTTGTTTGTATTAGAAGGTTTGCTAGTCATTGGGAAATTGCTAGAGTGAATGTAAGAAGCAGAGTAGGTGAATTTTTATTTTTTAGAAACCCCCTAGACATTGGGTCTCCAGATGTAAAACCTCTGACCATAAGTCTCGTACTTTTGAATCAATATAAACATACCCGTTTCTATTAAAAAAAACATCATGTACTGTTGAAAATGAAAATAGAAGGCCAAAGTTTCACAGTCAAAGCATTAATTGATTCAGGCGTTGATCTAAATGTTTTGAATAAAAAAGTAATCCCAACAAAATAATGGAGTTTTGCACACAAGAAGGTCACAAAGCTTGGAGAACAAGAACTAAAGTATGAAATCCCAAAAGCCACAATATCTTTCAAAGAATATTGCATGAATGTTCAGTTTTTTGTAGGCAATATACCCATAGACTACATTTTGGGAAATGTTTTTTTAGCAGTTGTAGAACCACATGGTTCTTCCTGACTAAAGGATGGTAAAGCAAGATATTTTATCTTTATTCCAGATCAAAATGGATTTCTACAAACGATACCCTTGCCATTCATCTCCACTCCTAGAGTCTCTACTATGGTCCAAATAAGACAGGAAGTCCAAAAATCTGAAGAAGAACTAAGAGAGTTGAAAGAATTAAAAATTTTCCTAAGAATAGAAGATCAACTCCAAACTCCGAAAGTAATCCAAAATATTGCAAAATCAAGAAGCCAAATAGAAAAAGAATGATGCTCAGAAGAACCCAATGCTTTCTAGCACAATAAGCAACACTTTGTGGAGTTACCATATAAATAGGAATATATGGGTAAACCTTGTAAGATCAAAGCTATTCCTATGAATGAGAAATATAGAAAATTATGCGAGAAAGAGATTTATGAACTACTCAGAAGAGGACTTATCAGGGAATCCAGTAGCCCTTGGAACTGTTATGGATTCTATGTAAACAAATATTCTGAGCAAATTAGAGGAGTCCCCAGGCTTGTGATTAATTACAGACCGTTGAACAATGTTCTAGCTAATGACACCTTATGCAATTCCACATAAATGAAATCTCATTAAAAGAATTGTAGGAGCAAAGTTATTTTCAAAATTTGATATGAAGTATGGATTCTGGCAAGTGTCTATTAAAGAAGAAGACAAGTTTAAGACAACCTTCAACATCCCTTAGGATATTATGGCTTTTGGAGTAAAACATGCCCCTTCTAAAGTCCAGAAGGTAATGGATCAAGTTTTTAAGCCATATTTTGATTGGCTTATTGTGTACATAGATGACATCCCTATATTTTCAAGATTTATTGATGACCATCTCAAGCATGTAAATAAGTTTAAACAAATTGTTAAGAATAGTTGCCTAGTGTTAAGTAAGAGGTAAATGGAGCTCTTATTTTTGTGTCGGTGCATGTGTCATGTCTACCACATATTTATTTCACCAGGGTGAACATTATAAAACAATGAATAAACGAGATTTCCATGTCATTTCATGGTTAGATTTTAGACACAGAGATGAAGGAAATATTTGGCCATGTGTGTGATCCACTTGGTTATTTTTGTGTTCGTGCATGTGTCACCTCTACCAAATAGTTATTTCACCAAGGTTAACGTTATAAAACAATGAATGAACGAGACTTCTATGCCATTTCATGCTTCGCTTTCACACAAGAAGATTAAGGAAATATTCACTGGTTTTTTTTGTGTGTTTGTGCATGTGTTACGTCTACTGCATATTTATTGAGCCAAGAGGCTCATTATATAACCTAGTATGAGGAGGATGTGTAAGTTTGTCTGTCCGTCTCCATTTAAAATAAAAACAAAAAATGAAAACTATGTTTTAAATGGAAAAATGATGTGAGCTGTAATAATAATAAATGAATAGAAGTAAAAAAATTGAATGAATAACATGTTTAAATCTTATACCTTTTCAAAAATATTTCAACAAGGGATTTAAATAAATTATTTGAAGATTTATGTTAACTGATTTATGCCGATATCAACTTCATGTATATCTATAGATAAAAAAAATGTTAAAATTAAACATTTTAATGTTATAAATAAGAAAATATTCAATGTGGGTTATTGATAAAATATTTTAATAAGAATTAATATTGACATATACTTAAATATAGATATAAACTATTTTAATGTAAATTATGTATATAGTATATGTTATTTAAAAAAATATATGTATATATCATGAAAAAATAAGTTTTTGTGGTTAAAGTGTTTATTTTGTCATATATATATATACTCTATTTAGCATTCAAAAATACAATTTAAACTATGAAAAATAATATTTTGTATTTTGCATTTTTTTAAAAATTGCACGTGAAGAAATTTGGTCCCTCTAGACTCATGTTAGATCCGTACTTAAAATAGATCTATGATAGCTTCACGAGAGATAACATTATAAAACAATCAATGATAAAAACTCTGATACCGTTTCATGCTTAGATTTTAGACAGAAAGATTAATGAAATATGACTGGATGCAAATCAAATAATAAAACACAAGTACAAAAGTATTGAGTTCTCATTAATGATTAAGACATTTGGCATGTTGGGATTTTTTTGTTATTTTTATTTTTTAAAATAGTTTTTAACACTAACAATTTTATTTAAAAGCCCATAATACTAGTCACATTTTGTACACATTACAATAGAAAATAGGAATGCAACCAATTGGAATATAACGTGCTGCCTTGAGTAGGAATAAAATATATGTAAATATTGATTTGATTTTTTTGTTACAAAGAGTTATTTAGGTTGTAGTAATGGAGTCCTCTCCATTTGATTCAATTTCTACAAATAACATGATGGGCAATAAAAATATCGATAGTAAACTTATATTCTATATATTTTATATATGACATTATACCAAAAAAATATTAATTTATATTGATATTGAATTAAAAAAAAATTTAAAATTTTATTTTAATTTCTAATAAAAGAGTTACATTTAAAATTTTAATAACTTGATTTAGCATTTAAATCTGTGGAGTTTTGAGGTTGTGTGATGGAAAAGGACTTTGTTGTTTAGTTTAAGGTTATATATATATATATATATATATATATATATATATATATATATTACAAGAACAGGTATGGGTTTATATTATATTTATGGCGAAAATGCCTTTCAACCGATTACAATAATATGGGCAAAGCCCAGGAATTCTCTTCCGCCAGCAGTTCAAAGGCCCCAATATTTGGGAGCTGATGTTTCTTACATAGTACTAGAGAATCTATCTCCATTATTTTCCCTATCTTGTGGACACAAACAAACTGATTTAGTAAAATGCAGTAAAACATGAAAACAACAGTTTACGGAATGGAGTCCCATTCCTTGACCCTATCTCTCGATGGAGTGCCAGCTGCCAGGAGCACCGCTCTATTGGCTTCGGAGTCAGCTTCCTTATTATTCTCCCTCAACACATGAAAAAAGTGCACAGTCCGAAAGGATTTCACCAAGATTTTGATTCTTGTCACCACTCTAGCAAATCTGAGATCAGCCGGAGAAGAATTTTCCACTAAGACTTTTATGATGGTTTGAGAGTCTCCGATTACATTTACCTCTTTTATTCCAAGGGCCTTGACTTGCTTGAGGCCTTGAAGAAGGGCCAACACTTTAGATTGGGTACTTGTGATTTGGCCTAGTCCCCAAGAAAAATTGGTCACATTTTTGCCTTCTTTGTTCTTAATAACTCCCCCTGCCCCAGCATTGCCGGGGTTTCCTTTGGCTGCCCCGTCAAAGAACAAGGTGTGTCTGGATTGCTTGGAGAGCCATTCTAAAATTTCTTTCTCATTCCCTTTGAATTGCCATTCTTTTTTTTCCTTGTTTTGTTTTATAACTCTAGAAAACTTCAGATCCATCAATGCGCCCCAGTCCAAGTCCTACTGGCTTAGATTCGAATTCGTCAATTGATCCCCGAGTCTTTCTTTCAATTGGCATTTGATCTTGACTATGATAAATTTCACATTTTGTCTTTTATCTCTGAAAACTCTCATATTCCTCTCAAGCCAGATTTGCCAGCAGATAAATTTTGGCAAATAGAGCCAAACAACCTTAAAGTTTTCGTTTTTTGGAAATGCTCTTGGATAATAGTTCAGCCAGTTTGCAAACAGGTCAGAGATAGTTGTAGGAAGGATAAACTCATTTTTCCAGAGGCTCAGTAGATCCTGCCAGATTTCTGCTGCGTATTTTCATTCCAGCATAAGGTGTTGGGCATTCTCTTCGCTATCGCAACACAATTGGCATCTTGAAGGCCCGAAGAAGCCTTTCTTCATTAATCTATCCTTAGTGAGAATTCCTTTATGACACAACAACCAACATAATAAATCAACCTTGGGTATGGACTTATGGCTCCGTAGGCCCTTCCACACAGCAGGATCTGGCGGGACATAAAGGTGCTCCAACAAACATTTATAACGCTATGCAACTGTGTAACTACCATGCTTTAATCCCTAGCCCCGAGCATCGTGCTTCCCAGCGTGAAGAGGAGCCTTCCTGTTCAGTAGAGAGAGAAGGGTATTGCGGTATTTTGACATCTAAGGTGGAATGATCGACATATTCCAACATTGCCAAGTGCTGCCAGACCACATCGAAATGTCCCACAACAAATTGTAACCAGCGTTAGACATCCATGAACGTAGCGCATGGAGGGAGCCGATATTCGACAGAGGAGGTTGATTCATTTTACAATCATCCTAGAGGTTTATCTCCCTGCCATTGCAAGGTATCCAGAACACATGGTCTTTAATCAATGAAATTGCGTTGGCACTGAATTTTAAAAGATGAGATCCATAGTTGGAGATGGATCTGTCCAGAAAAATTTTCCTCATTCCCGTGAAATATTTCTTCCAAAGAGCTCTTTGCGCCTAGTCGGGGTGTGGAGAAATAATTTTCCAAAATATCTTGGCTCCCATGGCAATGTTTTGGGTGCTGAAATCTTTAAAATTCAGACCTCCTTCAATCATGGACTTGCAGACTTTATCCCAACTTACCAAAGGGATTCTCCTTTCGTTTTGATTGCCACCTTTCCAAAAGAATTTGCGGATAAGAGCCTCCATCTTCCTGAGGATGCTTGAGGGAGCTAACATAACAGAGAATTTAAAAATGGGGAGGCTACTGAGGACGACTTTAATGAGAACATATTTTCCTGCAAGATTAAGCAAAGAAAATCCCCAAGCCTAGATTTTAGCCTTAAATTTGTCAAGCAGAGGGAGCCAATATTTGTTGTAGGCTAGTTTATGAAAGATAGGGAGGCCCAGATAATTGAAGGAAGACCAATTGGCAGAGGCGGTGAAGCCCAATGTTCTGGAGATGGCATTTAGAAGGCTGACAAAGATGTTCCAGTAGTATATATGGCATTTCCCCTTGTTTAAAATGCTTCATGTAGCTTCACCATAGTCCTCCAACACTTCCTTGAACCTTGAGGCTGAGCGAACAGAGGCAGCCCCAAGCAGAAGAGTTTCATTGGAAAACAGAGCATGGTTTACATTTTTTACACCTCTAGCTATGTTGAGACCCAAAATCTCTTGATCATCCAACTTCTGATCTAAATAAAAACTCAGGACAGAGACATGGAGGACAAAAATAAGCGGGGAAAGGGGACAACCATGCCTAAGTCCTCTTGTTGCTTTGAAGAAATCTGCTGCTCTCCCATTCACCAAGGGAGAAATCCATGGTTCAGCAACACAAGCTAGAATCCATTTGATGAAATTCAGCCCAAACCCGAATTTGTGCATGACTTCCCAAAGAAAACTGAGTCTAACGCGATCGAAAGCATTTGCCAAGTCGAGTTTGATCACCATACCTTTCTCTTTTCGGTGCAGGATTGAATGTATTGCTTCTTGAACTAGGATGAAGTTATCCACAATCTGTCTCCCTTGAACAAACCCGCCTTGGTTCTCTAGGATGATAGCAGGGAGAATTCCTTTAAGTCTGTTGGCAATCACTTTGGTGATCAATTTGTAGCCAATGTTACAAAGAGAAATGGGGTGGAACCTATTGAAAGCATTAGTGCCCTTTTCCTTGGGAATGAGAGCAAGGAAGGCAGAATTAGTGTTTCCTCCTATTTTCTGGCAATTTTGGGATTTCAAAATCATTTTGTGCAGGTCCTTTTCCATAATCTGCCAACAGGATTAGAGGAATCTTGTAGTAAAACCGTCTGGGCGGGGAGCTTTGTCGGGCTTCATTTCAAAGAGAGCATCCTTTATTTCTTTTATGGTGATCTTAGCTTCAAGCTGCTAATTCATCGTGAGGGAGATCTTAGAAGGAACCGCCCCCAGGAATTTGGAGTTTGGATCCGTCACTTCTTCTTCACTATAAAGGTTTTTAAAGTGAGTGAAAGCTACTTTCTTAATACTCAGAAAATCCTTATGAGTAGAGGTCTCTTCCTTGATTTCTGCAATGGAGTCGAAACACTTTCTAGCTTGAGCTTGTTTATGAAAGAAAGCGGAATTTTTGTCTCTTGCTTTAAGCCATAGACTACGAGAATTTTGTCTCCAATGTTCTTCCTTAGTGAGGCAAGCCTTGTGGAAATTTTGTTGAAGATTTGCCTTCTTGTTTAGCACCTCTCTTGTAATATCTTCCTCTTCATTTTGGGTGTGGTGAAGTTCGAGGCGGTCTTGGGCCAGCTTTCTCTCCTTTGCGGGATTGGGGAGGGATTTGGCCCATGTTTTCAAAACCGCTTTTAGACTTCTGATATTTTCCTCCCAGATGAAGAAGGGGGAGCCCTTCATTGGCATTTTCCAACAATCCTTAACCAGATTTTGAAAATCTGGGTTCTTGACCCATAAAGGACTAAATTTGAAGGGGATAGGGCCAAGATCATTATGCGCCAGCAACTCAATCTTGATAGGCTTGTGGTATGAAACAATGCAAGGAAGGATGTGCATTCTAGCCTCAAGACCCAGAAGAAGAAAGGAACTCTGAACAAGAAATCTATCAAGCCTTGCAACTATGTGCCTAGGACCTATTATTTTATTAGACCAAGTGTACTTACCATTAGAGGGAGAGATGTCGAGCATATCCCAGTCCTGCATGAGGTCCTCCACCCACTCCCTTGCTGGGTCCCTAATAATGCTGCCTCCTCTCTTTTCATCCGCATTCAAGATGTGGTTTAGGTCTCCAACAACTATTGTACTTTCCAGATTCTATGATTCCGACAGTTGTCTGATGGAGTCCCAACAGGCCTTTTTCTCCCCTGCGTTTACTGGGACATAGACATTGAAGAGACAAAATGCCTCCATCGAGTCCACGTGTTGGAGCTTCAAAAAAAGCCAATGAGTATTGAGTATCTATGTGACCAATACAAACTTGGATTTATTCCAGAGAGAGCCTAGTCCCCCAGAGGCTCCCTAAGCAGAGACAGCTTGTCCATTGCCTTTATTCCAAAATTTCTTGCTTATTTGGAGAAACTATTTTTCCTCCATTTTTGTCTCATGAACTAGAAGAATATCTGGGGCTTCTATTCTTAAAATACTTCTCATGGCTTCTTCTTTCATTTTTCTCCCCATTCCATTGTAGTTCCAGGAGACTACCTTCATCATTTACTTTTTTGTTGTTGGGCCCCCTTGGAGCCCTGTGCCTAATTTCTTATCACCTTCGGGGTTTTAGCCAAGAGTTACTCCAAAGTGGGCTGACTATCCTGAAGCTTGTCATTGTAGGTTTCCTGTTCTCTCTTTTCACGAGCAGACTTGCAGCCTCTTGTCGATCTTCTGAACGATGTTTGCGAATCTCCTATTTCCCCTTCATCCTCTGATTCCTCCGAGTCTTGTCCTTCCTCATTGGCTTCTGCTTGTTTTTCCTTGTGCCTTTCAGTGGCACTTTCTCCTGGCCTCGATCCTGCAGAGGTCCCTTTGTCTAGGGTCTTTTTTTGCATTTCGTCCTCCTGAGGAACCTCTTCAGCAGAGCTTAAGATCTCATACCTCTTATCTTGGCTTTTCTGAGAAGGGCCATTTTGGGCGGAGGCCGACCGAAGGCCTTGTCCATTTGGAGCTCCAGATTTTTTGTGGGAGGTCTTTGACCGCTTGACTTGGTTCCATCCTTCCTCCTTCCCTTTCTCCGCTTCTCCTTTGCTCGGGCACCCTCTGGAAAAATGGCCATAGATGTGGCCTTTTACGGCACTTGAAAGGGAGCTTCTCATATTCTAAATTTTGCACATGTGTCCAGCTGCCGACATTTATTTTGATTTCCTCCGGGAGTCCAACCTCTAGATCGACTTCAACGCATATTCGTGTGCAGTCATATTGATCCTTATTGTTTGCCCTGTCGATAAATTTTCCCAAGGCATTGACAATGTGTTTTAGGGAGTCCCAGTTCTAGCAATGCACTAGGAGATTCGACAACCGAACCTAGACTGGGACAGCCGTCGGAACATCCATAGTTGGATCGAAATCCGGGGTCCATTTGTTGAGATAGAGGCCCTGAGGTCCCATGAAGTAGGGACCATTCCTGAAGATCAAGTCTTTGTCCTCCTTTGTAATGAACTCAAATAGGAAGTAGCCTCTCCCCAGGAAGTATGAAGTTACACTGTTCTTGATCAGCGAAACCCAATTCTTGACAACCCAGTTCTCCGTTGTTTTTGGAGAGGGCCAAAGGCCCATGAACTGGCCTACCAGGGCTCGATCTGCCAGGGACAAGGCAACCTAGATCAGACCCTAAGGAGGAAGGGTGACCTCTAGCACATCCTCAAGCTTTTTGACAAACTTGGTGACTTCTGACTTCTTCTTCTTTGGCAAAGAAGCTAGCAGAGAGTTGAAGGTAGCTTCAGCGGACGGAGGAGGGGGCGGCGAGGGGGACTGGGGTGATCCCTGAGCCTCCATGGGGCGTGAGGCCCTGGCTGCGTGCAGTCTTGATAGTGAAGGGAAAATCCTAGCTGCACGCAGTCAAGCAGCAGGGAAGACGCACAACATCCCTCAGTGCAGCGAAAACAAATCTAAACTGAGTGCATCTTATTCATGGGTAAATGAGGAATTGTTATTTATTTATTAATTGATTATTTGACTAAAGATTATTTATTATTTAACTAAATAAATTTGTATTATTATTTATTTATTATTTGACTAAGTTTTATTATGGATGGTATTATAATATTGTTTTGTTTATTATATTTTATTATTATTTAATTTGTGTCGAGAGGTACTCTACAATCTAATACGATGGAGATGTTATTGTGAGTAGTCTTTAAGTGCAACTTTTTGGAAAGTTTTCTGGTTTATTTTCCAATCTAAATTGTCTAGAATTTGGCAGGGATTCATTGAAATCACAAGTTTGACAAGTGAACTCTTCACAATCGAAGTGCCCCAGGGGTTTTTGAGGGTGTTGAATCCATATATGTAGTCAAAAAACCAGTTTAAACAACGCAAATCAAAATTTGGCCACAAATTTTTCAGTGGATTCTGGCTAGAAATATGTTAGAAACTCTAAAAAGTTGCACTTAAAGACAAATCCATTTTATTGTAGTTGTAAATGAATTTAAACACTTAAATGTCAACACAATTTAAAAAGTCAAAAGTATTAGAATTAATAAATCAATTCAATTTAATTTGTTATATTATAATCTTGTTTTTATTAACGAGCCTGGATCAATCTTAATTTTGGAGCTATCAAGCACCGAGAGGGATCAAATCTCTTTCACTCTAAAATATATTTGCATCTCAAGAGATTTGATCCCTATCGACACTTGGTAGATCTCGAGTTAAGATGGATCTAAGCTAGTTTAATTATTAATTATAATTATAATAATAATTTTTTTTTTTTTTTTTTTGTTGACCGAGTCAAAATGTTAAACAAGACATTACAACATCTCTACCACATTGGGCTAAAGAGTGTCCATCGACGCAATAAAATTACAAACAATTAAAAAAAAAACTATGCATATCACATTAAACAAATGTAACATGCATCGTTGTTGCTTAGTAACTATCTCTTATGCAAAAAGTAATATCAAAACTTCTTTTAATTAGGATAAAAATAATACTACGACTATGTAAATAAATTCTATATTTATAACGATTTTTTGACATTTTTTTGGGTAGATTACTATGTTGAGTAACAAAGTTATTTTTATACATGTTATGTTAAATGGAATGAGAAGCAAATCAACTTTTATATTCATCCTATGCATAAAACTATTGTTATAGAGGTATATGAAGTTGTTTATGAATAAAATGTCGACATCTATAGGTTATAAATAAATCAAATTGAAGTAGTAAAACAATTTTAAATTAATTTCATAACTATGAATATTATTATGAAACTTATTTAAAGTATATCATAATTAATATTTTTTAGAGATTTTAAATATGTATTTTTATACTTAAAAAGGCATGAAGTGAAGGTTGATTATTCCAACTTATGAATTATTTTAATATGAAATTTAAAATTTAGTTTTAAAATACATGTTTACTAAATCTTAAAATAGTTTAATTTTTATTTTTATTTTAAAAATTTTTTTTATAGTTTTTTTTTGAGTTGTGATATTTAGTTTTAATTCTATGGATGAAGAAAAATAATTTTGAAGTACACGTAATAGTCTCCAGAAAATAGCTTATCTATCAAGCACGATGTTTTGGTACTCCGCAATTATTTCCTCTCGACAACTAGGGAAACCCTAACTGCTATAGATCTCCCCATCTGTTGGTGTCGTTGACAAAGGTTTGCAAATGGTACCCATTGACCCTGTTGCAGAAAGTTGGAGCAAGGTTGTTGTTGTCTTGTGTCTTGTATATGTCGTTGTGTTTTGTTGCACCTACGACAAGGGTGAATTAATCCATCTACAAGCTTGTTGATCGTTTCTATCGGTTGGTGCGTGGGAGATCAGTTCCATCACATTGAAGTGAATGCATTTTTCACACAAATTTACAAGTTTTGGAAGTTGCTTGCTTACGATAAAGTCTCCTTAACTATCGTAGGTATTTTTAGGCCCATTTTCTAGTTGGTACAATGGTGCCATGGAGGAAGAGGTGGCGTTCAGAGCCCCAATGTAGGCCCAAAAACCTCGAGGGTCTTCTTCTCCCCCCCAAAAAAATTGTTAAGAGAATAGCTTATATCCTTATGGTAAGCTCTCTCCTTCGGATCCATGCAAGAGAGCCTTACCCCTTGCAAAAAAAGCACTATTAGGCAATTTTATGGGCTTATGGACGAACCCAAAATCTATGGAATCCTAGATTGCAAAACAATGGGCCCCTAATCTTCAAGGTCAAGTAACCTTCTTTGCAGTAGGAAGGGGTTTCTATGTCTTTTTATTTCTTAATACAATGGAAAGAGATATAATTTTTAGATCAACCTGTATTTCATGGGGTTTAGAGGCCTCTTTATCACTCCATGGACTTTGGATTTTAACCCAGATTATGAAATTATTGTTGTGTCAGTGCGGGTTTGACTGCCACACCTCCCTTTTCATCTTTGGGGGCCTGATGCAATAAAAGACATCGGAAACAAGTTGGGCTGCTATCCGGGTAAAGCAAAATCAAAAGGAGGTCAATTTTTTAAAGCTTGTATATGTGTGGAAGTCAACCTCAATGAAGATTTACCTAAGGCTCTAAAGATAAATATAGGATAATGGAGTCATATCCAGGAACTAGACTATGAGAAGATTCCTTTCAAGTTCATCGATAGCCACTCTCATGTGAACTTTGCCAAAAATTGCCCCTACGGAAAACAAAATTCAAAGAGGCTCAAGCCCTTGGTTCTAAACAAGCTAGTTTTCATCCAACGCAAAAGCGAAAAAAGAATCAACAAAACAAGGCTGCAACTGCAAATAAACTTGTTGTATCAGATCCAAACACAAAACCTCCCATCAACAAAAGCTCTTTTGACGATCTTCAATATCTAGAACAAGAGGATGATACCTCTATGGATGAAACCCCAAATGAGGATCAATGAAAAACAAAAGTGTTGGTGGACAATGAAGAGCAAACGCCTTCACAAGTTGATCCTCTAGGTCCAAAGTCACATTTTGATTAAAAAAACATTCAAATTTATGCTCTTCACTCTTGTGGGGATGAAGAAATGTTCCCCAAATATTTATCGGGAGGTTATGGAAATTAGAAAAACTTGTGCAAAATCATGCACTGGAGGCAACGCTAAAAACACCATCTCCTCGAAGGAAGTGGAACCACCTCTCACAAGAGGTAGGAAATCTGTAATATTCCCAAATTTTCATATGATATTTGGAATATTAGAGTTATTAATTTTCTTAATGAATTAAGTAAATAAAAGGGTGGAGGGACCCATAATCCTAGAGATGAATAAAGATACACTTTTTGTGTGTGAATGTGGACTAATTAAGCATAGATCTACATAATGGAGTAGTGGATCAACTACTAATGTGAATGGAGTGAATATCATGTCTCATTAATGAGATAGATCATGGAGGTTGAAGCAGTCAACTAAAATCATGGAGGGAATCTAATGAAAGATCATAGAGCATTCATGATGAATTGATGGAGGAAGTAGTGCATTTAATGCAAACATGCTGGACAGGGTGCACATTGCATGTAGACATGATGGAGGACTTGGAGAGACAGCGCAGTCAATCATGGAGGATTGTGTCCACATGAACAACGCAGTTTAGAGGTAGGTTAGGGCTTGGGAGGGCTCACTTTGTATATAAAGGAGATGAAGGAAACATTGGAGGATGCTTTTTGATTATTCATTTGGAGGTTTGTTTAGATTTGGAATTGTCATTTGACATTCAATGCTTTCTTTAGCTGTTTAGCTAAGATTGCAAGTGCTGTTTAGCACTAGGTGTTCCTAGTTGGGAATCCCACCTCTTTCCTTGAGTGATCTCTAAGGAAGAGGTTTGTACTCCATTCTTCATCAGGCATTAGTGCCACACTCTTTCCATTCTCTGCAGAACACTTACCTTCAAGAATTACGCAATTCCTGAAGATTAGTTTGGGAGGTGGAGGTTGTCTTCAATGTTTCAGCTGGAGAATCGGTGAAGGATTATTCCTATCACCTTGGGCTTGAAGATCAACATTCCCAGGGCTTTATTTCAGATCTACCATCAGGTCAAAGTTTATTGACCTCCTATCAACGACAGTCCCATCAATGATTGCGCAGTCCATCATTGCAGATCCAGAGGAGGAATGAAGTTACTAGTATTTCAGCTAGTAATCCTGTGAGGGATTATCCCCTTACCTTTCCATCACCATTTCCATCAGCCTGGAGCTTATTGCAGCGTATTTCAATAAGCATAGAGTCTCTCCCTCTTGTACAACACAGTTTCTATAGTAGCTGCATATTCAGTTGCTGCAACTTGAAGGAGGAGGAAGAAGAGACAAGATCTCAAGCTCCTAGTTTGTAGATCTCAAGGAGGGATCAACCCTCAAAGCTTAGATCTATTTGTATAATATATTGCAGCCATCTTTGGATCAGATCTAGCTTCAGAACTGCATAACCTAGCAGTCAAAGGATCAAATCCTAGGAGGGTGATTTTCCAAAGTCATAGATATGGAAAATCCTTCCTGGGTTATCTTGGGTTCCCATCACATTGGCCAGATTTTGAATCTTGGCATCATCAGAGCTCCTGAGCTCCATAGATTTGCACTTCCTTTTGCAACAGCTACATGTACATCATTAGCAAAAGGAGCAACGCAATATTGCTTCATGTAGCTCACTAGTTACGTAGTGCTAGTTGTAGCATGATTGCAGGGTTATTCTAGGCCACTTCTTGGGTTAGATTCCCTCATGATTGCAGGGTTATTCTAGGCCACTTCTGAATCTTCTCCACATAATAAAAAGGCTCAACTTCTATGTATATTTTGATGTTGTCTTTAGATTTATTATTTATCTTGCTGCAATTCTCATATTGTGTTTGAGTATTACTGCATTCTCCCTTTTTGGGATATTACAAAATCCAATAAAGAAAAGCGAGAATGTGAACTAAGTTCTAACTTGGCCTCGCGATCCCAACTCTGCGTGGAATCTCTGCTCCAAAAGCATTCCAAATAACATAATGTATAGTTTTTGAATTCCTTATGCTTTTAATATGTAATAATTTACTTTTGTAAATAGGTCAAAGGACTCAATAGTAAAATATGTAGAACATACTAGGATATGTATTCCATGATTTTCGTCATTACCCCTCTTAGCACTCATTTTGATTCCTTTCAAAGCTGCCCTCTTCGTCATTTTATTTGGCATCTAGCTCCTTATGCTTCAATTTTTCTCGCTACTTTCTTGCCATTCTCCTTGATCCTTTCCTTATTTGCCAAAAATGTTCAAATTTATCCTAATATGGCTATTTGCATTCAAATGAACTAAACTATTCATAATTAGCCATTTTCATGTCTAAAAGCTACCTAATAATATGTTGTCATATCTATTCCCTATTCTAGTCAAATCTTTTTCAAAAAGGAAAATAAAATTATTATATATATATATGAAATTATTATAATTTGTAAAAACATGAAAAAAACCAAAGATCATCACACAACCATGTGTCATATAACCAACCAAGATCTAAGTAAAAGTCCGAGTAAGGGAAGACACATAGCGGTAAAGCCCAAGTAAATGTCACAAAAGGTATAACCTCAGGCTCATTGTTATCAAATGGTGAACTGGACACCTATTAAAAACAATATGTGTCTTCCATGTCCGACAAATGTGGGATTATTCCCATTGAATATGAGAAAACAATAAACGAAATCCACGCAAGGAAGGATGAATATTTAGCACGCAAGGAAGGTTGAAGATTTAGCATCTCTAGCACTAGTAGTTGATGGTGGAAGAAGTGCAGGAAGATCTCCTTTAGATTGGGATACAAGTATTAAAATAGCCTTGAGAGCAGCAAGGGGCATAGCTCATATTCATCAAGAAAGGGGAGGAAAAAATTAGCCATGGAAACATTCGATCTTCCAATATCCTCCTTACCACAGACTTGGATGGATGTGTTTCTGACTTTGGTTTGGCTCCTTTGATAAACCTGTCTACTGTTCCCTCACAGATTGCAAGATATCGTGCTCCCGAGGTTATTTAAGCATGCAAGGTTTCTCAGAAATCTGATGTTTATAGTTTCGGGGTTCTGCTTCTGGAACTTCTCATAGGGAAGGTCCTGGTCCAAGCATTTGTAAACGAAGAGGTAATTGATTTACCCAGATGGGTTCAGTTAGTGGTTCGAGAGGAGTGGACTGTCGAAGTATTTGACGTGGAATTGATGAGATATCAGAATATTGAAGAGGAGATGGTCAGGATGTTGCAGATTGCCCTGGCATGTGTTGTTAGGATGCCTGATCAGAGGCCTAAAATAATAGAAGTAGTTAAGATGACTGAGGAAGCGCACGATCTGTTTGTCAACATACTTGAGCGAAATGTGGTTGCTTGGAACACCATTATTGCAGGCTATGCAAAGAATAATCATCTTAATGAAGCACTTAGCATGTTTGAGAGGATGCTCAAAACCGATTGTGGTTTCGTGGAACGCCATTATTTCAGGATGTGCACAGAATGGGAATTATGAGAAGGCCCTAGATCTTTTTCAGGAAATGCGAGTTGCAGGTGCTAAGGCGAACTCGAAAATTTTTGCAAGCGTTTTCTCTGCATGTGCCAACTTGGCATCTCTAGATCAAGGTATGGAAATCTACGAAGAAATGTGTAAAGGTAGATATCAAGTTGATGTCTATGTAGAGAATGCCACGATGGATATGTATGTAGAATGTGGGCATATAGAAAAGGCACGAGAGCTGTTTGATAAAATGCCCAAGTGGATTGGTGCTTCATGGAATACAGTGATTACAGGATAAACAACAATGGAGCATGTAAGCCTCAAAACAATGCAGTGGTGATGCAATTGATATGATAACAACAACAACCAGGTGGACAAATTCAAGGTTCTCATCTTCAGAGTGGACAAGTCCCGAATTTTCCACCTTCCAGTATTGTTGAGCCACAAGTTCTTCCAAATGAAATTAGTGGGAGGGCCACTTTATCTTCTATGGCCAATGTAAATAACAGTCTTGGCAATAATATCACTGGTGCTCCTGGTTCAGGGCAATTAAGCCGTATGCCAACACCAGCATATGGTATGGGTGTAACTGAATCTAATGCACCAGAAGGAATTGGACGGATGTCAACTATAGACTATAAGAGCCAGAATGTACATATTCTCCAAGGAAATGATTATTCTATTTCCAGTACTATTTTTTTATCTTCCCCTTTAACATCATATACTATTGAAGGTGGAATGAACATTTCAGGAATTAAAAGGCTAGGTGGCATAAGTGACATAGTTTGTTCTCCAAATCTAAGTGGTTCTGGAATAAGTCTTGACACATCATGTGGTCTTGGTCAGAATTTAAGCCAGAGTGGTAAGCAAGGTTGGCAAGTGAAAAATGTGTCTATGAATCAAGATTTAAGTCAAACAACTACTACCATCTTGAGCCCATGTCATGTCCAAGCTTCTCATAGAATCTAGGGCTTGAAATTTCCTGTTGTGCAAGATCCAGGACAGGTTAGGAGTTTTGGATTTGTGGGGAAAGGACCAAATATTTCAAGCAGGTTGGCAAAAAATGTTGGATATCCTGGGATGCTCAGTAATGCTCAAAGTCAGGGTGAACTTTTAGGAACTGATAGCGGGCTGAGGCTGAAGGACAAAAGTGCATCAGATTTTGGATTAACTCCAAAAATTGAGTGTGACACACTTTCTGATCATTTATCTTTAGAAGATCTCATGAACCTCCTCTTTAAACATCAACAGGAAGGGATGGGGATTTCAAAAGTTAATTCAATTTTGATGGGTTATAGATTGGATAATGTTCATGTCAATTGAAAAATGTTTGTACTGTTATCCGAAGAGAAAGAAAGCCTTCCCACCCTCAAGTGAGTTGAGTGGCATATAGCCCCATGCTGCTCATGGGTCAACACAAACATGATAAGAAAAGTACAGTAAACAGATCTGCTTCTGGTGAGACCCCTTCTTCAACTCCATGCATGTCAAAGGACTAGTCAAAAACAAATAGCGCCAGGAAGATTTCATCCAAAATTCCATCTCCAACAACTGCACGTAGTCTTGTTCCTTCATCACCACCATCTCGAAGGTCTGCTATACCGAAAGTTTCAAACACCAGTTCCACCTCTACAGGAAGGCACATAACAACTGAAAATCCTTCTACTTGGTTAGTTCCTAACTTAACTGATCTGAAGAAAGAGAACATAAAGGCCTTACCTGGGCGGTCCAGTTCAAGCTCAAACCTTGATAAATCTGGATCTATGTCTCGTGGGAAAATCAAGGGTAGTGGCCACAATAAAAATAACAACATTCCTTCTCTTTTAGATGTAACTGGTTCTCGCTCTATTTCTCGGTCATCTGATGTTAAGGAAGACAAGAAGAATCGTAGTCAAGCATCGAAGAAAATAACTTTTGGCCTAAGTGAGATCAAATCTTTGCCAGCCATAGTTAGCTCTGAAGAAAGTGTATTGACATCAAAACCAAGCTTCTACAGTAAAGTTACAAAAAGAGCAGTGTTGTTCCCTTTGAGTCTAAACCCTTCCTCCGCAAAGGCAGTGGAATAGGCCCTGGAGTTAGTCCTGGTGTTGCCAAAATGAAATCATCCTCACTTGATGATACTTCAAAGACTGTTGAGGATGAAGTTCAAGCTAGCAAATTGGAAACGGATGAAATAGTGGAAGAATTGAGAAGCTTAAAACCATCAAAAGTCTTTGGAGTTGCAGAATAAAATGAACTTCAACAGCCAGTAATTGACACGGCCCAAAATTTGGATGCTTGTGGTGATTCAGATACATATCAAAACAACATTCAAACCATACTGGCCCCGAATGAAGTATTAGATTCATCATAAGATTTGTCTTTCTAGTAATCGTGTCTCTGATGTTGATGTTGATAGAAGCTACACCAGGAAAGACCTAAAGGGTTTTTTTTATGTGTCCTTTAAATCTCATGTTTTGATTTTAACTTTTGAAGACCATGTTGCTAGCAAAATTTTACCATGATTAGTTTTTCTGTAGAGATTGAGCCTGTGTCGGCAGATTTTTAGTCATTTTTAGGAAATAGCTGCCTTTTACAGAAAATCTGGTTTTTCCCAAAAATTCAAATGCAGCGGATTTAGGGGTTGGTTAGGTGGCAAAATTGACCCAGATTACAAGGAAGACCATAAGTAGCAGCTCATCAAATACTTTCTAGATTTAAAGGAAATAATTGGTGCAGGTGGCAGGCAGTTCCACATTAAAAGGCAAATGATTGATTAGGTGTCAAACAGTTCCACATTTCAAGACATCAGTTGAGGACAGTCAATATAGGTGTTAAAGGGTTTGAGGCAGGTGGCAATCATCATCAACAACTCTCAGCAGTTTCACTTTTGGAGTAATATTTTCCACAAATCCTGGGACAACTCTCCACATCATCAACTTGATCTTCATCAACAATTAAATTTCATGTAGTGTTTTGTAAATATACTATTGTACATCAAATGTTTTTTTGATAAGATTTACTATCTTTAGTAATTTGTAATAAATTTCCAATTAACAACTTACCCAAAGTTGTGGATCTTAGAAGATCTGTTAGTTTTGTATAAATATAGAAAAAAAATGAGATCAAGAGGGAGAGGGGATTGGCAGAACAAGGATGTTGGAAATACTTGGAGGGGAGGGGGGAGGTGAATCAGTATTTCTTCCAATTAGAGCATTAGTTAATATTCAATTATTATCAGTGTTTGTACAATGATAGCAGAAAACAAGAGGAACACAAATGCACACAGTTTTTAAGGTGGAAACCCACTTCGGGACAAAAACCACCTAATGCTTTTCTAATAATTCTTTAATATTCAACTCCAATTGAAAATAAAGCTCCAACTTCCTAGAATCTAGAAATGCATTCTTCTCCAGCTCCCACTGGATGGACGCTTCAACGCCCGAGATTCATCAGTAGTCAACTGAACGGATGCCCCAACACCCAATGAGCTACATCTCACCTTAGCACCACCCTACCACCCTATAGAAGAATAAAAGAAGAGTGGACTCCTGTACTAGGGAAAATGGTCCACTTTACAATGATATAGAATAATGTTGAAGAAGAAGATATACTATACCATAACCCCAACTTTGACACAACCACCTAATGATGATCCTAGACCACCCGACACTGCCTCTTCAACTCTTAGCAGATAGATACTAGTACAATTTATACAATAATGTATTTACAATGACTAAGTACAATGATACCTTTATAATGATTGTATGCAATGCTGCCCACTTGAAGACTTCATAGGATGAACTTCTTGTTGCTGTTATGCACCTTGGTTGCTGCTATTGTCATGCTACTCTCTGCTGCACCTTGCTTTGCTTTGTTGCCATAGAAATTCTGGGCCTTTGCAACCCTTGACAACACATGATCTAGCTTTTTCTTGCCTTCTAGGAGCTCGATATTGAATCTGGTGTATATCTGTTATTTCAGATCCTCAATATCTTATTTTCAGTCCTGTAGTAGTCCTCTGAGTCGTCTTTCCAATGCCACAGGTATGACCCAATTTGGATTCTTCAAGAGAGAGTTATACCCAATCTCTCACAATGCCCTAATTATGGATTGTTTCAGCAGAGCGCACTTGTACGGCGTGCCACGTGTCACTATTTCTTCATTTTGCTCTGAAATTGATAGAGCGAAAACTACAGACTGTGCAATATTTGGCACTTTTTACGGAATTCAAATCTGATACTCAGAGAAAGAGTTATGATGATTTTATCGAGGTCACTTCTTTGAGATGAATTTCAGAAGCCTGCAAAAACCCTGACTTCCATAGATCATATCTCCAAAAATATTGCGCACCTTGATTTGAAATTTTTACAGTAGCTTCCTAAAGGTTTCGGCTTCGCCTCATAAAAATTTCAGCTTCTGAACCTTCGTAGAAAAAAAGTTAGAGCGAAAATACTACGATGACCTGTTTCAGATGGCGAAATCCCTTGCCTAAGGAGGAAATGAAGATCACAATTTATATAAATGGTTAAGTTGAGAGGGGCTTCAACAAGTGAACGTGGGAGGGATTTTAGGAGCTTAAAAAATATTAATTATGACTTTTCAATGACCCATTCCCCAACCCCATAGGGTTTTAGCCCACTAACTGGGGGTACAAACTTCAAACATGAATATCTCTCAAACCGTGAAGAATTACATGGCGTGCCATATATCAACGGAAACATTTCGACAGGTAGAAACAATCAAAAGCATCATTGACCCAGAATATATTAATTTGGTAGGTCAAAAATCCCATGCAATATTGGTTTAGCCCCTGGTGCTACTTGGGTTGACATCAATGACAACCGCTGATCAACAAAGGATGTGTGCCCTGTTGTTGATTCTCATGTCATTCCTGAATAGTGTATTGTTGAGCATATAATACATTCTAGTTACACTCTTGAGGATTCAAAAATAATATGGTGTAGGTATTTTCCTTATGTGTTCCCATATCTGAGATATTCCTTTCTGGATTGTGATATATATATGTTGTCTCATGTTTTTGTTAGCTTTATGATACAATAGTACATGATTATCAATTTTTATCAGTCTTGTTCTACAAGCTTTCTTGATAATATGTGTATGGAAAATTTGTTTATAAGCATTCCCCGTGATATAAATCTTTCAAATGCATGATGAGATTCTTGTAAGTCTTGTGAAAGCCTTCTTTTATTAATGCATTTCAGGTCTGGAATATTTGTTATCCTTTCATCTATGTAGTGGACTTCTTTCCTATAGACCCATTGTCTTTATTCTATTCTTCTGACCATTCGACTACAAACTCAACCTTGCTACCACATCATATATCAGTGCCCTCATATGTTTCAAAGACTTTTAGCTGTTCAACATTCCTTTCAGAGTGCTTGAGATCCAACCACTTTCCAAAAAACCCAATCAAATCATAAAAAAATTGTCTTAGAGCTTAGGATGTGTTTGGTCAGGCGCTTGCTAGAGTCCAAGTGTTGATTCCAGTGCCAACATATTTTGGTGCGTCTTTTGGGAGGCGAAGGTCTTGAAACAAAGTATTCTCCCGAGTCTCTTATTTTAATTGCTGAAGATCGATTCTTGAAGGTGAACATGAATTGATAACTTGAAGAGGACTGCAGTTTTTCACCTGGCGACTCCATTGTTCTGGATCCAGTGGCGACTTCACGAGGATGCAGAGATCAGATTTTCAGTGGAAGTTTTGGATAAACAACTATACCTTTCAGAATTCTAAAGGGGACATCATTGCAGAGGTAGCATTTAATATTTTTCCTCATTCAGTAGTTGATGATTTGGAGTCTTCTTATAGTGTAAAAATTTGTTGCTTTATGAGTATCCCGCATTGTGATTATTTTCATCATGAGCTACACTATGTTATGATATGGATTCTTTCAGTTCTACCTTTAAGATTCAAAATCCATATGAGGTTTTTTCAGTTTTTTGAATGGTTGTACGACAAGTTCCATATTGCATGAAGATTGCCATTCAAATCAGATTAGAAGTAAAGGAAAGAATAAGCTCGCTGCTTTGAGCATTCTTACAGAAAGTTCGGTTTCAATTTTAATTTTGAATCCAGCTTCAGTTTGGAGAAATTAGATGCAGAATTGAAATGATGCTTTTGAATCCATTACCCAATGGCTAGGCATGATGGTTTTTTGAGTTAATAAGCAAGATTGCTGGTTGGAGAGACAAGGCACTGGAACTACAGTTCTTGATAGCCCGCAGGGGGCATACCATCCCCAATTAGAGCCACTGTTAGCACTGGTTTTGATTCCTTTCAAAGCTGCTCTCTTCGTCATTCTATTTGGCCTCTAGCTCCTTATGCTTCAATTTTTCTTGCTACTTTTTGCTACATTCTCGCCATTCTCCTCGATCCTTTCCTTATTTGCGAAAAATGTTCAAATTCATCCTAATATGGCTATTTGCATTCAAATGCTAAAACACCCTAAACTAATCCTAATTAGCCATTTGCATGTCTAAAAGCTACCTAATGATATGATGTCCTATCTATTCCCTATTCTAGTCAAACATTTTCCAAAAAGGGAAAATAAAATTATATTAATTTATATTTATATATATGTGAAATTATTATAATTTTTAACAAAATAAAAAAAGGCTTCATCGAGGTCCCTAGCCTTCAACTCAAATCCTCATCACACAACTAAGTGTCATATAACCAAGAGCTAAGTCCAAGTCCAAGTCACAGGGGGAGGACACATCGCACCAAGTCCCAAGCAAATGTCACAACGTGTATAGCCTCGGGCTCATCGTTGTCAAATATTAAAATTGACACCTATTAAAAACAATCTGTCTTCCATGCCCGACAAATGTGGGATTATTCCCATTGAATATGAGCAAACAATAAATGAAAGCCACACAAGTAAGGAAGGTTGAAGATTTAGCACGTAAGTAAGGAAGGTTGAAGATATAGCACGCAAGTAAGGAAGGTTGAATATTTAGCCTCTCTAGCACTAGTAGTTGATGGTGGAAGAAGTTCAGGAAGAACTCCTTTAGATTGGGACACAATGATTAAAATAGCCTTGGGAGCAGCAAGGGGCATAGCTCATATCCATCAAGAAAGGGGAGGCAAACTTAGCCATGGAAACATTTGATCTTCCAATATCCTCCTTACCATGGACTTGGATGGATCTGTTTCTAACTTTGGTTTGGCTCCTTTGAAAAACCTGTCTACTGTTCCCTCATGGATTGTAGGATATCGAGCTCCTGAGGTTATTGAAGCATGCAAAGTTTCTCAGAAATCTAATGTTTATATTTTCGGGGTTTTGCTTCTGGAACTTCTCACAGGGAAGGCCCAGGTCCAAGCATCTGTAAATGAAGAGGTAATTGATTTACGCAGATGGGTTTAGTCAGTGGTTTGAGAGGAGTGTACTGCCGAAGTATTTGATGTGGAATTAATGAGATATCATAATATTGAAGAGGAGATGGTCTGAATGTTGTAGATTGCCATGGCATGTGTTGTTAGGATGCCTGATGATAGGCCTAAAATAACAGAAGTAGTTAATATGATTGAGGAAGCGCGCGATCTGTTTGTCAAAATACCTGAGTGAAAGGGTGTTGCTTGGAACACCATTATTGCAGGCTATGCAAAGAATAAGAGTCTTAATGAAGCACTTAGCATGTTTGAGAGGATGTGTTACACAGTAATTTGTCACCGTCCCTACCATTCCCCGTCCCGCACAATGGAGGACCCATTTTGTGACCTGTGAACATTGTCATGCCTTGAAATCATCATCAATGCATTCCTCTAAGCATGAACTTCAATTGCCCTAAAGACATCTCCTTGAAAAAAATCATGAAAACATCTCCTTTTGCATTGGCGCGGGCAGACAGTTCATCACTCGCGCCAATGGGGAAAATCCTACAAAGAGGCCGCGCGAACTGGCGCTCTGTCCCAGAGCAGCAGTCGCGCCAGCCTATTTAAGGAGTGTTTTTTAAATAAATATGGCGGAAGTTGTGTTTCAACAAACTTAGAAACCATTGCCTATCTTGAGTTGGGAGGTTTGGCTGCGGGAGTTCCATGGAAGGGAAGTGGTTTGCCACCTCTCATGGAACCTTCCTTGATGATAGGGCCAATCCCACAATAATAGGAATCCCAACTCCCTCCTTCCCCATCTATAAAAGCTTGCTCATTGCCATTGCAAGCTAGTCTTGAAGTGCCTAAGCTTTGAATCTCCAAATTCCCAAGAGCCTTTGTGCTGTAAGAGCCCTCTTTTTTCCCTTAAGGCCGACTCAAGTAAGGAGACTATCGTCGAAGGACTCTGGAGAGGTTTGCCCTTTCCCTGGTGAGCTTTGCGAGACGTGAATGACTGGGGACCCATCCGAAGGAGACCGCGACGTCAGAACATTGGTTGTACTCTCTTTCGATTGTTTATTAATGAATGATTACGGTTATGGTTCCACTCTGTTTTCACTTATGTTAATAACGAGTTATATCCTTTCTGACTGATATATAGTTGTGTATTCTGGATTTTATGCTTGTATTCGTGTTGTTTCTTGCATGTGCAGGTGTCCATCCGCGGAGATCGTGGGGGATCGTGATCTGCCAAGGCTGAGGAACGGGAACACTCTCTTCTACGGATCATAGCATTGGACTCCAGGTAGGCCTCCATCTTTGGTCTTTTATTCGTAACTAGGAACTTGCGCTGTAACATTTGATGATTGTTGCTAGACCCCTGCTGGGCTAGTAGGGATCGCCTCTATCCGCAGAGGGGATTTACCTCCTCAACAGGATGCCTGAAATCGAGTGTGGTTTTTTGGAATGCCATTATTTCAGGATGTGCACATAATGGGCATTATGAGAAGGCCCTGGATCTTTTCCAGGAAATGCGAGTTGTAGGTGCTAAGGCGAACTCGAAAACTTTTGCAAACATTTTCTTTGCGTGTCCCAACTTGGCATCTCTAGAGCAGGGTATGGAAATCTACAAAGAAATGTGTAAATGTAGATATCAGGTTGATGTCTATGCATAGAATTCCATGATGGATATGTATGCAAAATGTGGGCATATAGAAAAATAACGAGAGATGTTTGATAAAATGCCTAAGCAAATTGGTGCTTCATGGAATACAATGATTACAGGATAAACAACAATGGATCATGTAATCCTCAAAACAATGCAGTGGTGATGCAGTTGTTACAACAACACCAACAACCGGGTGGACAACTTGAAGGTTCTCAACTTTAGAGTGGACAAGTCCAGAATTTTCCATCTTCCAGTATTGTTGGGCCACAAGTTCTTCCAAATGAAATTAGGGGGAGGGCTACTTTATCTTCTTTAGCCAATGGCAATAGCAGTCTTGGCAATAATATCACTAGTGCTCTTGGTTCAGGGAAATTAAACCGTATGCCCACCCCAGCATATTGTATGGGTGTAACTGAATCTAATGCACCAGAAGGAATTGGACGGATTTCAACTGTAGACCATAAGAGCCAAAATGTACATATACTCCAAGGAAATGATTATTCTATTTCCAGTAATATTTATTTATCTTCCCCTTTTACATCATCTGATATTGAAGGTGGAATGAACATTTCAGGAATTAAAAGGCTGTGTGGCATAAGCAACATAGTTGGTTTTCTAACTCTAAGTGGTTCTGGAATAAGTTTTGACACATCATGGGGTCTTGGTCAGAATTTAAGCGAGAGTGGTAGGCAAGGTTGGCAAGTGAAAATTGTGTCTATAAATCAAGATTTAAGTCAAACAACTAATACTATCTTGAGCCCATGTCATGTCCAAGCTTCTCATAGAATCTAGGGCTTGAATATTCCTGTTGTGCAAGATCTAGGACATGTTAGGATTTTTGGATTTGTTGGGAAAGGACCAAATATTTCAAGCAGGTTGGCAAAAAATGTTGGATATCCTGGGATGCTCAGTAATGCTCAAAGTTAGGGTTAAATTTTAGGAACTGATAGCAGGCTGAGGCTGAAGGACAAAAGTGCATCAAATTTTGGATTAACTCCAAAAATTGAGTGCGACACACTTTCTGAGCATTTATCTTTAGAAGATCTCATGAACCTCTTCTTTAAACATCAACAGGAAGGGATGGGGCTTTCAGAAAGTGAATTCAATTTTGATGGGGTATCTACTGGATAATGTTCATGTCAATTGAAAAATGTTTGTACTGTAATCTGAAGAGAAAACAAGACTTCCCACCTTCAAGTGAGTTGAGTGGCATATAGCCCCATGCTGCTCATGGCTCAACACAAACATGATTAGAAAAGTACAGTCAACATATCTGCTTCAGGTGAGACCCCTTCTTCCACTCCATGCATGTCAAAGGACTAGTCAAAAACAAATAGCACCAGGAAGATTTCATCCAAAAGTCCATCTCCAGCAACTGCACGTAGTCCTGTTCCTTCATCATCACCATCTCGAAGGTTTGATATACCTAAAGTTTCAAATACTAGTTCCGCCTCTACAGGCAGGCAAAAAACAACTGAAAATCCTTCTACTCGGTCAATTCCTAACTTAACTGATCTGAAGAAAGAGAACATAAAGGCCTTACCTGGGTGGTCAGGTTTAATCTCAAACCTTGATAAATATGGATCTATGTCTCGTGGGAAAATCAAGGGTAGTGGCCACAATAAAAATAGAAACATTCCTTCTCTTTTAGATGTAAATGGTTCTCACTATGTTTCTCGGTCATCTGATGTTAAGGAAGACAAGAAGAATCGTAGTCAAGCATCAAAGTAAACCACTTCTGGTCTAAGTGAGATCAAATATTTTCCAGCCATAGTTAGCATTGAGGAAAGTGTATTGACATCAAAACTAAGCTTCTATAGTAGAGTTACAAAAAGAGCAGTGTTGTTCAGCTTGCCTCTAAACACTTCCTCCACAAATGCAGTGGAATAGGCCCTGGAGTTAGTCCTGATGTTGCCAAAATGAAAGCATCCTCACTTGATGATACTTCAAATATTGTTGAGGATGAAGTTCAAGCTATCAAATTGAAAAGGGATGAATAGTGGAAGAATTGAGAAACTTAAAACCATCAAAATTCTTTGAAGGAGTTGTAGAAGAAAATGAAATTCAATAACCAGTAACTGGCATAACACAAAATTTGGATGCTTGTGGTGATTCAGATACATCTCAGAGCAACATTCAAACCATATTGGCTCCGAATGAGGTATTAGATTCATCAAAAGATTGTCTTTCTAGTAATTGTGTCTCTGATGTTGATAGAAGTTGTTATCACTCCAATAATTATCAAGAGTTGTTATTATTTTTTGTGTTTTAAAGAATATTAGAGGTAACCACAAACCTACTTTTAAGCCCTAGGATCTAGCCTTCCTAATTCTTAGAGAGGGCTCCCTCTATATGATTTATCTTTGTTGATTCTATTTGATTTTAGGCTATTTATGTAGGGTTACTTGGGGTTTTGATTTGGATTTGGTTTGGTGGTGAAATTAATTACTCAGATGGATAGATGTAGGTCTGTATTCCATTGGGCTAATGGAGTCAATGTGTCAAGCAGTCAGATCAGGATCAAGGTCTAAAGGGAAATGTTTATAGGGAAAGATAGATGAGTTACTTCAGATCTTCAAGGATGATGGTGAAAATGGTTTCAATCGGGTTAAGGGAGCAATTAAGGGTTCTCAAATCCGGATAATGAATGAAAAGATAGAGGTCAATCGAAATAAGGGAGCAATTAAGAATTCCTTTATCTCGATATCAGAAGAAAAACATATAAATGATAAACAGTTCAAAACAGAGTGCTTTTAACATATTCTGAAATAACATTCCCGATTTATCATTTAGTTTTAAGCAAACATATGAGCATGTGAAATACATAAGAAATTGACAAAGAACAAGTGAAAATAATTCACTAAAGTGGCCCAACACATGAATCGTGTAATATGATGCTTTATTGCTTTAATCCAGTCTGCTGACTTGAAATTGGTACAATCACCCTTAGGTTCAGAATAGTACAACTATAGTAATGTTCAACAATTCATGCACCCTGAATACTTCCAAATGAGAAGTACTTATACAAAAAATCTTACAAAATATCCTAAAACAAACTTAGGAATTATTCATGGAAAAAGAAATATCTTCGTGCAAGAAGATAGTGACACCTTTCTAACTACTGCTAGTTGTCCCTGTTTTTATTGAAATTACTTTTTGCTATCTTCACTTGTTGATATTTTGTTGTTGATTTGTCTCTTGATTGTTGCTCAAAAAAGGCTGTGGTTGAGTGTTTTTCACGATGGAAACTTTATCTCTGTTTTGACTTTTACTTTAACCTTTCAACTGATACACTTTAAACTATAACTGATACTCTTTCACTGTAAATTGTGACTGCTGTGTTTTATCTTTACTGCTATGTTTTACTGCAGACTGTTTTTACAGTAAATTAGTCATATTTTCCCAAAATTCTGCCTCTATCAATTTTATCTTCATCATTCTCCTGAATATTTCATCTGCTTCAGTGTATTTTGAAAATGTAGGCTTGTTGACAAATATGTGTTTCACCTCATGCTGAAAGTAGAAAAGATTCTAAAAATTCTTGTAGAGCACCTTCCCTATTGGAATTCCTTGTGAGGTAGGCAGATTAGTCTGATCTTTGGCAACTTCTCTCATTTTCTTATCATAGTCATCCTGCTTCATTAATTTATCATGTATAACCACATGATTGGGAAGGCCTTCCTGCCTTAGGACAACAAATTTCATCATAAACCTTGTGATGGCAACTTCCATGTTCTGGCATTTCTCCTCTAGCTGTATCATCAAATTCTTCTTAGCAATTACCTTTCTAACTTCTAGGATGGTTTCTATTCTGTCATTAATTCCAATTTCTTCAAGTTCTTGCCTATTTTTGGAATTAAGAAATTTGATGATTTCAAGAGCTTCTTCAGGTTTCTTACCAAGCTCTTCTTTAATTTTCTGAATAGCTTCTCTTGCTGATTTGACTAATTTTTTCTGTTCATATATAACCTGGATTGATGGCCAAATATCATTGACTGCTTCAATGATATTGGCCCATAGCTGTTGTCTAACTTGTGCCACGGGTTCTTTTAATGTTGGATCTTTTTATAACTTCTTCAATTGCTCATTCAACCTGTTTTCCCTTTGTTCTTCATTCTTATGCATTATTTTAGCAAGTTTCTTTTCATCTTCAAGAATTTTAAGTTGTTCTTAAGTCTGTTAATCTCATTGGTCTGAATAGACATGTCTTGCATAGCTTTTACTAACTTGCTTGCTTCATCTGTATGATGTGCTGTTGTTGTTGAAGACTCTAATGCAGAAGTTGTTGATGAAGTGACTGGAAGTGCTGTAGCCATTGGGACTGTGGGAGCCAATGATTCTGCTAGTGTAGAAGGTACAACGATAGTGACTACAGGGATGATAGTGACAGGAAATTCTGCTTCTCTATCCTTTTTCTCTTGGACCAACTTGTCGATTTCATTCTCCATTTATTTTATCTGGGCAGTCAACTGTAGAATGAGACTCATCATCTCATCTTTCTGATTTGTATCCTATAGTACTTCCTTCTGTAGGAGGCAACTTGAGTTGCTTCTTTAATGCAACAATGTCTGAATTTTTCTTTTTGACCAGTTCATCTGCAACTTTTACATTACTAGGATCAAATCCTACTTCAATTACTAAATCTTCCAAAGATTTAATTCTATTGTATTTTGCCTGTGAGGATGATTTTTCTAATCTGAGTTGATCTCTGATGTTTGCAAGAGTGTTTTGAAGCTTCTGTACACTCATTGCCTTATTTTTCATTGTTGAGTAAAGCATTTCAACAACCTACTTGTGAAATTCAATCTGATCAATGGGATGAAGGTCATCTGCTTGAACTTCATATGATGATTTTTTTGTAATCTGCTGGTGTTTTAGGATGCTTTACTTTAGGCTGCAGGAAAGTCCTATGCATTTTCCTAGTCTTATAGTCAAAAGCAGAAAGCAATCTCTTTGGTCACTGGGTGACTGCTTCCAATACTAATTGTATGTATCAGTATTCAATGCTTCATTTTTCATCTTTAGTTATTTGTATTTCTGCATGTTATCTATCTCCTTCTCTGCTGGTTTGCTAGAAGAGGACATGTCAACACTGTGTTGCTTCTGAATAAGCTGAGTCTGTGAAGTGGAAGGTTGTTGTTCTTCGTCAATCACTGTAGGAGGTGCATTGTCCTTTGCTGATGTATCGATATCAATCACTTCTATGGTTTCTACTCCTTCATTGATAGGATTTAACTTAGGTTTCTTCCTGTACATCAATTTAAATTTAGTTTCAGTAGTTGTCTCTGTAGTGTATGATCCTTCGTCTCTGTTTCTCTTTGCATTCCTGTCTTATTGGGCTGGAGTTTGCAAAGTTTGACTAGTATCACCTTGCTTCTTTGCCTCTACCAAGGTGTTCTCCAACCATTCAAATTGATTGGAGAATTTCTCTATATCTGGTTTCTTTTCATGTACATAGGGAGTGAGTTTGCATTTAACTCTCAATTTACTTATCACTCCAAGATTATCATAATACCACAAAAAAATCTTACTAAATTTAAATTCCTGCAAATGTTTTTCAGCCTCTGGACCTACATCTCTATTGTTACAGATAAAAGGGCCAACCTGATTTTTTAATTTGAACTGTGTCTTATTCTTTGCTACCAAGAAATTAATTGCATCTGAATTAAGAATGCCTTATGTACTCGAGGGAAAATAACCTCATAGGGAGGTATTTGGGCAGTTTATATGGAACAAGACTTGATCCATATACTCTTATTTCTGTATGGTTTTGGTACAAGTACCAATCACCTGTCCTATTATGCTATGACAACTGGAGGACCTTCTTAATTTCTTCACTAATTCTGGGCTGCTTGCTGCTGTTCAGCAAATTGACCAAAGGATGAATGAAGGAATCTATAAACTCTGTATAGGTGGATTGTGATGAATATTTTCTTATTAGAGGAGTCCAAAATATGATTGACTGTGGGTTTTCTTCAACATCAAGATTTTGAAGGTTTATGGAAAAATTCTTAGATTGAAAGTATAAAAACATGTGGAATAAGATTGAGGAATACTTGAAAACACCTTCAGAGGGAATTTTGACCAACTGTTCATGAATATTGTCAGCAAGGTATTGGGAAAAATTAAAATTGGTAGCAGGAGGCTGACCAGCTGTGAAAGTAGATAAAAAACGTAGCACTGCAACATCAACATGTTCATCTGTGAAATAACCAAGACTAAAAGACATCATGGAGATGATATGTCTTGTCCTTTCAGAAAATTTTGCAGCAGGGTAAGGAGGATTTATTTTAGGAATTTCTACAGAAGAAGGCATGAAAGTTTGAAATATCTAGAACCTCTTGGGGAAGTCCAAATTTAGGTATAACTGTGTGAGAGCTTCAATGGACAAAGGAACTTCATATGGTCTGGATTTGATCTGGAGAATTTTATTGATTGACTCAACAGTAATGGTAAACAAGATTTTATTTTATTATTTTTTTATTTTTTTTCTAGAGTTTATTATGGCTCTTTGATCAGGGAAATAACATGATTGACAGAGTCTGTTCACTTCAGGTATTGGAAAGTCTGTGGGACAACATATTTTGGCAAATTAGACTCCCAAATAAAAACTTCATCAGCTTGATCTAAGGATTTTTCATGGCTCTAGCAGTGGAGCTCAAATAGGTTAAATTCTGTGGCTGTCATTAATCTTAAAATCTTTATCAACCAGGGGAGTGTGTTCAACATCTACAACAGGGGGTTGTACATGATTGACACTTACTACTGCTTTGGAAGCCATTGTTCTATTTGATTTATTAATTTATTACTCTTTGATTTAGAAAAACTGATTTAGGCCTGTGATAGCACCTCAGAAAGATTATGAGAGTTTTGCAGAAGGATTTGGATAAAACAGGGGCTTATCTTCTAATCTTCAAAGGTTAAAAATACTCAAATTGTAATCTTTGTGCTTAAAATAGTTTTTAGGACCTCATAATTCCACAAAACGACATTTTAGGGTTTGTAGAAAAGGGAATGAAAGGCATAGGAGGCTTCTTTTAGTCTGCAGAGGACTTCTAAATGATCCAATTAAACAACTCTGTGTTTTAAAACAGTCTTAGGCATTATAATTTGTGAAAATAGGTCCAAGGTTTGCAGAAAGAGATTTTTGGGAAGTAACAGGGCTTTCTTTAGGTTTGCAAAAGGCTCCTAAATGATTCAATTAGTTGAATTACTTCTTTAGATTAAGAAACATGCCTTTTCTTTGAGGAATACCTGGGAAAAATGAAGATTTTGGTCTGCAAAAGGGTTCTGGGGTTGCAGAAGGCTTCTCTAAGGCTTCAAAGGTCTTTATAGTACTTTTGATGACTTCTGCAGTGTCTTTTTGCAGCAAATTGTTGAAATTCTGGTTGAATTGGGCTTAAATTGAGGTTAGTAGCAACTTATTTGCATGGAGAACGGTCGAAAATTGCTTATTCAGTGCAAACTTGTAACAGAAAGTAGTAAAAGAGCTTACAAAGGGTGATTATATGTATTGTTAAACCAACAGTGTTTACATTGAATGCACATGTGTATTTGAATTGACCCGGGGGGGGGGGGGAACCACCCAAGAGCTGCAGCACCAAAGGTGGTTAGTGGTAAAGTTCTTGAGGATGCGATCAAATGAAAAGATACCATGTAGCTTGGAGCAGAGTTCCGAAAACCACACTTTTCGCGGTCGAGGGTATGTTAACGCTTATGCTATTGGATGTGCGACGAGGTTTGATAGCTGATAGATCTGGCAGATGATGATATGACGAATAGAATAATGTGATGGAGTCGCGGGTTTTAAAAGGCGTGGGGCTCGAGATATATGCGATGTGGTAGGTTATATATATTAAAGCTATGGTTTAATACATATATTCGGGATTTTGATGCGATTGGTTATACATGTGATATGGTCGGGTTTTACGATATAACCAATGGGGTTTAGGTAAGTGGGGCTTTACAACAGGCGAGGATAATATAAACCATAGTTTAAGAATAAAATGTGGGTCCGGGATATATAACATGTGGGGAATATTAAATCATAGTTTAAATAAAAATAATGGGTTGGGACTTATATAGTTAGGATTTAATATATACATGATAAAGGTTTATAAAGGGAGCTAATACATTATGTTAAATCTTAATAATGTACGAATGTAAATAAGTGCAGGATTTGTATAATACACTAAGTTTAACTTTAAAACTGCTATCGGGAATGGATTTCTTCACTGTGGGACCCGACATATCACCTTCTTAAAGAAATACTTAGGATAAAGGTGTTTTTGGGTTTTTAATTTATTTTTGAATGAAATTGGAATTAATAAAATATTTTTACTTTTCCAAAGGATAAATGTACATTTTAACTTTAAGAAAAGGGGTTTTGTAAAGAAAAATGAGTGATAATGGGAAAAAAGGGAAAAATGGAGGGGGGGCTATTTTTACAATTGTAAGGAAATTAGTAAATGAAATGACCAATTTTCTTCTATCCATGATTGTAAAAATTGCTTCTACCTACCCATCTGCTACGCTAACATTTTTTCTTCATTTACCTGGGTGCATTTGAGCTTGAAGACCCTTATATATTTTTCTTTTAAACAACAAACTAACTAATTCTATCCTTATTTCTTCCATGGACTCAGATTAAATTGTCGAGCTCCTTATTATTCTTTACCTAACTACTGATCTGCCAAGATTAAACTATTTGGCTAGATCCTTATTCTCTATCTAATAGCATGAAATTTAAAGCATGAAAGGTCAAGATTAAGCTGTTTAACCTTCATGGATTGTGGCATTTTTAACAAGCTGCACACAATCTTTATTTTGCAGTAAAAGTAAATAGTAGTGGCATTTGAATTTGCATCACTTTCATGTTTTATTTTATCTCTTTTTTGTTTGGGGTTCATTTTCATATTCTTTTTTATATTTTTTCTTTCAAGTCCTTTGATTTTTCTTTTAGGACTTTTACTCTCTTTACATTTTTTATTTTCTAATATGGGAAAACAATTTGCAGAAAGAAAATTATGTACATATTACAAGACTAATCAAAGTAAATTCAAAATTATGAATCCTATTATTATAGGACCCTAACAGTGGCTCCACATGGGGATGGCATTTTTTGGTGAAATGTCAAGAACTTTGAGACTATTAGCCTTTAAATTTTGACTATGTTGGCCTTGAAACTATTTTCTGAGCTCTGCATCATTCATACTTATGATATTTTATCTTTCAAATCTTAGGGCCTTCTCTCTGGGCTTGAACTTTGTTATAAAAACATCCAATCCAATCTAAAATTTGCAATGTTATGTACAATGAGTAAAGTAAACAAAGTGAACGGCTGTTATTCTGGGGAATAGTAATGCTTCAACATTCTACCATTGATAGGTCCTCATGGCAGATCTGATCCATCCAACTCCTTAAAAAAGAATACATTGTTTCCTCTGTAACCATAAATGACATAAGGACCTTTCCATAAGAAATCAAATTTCCCATGTTTACCTTTATCTTCTCTCCTGTTATCCCACTTAAGAAATTTGTCACCTATGTAAAAATCATATTCCTTAGTCTTCTTGTCAAATAGCCTTTTAATATTTTTTTGAACTACTTAAGACTTTAGATAGATCTCTTCTTTGGTTTGCTGCAAGTGTATGGTTTGATTTATCCTTCTCTGGATATCATTGGTTTCTACCTGCAGTTTTCAGATTATCTTTATTACTGGTAATCCTAAAGAGGATGGAAAAACAACACCCATCCCATAAACAAGCTGATAAGGGGATGTACCAATAGATTTCTTTGTGGTAAGTATATATGCCCATAAAGCATTTACCAACCTTTTGTTCCTTATTGGAGGATTCAACAAGACCATTACCTTGAGGTTAATAAGTAATGGAATGGCCAAGAGTAATGTGGTATTTATTACAGAATTCAATCATATTTTTAGACTTGAAAGCAACTGCATTATCAGTAATGAGCTTTTGGGGGCATTGAAATCTAGATAGTATATTATTTTCTAAAAATGAGATTATGACAGTATCAGTGGCTTGCCTAGAAGGAATGGCTTCTATCCACTTGGTGAAATAGTTTATGGCTGTAAAAATCCGTTTGTGTTGGGCTGATGAGGGAGGGTGGATTCCACCAATGAATTCAAGACCCCATTGCTGAAAAGGAATTTATGCGGAGATGGTTTTAAGGTGTAAAAGTAATAGCTTTTTCTTCCCCTCAAATATTTGGCATTTGTGACAGGAGGTCACATAATTTTTCACATTTGCAAACAGTGTAGGCCAGTAAAAACTAGCTCTCAAGATTTTATCTGCAGTTGACTTCCAGTAAAGGGGTCCTCCACAGTCACCTGCATGAAATTCTTCCATCACTTTATCAGCTTCATCTTTAAGCAAAAAATTTAATAAAATACCACCATGATCTTTCCAAAACATTGCATTATCTATGATACAAAATTTCATCGCCTTTAACTTTAAAAATATAGCTTTAGTCCTTGACAATTCAGGAGGAGCTTGTAAATTTAGTAATACAAATATAATATCTGCATACCATGGTGAATCTGAAAAGGCTTCAATGATTTGTGGAGTCGCCATCTCTTCCTAATCATCTAATTGGGTAATAAAATTTATATCTAAGCATGACAATTTGATTCAGCAATGAGTTTGGCTAAACCTTGACCTTTAATGAGTTTGGTGGGCTTAATTTCTATGTCATATTTCAAAATGGTGGCAATCCATTTTTCTCTTTTACCATCGGGCCCATTCTGAGTTAGAATGTCCTTCACAACTAAATTTGGAACATAAGCTATGATGTGTGTATATAAGATGTACACTCTAAAGTCTTTGATAGCCTTCAATAAAGTTAGTACCTGATTTTCCATTATGTTATACTTTAAAGTGGCATCTCTAAGTGATTTGTTGAAAAAAACAATGGGTTGTTCATAGCCCTGATCATTTTTCTGCAGTAAGACTGCAACAATAGTATGTTATGAAACAAAAGAAAAAATAATAAAATCTTTTTTGAAATAAGGACTTATTAGGACTGGTGTTCTTGTCAAGGCTTGTTTGATTGATTCAAATGATTGTTTGGCCTCCACAGTCCATTTAAGTACTGAGTCTTTTTTCAACATGTTATTGAGTTCTCTAATTATTTCTGCTAAGTTTGAAATGAATCTTCTGAGAAAATTGATTTTACCTAAGAAAGCCTGTAATTCTTTAATATTCCTAGGATGGATTATGTTCAGAATGACACCTATTCTAGCTGGGTCTATCCTAATTCCCTCTTTTGATATAATATGCCCTAATAGTTTGCCTTCTTCAAGTCCAAAAAGAGTCTTTTTGGGATTTAAAGAAATGCCAAATTTCCTACATTTGGTAAACACTTATCTTAGGTGATCTAGATGTTCATTATCAGTTTTTGAAAATACAATTATATCATCTAGATAAATTATTAGAAAATCATGAATTTCCTTAGAAAAATCTATACCCATATCTCTCTGAAAGGTGACTCCTGCATTCATTAATCCAAAAGGGATTTTCACATACATGAAGTTACCCCAAGGAGTAGTAAATGCATTCTTTGGTTGGTCTTCTAGCTGAACTAAAATCTGGTTATATCCAGAGAACCCATCAAGTAATGAAATCTTGGAAGAGCCAACCACCCTTTGTAAAATGTGATCCATCTTGGGGAGAGGGTAGTTATCTTTTAAGGAAACTTTATTTAAATTCTGGAAATCAACACACAGTCTGATCTCCCTTGTCTTCTTCTTAGTGGGAACTAGGTTTGAAACCCATTCAGAATATCTGATAGGTGCAATTATCTGGGCTTCATACATACTCTTAACCTCTTTTTCAATTAAAGGCATTAAAACTGGATTGATTCTTCTAAGCTTCTGTTTGAAAGGTTTTTAATTTTCTTTTATAGGTATTTTGTGTTGTGTTATGCTACTGTCATAATATTTTAAGTCCTCATAACTCCATGCAAATACATCCTAGAATTCCTTAAACAGAGCTATGTATTTCAATTTTTCTTCTTGAGGTAAGGCTTTTGAAAGTTTGATTAGTTTAGGCCTTTGTTTTGTTCCCATATTGTATTCTTCAATATATGAACTTAATGGTTCCATCTTTGGTTTTCTTGCAACATCATTTGAATCAAAAATATCTTCTAAAGGGGCTAATCCCTTAGGTAAAAAGTTGTTTTTAAGGTTTAAAATGTCAGAATCATCATCTGTTTATTCTTCAATCTCTACTTTTTCTAAATTATCTATTTCTACTTGAGTGAATTTAGTGGGTTTAGTGAAATCTAAGTTATTTACATCTTTCTGACTGTCTATTTTATCATCTACTGTACAGTATTTGTCTATGTTACAATTTTGAAATTATCCCTCTGCATTCATATAATGATAGATTTGTTCATCCTGTGAAAATATTTTCCAATATTTTAGATTATCTGGTATTGTAGGCCCATGTTTTACTTCTGCTGTATATTGATGATTTGGTTGAAAAGGTAAATTACATGTTGTTGGAGAGGTAAATCCCCTCTACAGACAGAGGCGATCCCTACTAGCCCAGATCGGGTCTAGCAACAATCAGACACGCAGTGACGCAGGTCTCTAGTTACAAAAACAACAAAGCATAACGAGTTGCCTATCTCAGGTCCTACGCAATGGTCATCGAAGAAAGGATGACGCTTCCCGTCCTTCGCTTTGGCAGATCACGATCCTTCCGCTTAACATGTACGAACACCTGCACACATGCGAAGAAACACAACGATACACAACATAGAATCTAAATCTTGTAAACATACATCAGTCAGAGAGGATGTAATTCATTGCATCAAAGGAAAAGACACATGAATGAAACCATAATCAAAGTCACTTATCATTAAAATAACAAAGGAAAGATACAACCCAAAGCTCTGACGCTGGATCTTCCTTCGGCGGGGCTGACAGCGGAGCACGTCTCAATGAAGCTCCTCAGAAATGGGACAAAGCTCTCTCTCTTTGGCTTGGCTCTCAAAGGCTGTCTGGCGATAGTCTCCTTGCTACAGGTTCAATTCTTGCTTCTAGTGCTATTAGGACTACTAGCTTGCTAAGGGAAAATGGCAAGCTTATATAGATGGTGGAAGGGGAGTTGGGATCCCTACAATTTTGGGATTGGCCCTATCCTCAAGGAAGCTTCCATGATAGGTGAAAAACCACCTCCCATACATGGAGATCCGGAGCCAAACCTCCCAACTCATTTTAGAGACTCGTTCAGGAGTTTGTTAGAATCAAACTTCCGCCATTTATTTTTAAAAAACAATCCTCATGAAGCTTGGCGTGAGTGAGACACTGGGATAGAGTGCCAGTTGGCGTGCCCTCTATGGTGGATTTTCCCCACTGGCGTGAGGGCTAAACTGGCTATTTGCGCCAAGGCTAAAAGATCAATTTTTAGGGTTTTTCAAAGGAAACTTTCTTAAGAGGAATGATTGTCCTTGTCAAGGGGGATGCCATGAAAGTTTTAGGTTATGTCATTGCTCACAGGTCATGGAAAAGGCCCTCCAATGTGCAGGACGGGGGATTGCAGGGACGATGAAAAATTATTGTGTAACAAATGCCCCCTAAAGCATGAGGCCCGAGAGAGAGAGGGGTGAAATGCTTTATGAAAATGTGCCCTACTGAAAACACTACCGTCGGAAAACCTGCGTAGACAAGTACAACTGATATCTCAAATACATGGTATGTGGTATGGGCGCAACCATCCATAATAGAGTATACAATAATCAGGATCCAAGGTATGGATGCAGCCATCCAGTAAGGATCAGTAAATAGACTCAGGTATGGTCGCAACCATCCAATCAATGAGTCATGTAACTAATCATGATAATCCACAAAATCCGTAGCTTGGATTCCATTAGACAAAAACCAGGGTCTTGCGCTCCATCTCGACCTGAACAAAGTACAAGTCCTAGCATGTGAATAAGTGTGCTGAATTCGAACATGCAAGAACATCGTTTGATTACCAGCCAATAATGAAAGTCATTAACAGATGCGAGAGGAACCACTAATAATGACGATGACCCTCAAGGTACAAGAGGTACAATCCACGGAATGCAAACAATGAGCTAGCATCGAACACCCATAGAATCATTCGATCGAAGGCCAATGATGAAAACCTTGCGTCGAATGCGAAGAACCTGCCATTGAGGCATGCAGGCTCCAAGGTACCAGAAGGGTGTCTCTAGATCAAATTCCTGGATAATGAGCTGAAGTCGACAGGAAGTGACCTTGATCGAAGGTGGGCCATAGTGTTTCCCACATCATCGATGCGAGACAGAGGAACATAATGTCTGTGAATCAGGATCAGTAGAGAATCAGAGGAGGGTTGAGAACTGCAGAGGTCAACTTCTCTTGAACATATTGGCGGCACGACACTGGATTTGGCAGTATTTGACATCAAAAGATTTGAGGTCATGATGACGAGGCAAAGAGCAGATGAGAGGTAAAAAAGGATAACCCAAACCCATGGAGGCAAGCAGAAAATGAGATGAGATGTCCCCAACCCGACATGAATGTAGACAAGCGCCATGTTCAAGAGCGACATACTACCGACACGACGATGATACTGGTTTCATTTTTCCCCACCATTTCTGCTGAGAACCCCAATTATTTTTGAAAACAAGCTTGAAGGGGATAGCATATGCTTGCGATATAAGTTTTTCCTCTGGACAAATCCAACCTAGTACATTTAACGAGCCCTAGGAAGGAGGAACTCGAGTATCGTCATTATGACGAAATCTGATGTCATTAGGTTTTAACGAGTCTGAAAAAGGAAGAACTCGACGTATTTTCATGTTTATAGAGTTTGAAAAGATAGTAGAAAAGTAAAATCCAACAATCCCTTTTCATAGATAGTTCCTTAGATCCGAAAAGGTAGAAAACTGTGTCTGAAAAAACCTCCTAGTCGCGATAGGCTAGGGTATTCCTTTTTCGTAAATAATCTATCCCAGCCCGAAAAAGGGACAAATGTATACTGGGTAGATGTCATTTCACAACCATTTTAATGAGATCAAAATGACAAGCGACTCATAAATATTTTCATGTTTAGAGTGTCAGAAAAGAGCTGAAATATGACTCCAGTAGTGACTTTTTCGTGTTTTTACTGAGTCCAAAAAAGTATAAAATACAACTCGTATCGTCGTCCTAGTTGCGTGAAAACCTGTTGCTGCACAAGAAAGCAAGCGTAAAACCCATTTTTCAACAAAATATAATAAAATATTGGAAAAATAAGCATCAAAACCTAATTTGATCTTGAAAAGTTATAAATATGACAAAAATAGTAAAAACATATTTACTTTTACTTTTTTACCTCTTGTGGAGAGCAACAGTGAGTTTTTCCTGTGCGAACTTGCGGCGACGATTGTGGATGATCTAGTGCATCATTTCAGTTCTCATTTTTTCCAGGTAAGAGGCGCTTCCCTTAGCCATGTTTTAATCCATTTTTATAGAATTCCACTGTGATTTTGGATCCCTGAGGGAATATTTGCAATTTTAGGGCTCGTCCAATTGGCGCAGGTATGGGGCACGGACCTGCGCCAATTGGCGCCTTTTTTCAATGGGGTCACGCCAGTTGGCACGACTGTTAGCAAAACAGTCGCGCCAATGGCGCAACCTAAATTTTCGCTCAATTTTTACAAAAAATGAACCAATCAACTGGATTTCTGAGTGTTCAAGGGATCTAATGAAGTGTTTGTGACCATTTTGGTGTAGGTACACAACCACAATGGTGATCAAATGGAAAGAAAGGGAGAATAGTGAAGAAGATGAAATGGCCATGGGGAACGAGCAATGCATGAACGCTCTCTGAGATTGCGGCTTAAAAAAGTTCTTCTTAACACCATGTCTCAGGGCACAACCTGAATTACTGCAATACTTAATCAATATCTAGGACGAGAACGAAGAAAAGTTTAGCCTTCGAGATCAAGTGTTGGAGCTTGAAGTATCCGATGTTTACTTCATAATTGGATTGTCTTGCAGAGGTCCAGTCTCGATCTTGACAGGTACTAGGCCATCTGGTGAAAAAATGTCAATGGTAATGGAAAGAGTGTGCCCAAGGGCACGAACCAGATCAGGTAGCGGGAAGGTTGACATCCATACAGTTCCCGATCTAGCACTCAGGGTGGTGCTCCATACCATTACGCGGGCTGCTGGGTTGCAGGCGCCGCATGAGGCTACTAAAACACAGCTCCTCCTAGCATCAGAATGCATGAACCCGACACTATTTGATTGGGCCACTGCCGTAACGATGAATATCAAATGAGAGTTGACGAAGTGTAAGAAGACAAAACTGAAGCAGTTTGGGTACGGATCTATCTTGGTATCGTTCATCCTCGAACGACTACCAATATTCCAGGGCCAGGGGGTGATAGTCACCGATCCACCGTTGAGAGAGCCACAGATGGCTCGATGGGTAGCTCTAATGCCAAGAGCAGGGGGGGGCCAGAAAATGTCATGGAGGCTCGAGTTCTTTGTATGCCTTCGGCGACAGTTGATTTTCGTAGAGGAATGGCCCTATGCCGGTACTAACTTCACGGGAGACCCAGATCTTCCACTCCCGGAGGGAGAAGACTGGGATGAGGAGCTGGGTAAGACTCTTTTTGATTTTATGTATTTTATGATTTTTTTGGGTATACATGCACGTTCTAACAAACAATCCTATGTATATGCAGATGTTGGCCCAGAGAGGCCCGCCGGGATGTCGCTGATCGCATGGAGGACCCCTCTCACCTATGACCCTCAAGGCGAGGGTGGCGAGGGGAGTGAGCTAGTTCAGAACTTGGAGGGAATCACCCGTGTGATCCCAGATTACGCTCGCCTAGTAGATATCCCTTTGGCTTGTCAAAGGCACACCGTGGGGGTGCCTAGTCACCTTCATCGTTTATTGAGGCGATTGGTGCGGGCAGTGACATGCTATCATGAGCACCATGCTGATTAGTCATCTAGGATTTTCATTTGCACATTTTTGAGAGACATGTCGTCTCCAAATATTATTAAAACATACATGTATATTTTTTGGGTTTTATGTGATGCACACAAACTGCCAACATTTCGACATATATATATATATATATATATATATATATATATATATATATATATATATATATATATATATATATATATATATATATATATATATATATATATATATATATATATATATATATATATATATTTCTGGATGGATCTTTTTGACATATGATAATGTTTTTTAATATGTTATGCAAATGTATAATACAATGTTATCTAATGCATTAGCTATATGGTCTGCATAACAAACGACCCAAGTGAAAAGTTCACAAAATGCATTACCACACAAATCACATTTTATTTTTATGCAAGCTTAAAAGCACAAATGTAAATTATGCTTGAATTGAGGAAAACTGGGCATGCCCCCAGCATGGTGTCTCAATTTGACGTACATGCCCCCCAAGCTTCAGTCCATAGGAAATGGAGTGAAGGTTCAAAACACAAGAGATTTGATCGAAACAAAACTCTAATTGAACGGGATCATGTTTCATTATTTTAATGAGGTTGACACACTAAAGAACTATCCTCGTAGTAGCTTGTTACATTGTTTTAGGAGCTTGACACAAGAAGAAGAACTATGCTCTGAACACCTTGTTTCATTTTTTAACGAGCTTGACACAAGAAAACGAACTATGCTCTGACGAGCTCCGAGGAGGAGGCTCAGGAGGGGGATAACCAGATACAAAACACTCGAGACAATTAGACATTTCCCCTAGGCCAGGCATGAACGAGGAACGATGATGTCCATCGCTCCACGACAGATCTTCAAGAGACATCGTTTCAACGATAGCTTCGTCAGAAGGGAAGACTTCTCTTAAAGGATCAGGCAAATCTGCATCGCTGAACCAAGGGGATTGAGAATATACATCTAGAGCCATGCTCAAAGGAGTATGTTCAGAAGGAGGATTTGATGCAGCGACGATCTCACAATAATTGATCTCAACTGGAGTCAAAGGCATCGATTCTCCAAAATAGGTCACCTGTTCAGGCGAAGGGATGATCCAAGGGTCGTCTGACCTAGAGATCATGTTAACTTGAATGGTGTGCGGTGGTGGTGCGGGAAAAATACCCATGAGGACGGGGTCCTTGAAAAGACCAAGTCCTACACTTTCGGGGGGATTGGGAATTTGATCCACGTATGGTACGTTGTTCTCGGAGGATGAGGTGAAGAAAGACAATTGATCGACAGTGATAATCTTTCCCTCATGAGAAAACTTTAGAAGCCGGAAGAGGGTGGATGGAACACATAGCATGGTGCGAGTCCAGCTGCGACCAAGAATAAGATTGTATTTGAGTTTGGCATCAGCCACTTCTACTTCCATGTTGATTGTCTTACCCTGTAACGTGATCGGTAGACGCTCGAGAACACCCAAGGGTTTTGATTCCCTAACATCAAATGCCTCTAGGGCATTGGGAGATGAAGTAAGAGCTGGAGAGCCAATGGCCTTCCTGCAGGAAGATGACATAACACAGGTGGAAGCACCTTCATCCACAACGGCTCTGTGAATTTTGAGGCCGTTGATGCCGACTTGTATAACAAGAGAGATTTGATGTGGAAGTTGGGGGAATTTTTTTTCTAAATCGAAGGTGAGAAGATTAGAATCGATAGTGTTGGGGTTCCCATATTTTGGCCAAATTGGAAAGACCAAAAAGTGAGACAATATCAGAACCACTTTCAGACCTTAGGATCTAGCCCTCCTGGGTCCAGAGAGGGATCTCTCTATATGAGCAAAGGTTTTATGTCTATGAAGCTCAAAGTTTAAGATGTTAGGTTAGTTATAAGGCTCGGGTTTGTTTGTTTGATTGCTGGTTATCAGGAAAGAAGGATTCAATGTAAGATAGAGCTGAGCAAAGAGGGATAAGGCAGAGGTGAAATGTTTCAGGAAATATTCAAAACCATTGGGAAATGGAGTCAGGAAAGGATTTGTTTGCTAATCAATAGGTAGGCTTTCAATTGGGCTAGTCATCTGAAACTTAGGATCTTCAAGATGATTATGTGATATGGAAAGTAGGAGGGGGGAGGTGACACAGATTCAGAACACAAAGTTACAGACTAGCTGGTCGTACAAGGATCCTAGTGGACAGGGCTAACTCTAATCCCTAGTGTTCCCAAATCTTCCAACTAAATCTATAACAAGAAACATCTAAGAACTGAAATCATTTAGTTCATACATCAGAGAGCAGGCTATAACATCCACTACACTGGTTAAACCAACTGAAATAATTCCTTAGATAATACATTCAGAAGAGAAACATAAATGGCAAGGAGAGTAGAAACATAGGGTACCTAACAAGGGTAAATCCTATGCCAATATTCTGATGCAAGCCAGTGGAAAACAAAATGAAATGAATGTAAACAAAGAGATAGGAAAACATCACCGCTGCTTCAGATCAGGATCCAAAGAAATGTGCTGTCATATCAAATAACAATACCAATCAAGTACAACATTGCCAATAGCTGAATACTCAATCTGAAAACATTTCCTTCAACCTATCTTACAATCTTTACACAGAGACTGTGTCTCAAAGAAACTACTTGCAGTTCTCTGATAACTGATCAACAACCATTACAATGAGTTCTTCATGAATTTATAGCTCTAGAGGAGCAGAGGAGGTAGGTGGAGAACTAAATGTAGTATTAAACTTCTGAAAAGAAAGAGGGCCGAAGCCCATTATGTATAAATCTTGTGCATTAATCTCTAGTGTTCTCTGGGTGAATGAATGATCTTCTTTAGACTGGGGATTACTCCGATATGACTCTGATGTGTTCTGACTACAATACTGTGTGGTGCTATTGGTGAATAAACAAAGGATAAAGAAATGATAAATAAATTTTCCATACTGATGAAGGAAATGCTCTGATAGTACTGGGGCTGTTTCAGGGTAGAAAATCTCTCCAGAACATGGCATAGAATGAATGCTGCATGGGCGCTCTGTCCTTCATGGAGGAAAAAACATTCTGCTGTTGTATAAACCCTTGATACGAATCGATTTCTGCGTGCTGTACTTTTTTCATGATCTATGGGATCATTGATCTGGTGTTTTGCCTCAAAGTGCTGTATTAAAACTCAAAACCCTCAATACTGAATGCTGAAATCCTTGATCACAAGCTGGTTTTTCTTCACTGCCCCATAAATGTCTCAATCCGCAAATCTGGGCTTTAATGGCACCGGATAGATTTCTTGCGAAGATTAAACTGTCCTTGGGTAATATTGATGACGCCGCAACCATTTCCGGGCATTCCCATTGTAGTACCAGCTTCCAGATTTAATTCTGCCTGCGTAGCACGCCCTTGAAGTAGTACATATTGAACCATGGTGTTTCTTCACCTCTGATAGCCCTGGAAAAACACGAAATTTGTTAAGAAAATAATGGCTGGGAGTTGATGATGTGGATGATAGTGAGACTGCGGAGAAATGGCGGGAAATTTCCGTGGAATGGTGGAGAACAGAGATGGCGCAGGCTTGGCGGAATGCAGAGGAGATTTAAATGAAAACCTTAATAAACCCGACCTATGAACAGATATATGAAACAGGAGGGCAGATGTACATCGAGACACGTGGAGGTGATGTGGCGGGACCGGGTGGCGACGGAAGAGTCAACAGTGACAAGACGATCCTGGACCGTCGGATCTGAGAGGAGATCGACGGTGGTAAACACGGCGGAGGGCAGTGGAACGGTGGGCCAGGGGTACGGTGATCGTGGACTAAAACCCGTGCAACTCCGTCGAGCGATGACTGTTGGATGGGCAAAGGCAGATCTGATGGCTCGTATGAATATCACTGCGCGTCCCATGCCGAACGTTAACGCACGATGGGAGGGTGGTTTTGCCGTCATACAGGAGACAGGTGTCGAGCGCTGTATGAAATCGCTGGGCAATGGAAAAATACCGCCCGACCCCCATTAGCGGTGCGATGCAAATCGAGTTGTTTTATGGTATGGCGTGTGGCGGGGTCCACAGTGGCAGATACACTCCGAACCGTTGATCTGGCGGTGAATGGATGGCGATGGTGCGATCAGTTGGTTTGAACGGGTGAATCATGAGCGTCGCGGGCTTAAATGATCGCCATTCGATCTATATGGATCAACAGTGGAGAAAATGCCTGATAAACATATGGAACTAGCGCCTTCGGGGCCAGTGCTTGGTCACAACACTGGGTTCTGTGGGAGAAAAAGGTGCGGGGGTTAGCGGAGAAGGGGCTGAGGCCTATTGTATGGTCTGAAAGTGGGTTTTAAATCCTTTTTAATGCATTTTGAGGCCTGAGGAGGGTAATGTTAGAGAGATAGAGGGGGATTTTGAGGAAACAAAGGGCAAGGGTGGGACTTGATGTAGATTTTGGAGGAATTTAGGAGGTTGATGGGGATATTGGGGGGAACACAAGGGGATTTAGAAGAAGAGGAAAAAGGATAGAATGGGGGGAAAATGCAGGGATACAAGGGGCGAAATAAAGCCCCGGGGAGCATAATTCTTCATCAGCAACGCTTATTGGCTTAAATCAGCAGAGGGAACAGTCACAAGTTTAGGGGACTTGACAAGGCTGCAAGGACGATGTGTTTTCAAGGGAAATACATTCCTTGTAGGCTTACAGAACAACTAGCCCCTTGCTTGCTAGTCAAGAAATTTATAGGGGGGCTAACAGTGGCTCCACATGGGGATGGCTTCTTCTTGAAGGAGTCAAGAATTCAGAGGATAAATCTTTGGTGTAGGCTAGGTGCCTGGTACTTGACTCATTCTTTTCTTCTCTTGGATCAGCTGCCACAGATTGTGAAGACATCAAATCAGCAGAAAAATTTCTCAAACAATCTACCTACCCATTCTACGATCCTAGCATTTTTCTTTTAGGGTGCATTTGAACTAGCCAACCCTTTACATCATTTTTATTCTTTACAAACAAGAAAATAAACCTATTCTATTTCTACCCTTATTACTCCATGAGACCAAATTAGACTGTTGGTCTCATATGTTTCCCTACCTACACTACTATATGCTAGGATTAGACTGTCTAGTAGATTTCTTCTCTACATTCTAAGACAGAAATTGAAAACAATCAAGCCAGGATTAGACTGTCTGACTTGCTGGGCCTTGCAGAAATTAAAACAACTAACTACATGCTCGCAGACTGAACTTTATTGAGCTTTCCTACTACCCTACTCTAACTGAAATATTTACAATTCTAGCTTATAAACATTGTCTTCCAGTGCAACCAGTCCATCAAATGATCCCATGACTGGTCTTTCTTGCTCAATGCCTCGAGCATGCTGGATAGGCAGGGAAAATCCCACTCTTTTTGTTCAATAACAGCAGCTTTGAAAAATTTTCTTTCTGTTTGCAACATGCTTCTCAAAAATACCTTTGATCCTTCTTCAAATGTTTGCAGGAAATGGGCATAAGGATCATGACATGATACCTGGTTATGGATATCTGGTAGGCAGGTTTCAACCGGGATTTCTTCTTCTTCCGCTGGATCAAGAACAAGATTCTCTTGAGAAAGAGAATCTCCCTCAACTTCTTTTTCAGAACTGGAGGACTCATCATATATTGCAGTGATGTCGCCTTGGAGCTCTGATATGTTCTGCTTTTATGTGCTGAGCTTTGTGAAAAGATCTAAGTATTCTTGAGAAGTGGTTTGTTCCATTGATTCCTCTTTTCCAAGAGTAGGCTCAGTGCCTTCAAACTGCTCAAAAATATCTTCCTTGTTTTCCTCTTCATCTTCTGAAAGGAAAAACTGCTGGTTACCAGTCTCACCAATGATATGTGGTAAAGCAGAATGAAGATTCAAAGAATCTTCATCTACTATTATACTATCGTAGCTCTCCCCATCAGTGTCATAAATAGCCTGCGTTGGCTCATTACTTTCTGGAAGTAACTGGAACTGATTTTCCTCCCATAAATCTACTAATGATGACCCTGCAAGATCATCTTTTATTTGGAGAACATCATCATCAGATAGATCAAAAACAGGAGAATCATGAATGTAAGTAATGCTACCAATCAGGTATATTGGATTATCAGCGGATATTTCTTCACTCTGATTTACATGTGAGCTTTCCAATTCTGTACAACAAAGCTCATTAGATGAATGGGCAAGGATGTCTGATCTGCAAAAAAATTCAGAGGCTGGCTGTCTATTGATGATCTGATCTATTTCTTCCTCTGTCAAGGGGGAAGGTGGTCTTGTGTTCCTTTGTGCAGAAGTGCAACAACTCTCTGTTTCCTCTGAAGACTGAATTTGAGGCAGGATGTCATCTTGAGCCTCAATTATAAGGGATGATAAATCAACATCTGAGTTTTTAGGGATATCTTGAAGAACGTCCACAGTCTCTTGACTGTTTTCTTCCTCAGCTGATTCATCTATGTTCTTGTGATAGCTAGGATGCATATGAAAATCTTGAATGGCTGTTAATATATCTTCAAGAGGCATGTTGACCAAATCATCATCAATACCCAACAGATACTATATGATATTCTGAGATTGATCACAACAATCCCATGATAAGGATGGAGAGTTTCCTTTATAATTCTTGTAAAATACTTGGTGCATGTCCCTTAAAGAAAACAAACTTCGAGGTTCTAACCATTCATACCAGACCCTAGCTTTTCCTTCTAATGTTGCCATGAACATTTTCATTAGGCAGTATTCATGCCATTCAACTTTAAATCTCCACACATGTATATGAAACTTGATGAGATGTAGCAAGGGGTCCTCAGTGTTTTCACCCTGAAAGATAGGCAGGTTTTTTAACTAGTCCACTTTAGGCATTTTGTGTGGGAATCCAGGGATATGCTCCCTGCTCATTGGGGCATACCTTCTCTGTATGCGTGGAAGCATGTTTGCAAATCAGAAATAGGTCACTGTATCTTTTCAACCAGTTCAGAGTCTTCTACCAGTGGAGTCGTTTGGTCTTTTGGGAGTTATGGAGTGTGGAGTCGCCAGGTGGATGTATATGAATGTTTGAAGTAGGATGCTGTCCACCATCAGCAATTAAATGCCAATCTAACCAGAGATCTTGGGTCTTTTGAGTGCCTAAGAATGTTTAAGGTGAAACGCACTCAAGTTCCCCAGTGGAGTCGCCATTATGTTGGGGTTCCCATGTTTTGGCCAGATTGGCAAGACCAAAAAATGAGATAACATCAGAACCACTTTCAGACCTCAGGATCTAGCCCTCCTGGGTCTAGAGAGGGATCTCTCTATATGAGCAAAGGTTTTATTTCTATGAAGCTCAAAGTTTAAGATGTTATGCTAGTTATAAGGCTCGGGTTTGTTTGTTTGAATGTTTGTTTGGTTGTTGGTTATCAGGAAAGAAGGATTCAATGTAAGATAGAGTTGAGAAAAGAGGGATAAGGCAGAGGTGAAATGTTCCAGGAAATATTCAAAACCATTGGGCAATGGAGTCAGGAAAGGATTTTCTTGCTAATCAATAGGCAGGCTTTCAATTGGGCTAGTCATCTGAAACTTAGGATCTTCAAGATGATTATGTGATATGGAAAGTAGGAGGGGGGAGGTGACACAAATTCAGAACACAAAGTTACAGACTAGCTGGTCCACAAGGATCCTAGTGGACACGGCTAACTCTAATCCCCAGTGTTCCCAAATATTCCAACTAAATCTATAACAAGAAACATCTAAGAACTGGAATCATTTAGTTCATACATCAGAGAGCAGGCAATAACATCCACTACACTGGTTAAACCAACTGAAATAATTCCTTAGATAATACATTCAGAAGAGAAACATAAATGGCAAGGAGAGCAGAAACATAGGGTACCTAACAAGGGTAAATCCTATGCCAATATTCTGATGCAAGCCAATGGAAAATGAAATGAAATGAATGTAAACACAGAGATAGGAAAACATCACTGCTGCTTCAGATCAGGATCCAAAGAAATGTGCTGTCATATCAAATAACAATACCAATCAAGTACAACATTGTCGACAGTTGAATACTCAGTCTGAAAACATTTCCTTCAACCTATCTTACAATCTTTACACAGAGACTGCGTCTCAAAGAAACTACTTGCAGTTCTCTGATAACTGATCAACAACCATTACAATGAGTTCTTCATGAATTTATAGCTCCGGAGGAGCAGAGGAGGTAGGTGGAGAACTAAATGCAGTATTAAACTTCTGAAAAGAAAGCAGGCCGAAGCCCATTCTGTATAAATCTTGTGCATTAATCTCTAGTGTTCTCTGGGTGAATGAATGATCTTCTTTAGACTGGGGATTACTCCGATATGACTCTGATGTGTTCTGACTGCAGTACTGTGTGGTGCTATTGGTTAATAAACCAAGGATAAAGAAATGATAAAGAAATCTGCCATACTGATGAAGTAAATGCTCTGATAGTACTGGGGCTATTTCAGGGTAGAAAATCTCTCCAGAACACGGCATAGATTGAATGCTGCATGGGCGCTCTGTCCTTCATGGAGGAAAAAACATTTTGCTGTTGTATAAACCCCTGATACGCATTGATTTCTGCGTGCTGTACTTTTTGCATGATCTATGGGATCATTGATCTGGTGCTTTGCCTCTAAACTGCTGTATTAAAACTCAAAACCCTCAATACTGAATGCTGAAATCCTCGATCACAAGCTGGTTTTTCTTCACTGCCCCATAAATGTCTCGATCCGAAAATCTGGGCTTTAATGGCACCGGATAGATTTCTTGCGAAGATTAAACTGTCCTTGGGTAATATTGATGACGCCGCAACCATTTCCGGGCATTCCCATTGTAGTACCAGCTTCCAGATTTAATTCTGCCTGCGTAGCACGCCCTTGAAGTAGTACATATTGAACCATGGCGTTTCTTCGCCTCTAATAGCCCTGCAAAAACACGAAATTTGTTAAGAAAATAATGGCTGGGAGCTGATGATGTGGATGATAGTGGGACTGCAGAGAAATGGCGGGAAATTTCCGTGGAATGGTGGAGAACAGAGATGGAGCAGGCTTGGCAGAATGTGGAGGAGATTTAAATGAAAACCTTAATAAACCTGACCTATGAACAGATATATGAAACAAGAGGGTGGATGTATGGCGAGACACGTGGAGGTGACGTGGTGGGACCGGGTGGCGACGGAAGAGTCAACAACGGGGAGACGATCCTAGACCGTCGGATCTAAGAGGAGATTGACGGTGGTAAACACGGCGGAGGGCAGTTGAATGGTGGGCTAGGGGTACGGTGATCGTGGACTAAAACCCGTGCAAATACGTCGAGCGATGACCGTTGGATGGGCAAAGGCAGATCTGACGGCTCATATGAATATCGCTGTGCGTCCCATGCCGAACGTTAACGCGCGATGGGAGGGCGGTTTTGCCGTCGTACAAGAGATAGGTGTCGAGCGCTGTATGGAATCGCTGGGCAATGGAAAAATACCGCCAGACCCCCGTTAGCGGTGTGATGAAAACCGGGCTGTTTTATGGTATGGCGTGCGATGGGGTCCACAGTGTCGAATACACTTCGAACCGTTGATCGAGCGGTGAATGGACAACGATGGTGTGATCAGTTGGTTTGAACGGGTGAATCATGAGCTTCGCGGGCTTAAACGATCGCCGTTCGATCTATATGGATCAATGGTGGAGAAAATGCCCGATAAACATATGGAACCAGTGCCTTCGAGGCTAGTGCTCGGTCACAACACTGGGTTTTGTGGGAGAAAAAGGTGCGGGGGCTAGCAGAGAAGGGGCTGAGGCCTATTGTATGGTCCGAAAGTGGGTTTTTAATCCTTTTTAATGCATTTTGAGGCCTGAGGAGGGTAACGATAGAGAGATAGAAGGGGATTTTGAGGAAACAAAGGGCAAGGGTGGGACTTGATGTAGATTTTGGAGGAATTTAGGAGGTTGATGGGGATATTGGGGGGAACACAAGGGGATTTAGAAGAAGGGGAAAAATGATAGAATGGGGGAAAAATGCAGGGATACAAGGGGCGAAATAAAGCCCTTTGGAGCATAATTCTTCATCAGCAAGGCTTATTGGCTTAAATCAGTAGAGGGAAATAGTCACAAGTTTAGGGGACCTGACAAGGCTGCAAGGACGATGTGTTTTCAAGGGAAATGCATTCGTTGCAGGCTTACAGAACAACTAGCCCCTTGCTTGCTAGTCAAGAAATTTATAGGGGGGCTAACAGGCAGGATCAATTCCACCGATTGCGGAAAACAAAGCTTTCCATTGCGATGGGAAATTTTGAAGCACTTCCAACGCAGACATTGCGGAAGGCGCCTGTGCCAAATCCTCAACAATGCTGTAATGCTGAGCAACACGAGCATTTGGATTATAGGAAGATTTTCGAAGAACACCTTTGGAAGGTGGCCTTACAACGGGTTCAACGCTAGGCTTCTCAATTTATAAAGCACTAGAGACAGGTGGGGGAGGTGGGCCATCAACGACTTCCTTCCTAGTTGCCTGGCGTGATCCAGCGTAATCCTTCGAACGAGTGGCAATCGAGACAGGTGCAACACCATTCATCATAAAATGTTGGGACCCAAATGGTGCAGATGGTGAAGGCTGGTCAACCATCTGGGTCTACTGAGATGGAAACTTCCGGAGTCCCTTTAGAGCCTTTCAGAAGTTGAATAACCTCAGATCGTCGTGGGAAATCTTTGGTGTAGTGGTCTCTATCACAAATCAGGCAGGGGTACTTCGATTTTCATTGGGAACCATCATCAGCACAAGGTTTGGAGGATTTTGGTTTCAGGGCATCGGATTTGGATTTGCCTTTTCCCTTCTTCTTCCCTTTAGAGGTCTTTTCCATAGGATTGGCCTGAACGACGTTGATCTCCACAGTCTTACCAAAATCTGGAGGGGCAAGAAGAGCTGAATTATTGGAAGAATTCAACTTCTGCTTCCCATTAGAGGACTTCCGAGAAGTCTGAGAAACGAAACCAATAACACCATCCACTGATGGGGTAGCTAGTGGTTTAGAGGTCCTTGGCCACAGGGCATCCGTCAAGATATCATATAACGTGCTAGACTGAGAGTACACCAAATAAAGGTATTGGGCACGAGCGATGGCTTGTTCTTCAGTTACACATGCCCCCATAGCAATATCTTGAGTGATCTTGTTAATAAAGAAGGTAGTGAACCAGTGAGTTAGAAGCTGATCAGGAATATCAAACTTGATCAGTCGACGACGACGTCGCCACTCATGAATATGATCAGATATATGAGTGGCTTTATCCTAGTTAAGGGAAGTCAGGAGATGCGTCCTGGCTTCGTAACGAACTGGTAACTAGAAGTGTGTCAGAAAAAACATAGCTAGCGTATTAAAGTCTTGAAAGATACAACGGGGTAGTTCTATGTACCACTTAGCAGCAGCACCGGTAAGAGTGCGTTGGAAAAGATGTAGACGAGTCGAATCATCCACCCAAGAGTTCGAGGAACACCACAGGTGGTAGGTCATGACATGTGCTTGGGGGTATTCTCCAGCTTTACCCTCAAATTTAGGACAGTCACCAGGCACGTTGGTCGAGACCGAAGGCCAATATGGATTGTAAAGAATCGGATCATTGGTCAATTTAGATACATCCGACAATTCCAACATGGCAAGGAAAGACAACTAAGGATTGAAAGGCATGCCAGGTCCCCGATAAGGACCTGTACTTGTACTCCACCCTGGTTTAGCGTAAATTTTCCCCCATTGGTTCTGTCCTAGAGGATTCTGACAATAGGGGGTGTAAGCCGTATAATTAGGTTGATACGGTTGCTGATAACCAGTGTAAGGGGGTTGATAACTAGGGTACTGACCTTGATTATATGTAGGCCCCATTTGAGCAATGTATGGATTTGACTACTGAGTATAGGTATAGCCTGGTTGTTGAAGGTAATAACTAGAACCTTGGGGCGGGTTGTAAACCGGTCGAGACTGACCTTGAAGGTAATAACTGGCTTGGGGTCGAGTGGGCTGTTGGTAAGTGGGGCCCTGCTGAGCCTGATAAGTTGGGCGCATAGGTGGATTTGGCTGCGGAATTGAATAGATCGGTTGTTGGTAAGTGGGACCCTGCTGAACCTGATAAGTTGGGCGCACAGGCGGATTTGGCTGTGACATAGAATAAATCGACTGTTGAGCAGGGTTAACTGGATGTGCATGTTGTCCTGGTTGAACAGGTTGACCTGGCTGAGCGGGTTGCCCTAGTTGAACAGGTTGGTCCGGCTGAACAGGTTGTCCCGATTAAACAGGTTGACTTGGCTGGTGAAGGACACCAGGTTTCCCCGGTGGAGTCGGTTGGCATGATGGTGGGAGAGGGCCAGGTTGTGCCTGATAACTAGGTTGACCTGTAACAGGACCATAAGATGGCCCTGGCTATGCAACATTCAGACCGATGGGAAACTGAGGTTGCTGAGGTTGCATCATAGGTTGAGAAGGATGGATTTCCCCCCTAGGACCAAACAACGGTCCATGTTGATACCTCGGTTGACCTGTGGGTCCTTGAGGTTGCCCTGGTTGGACCACAGAGTGAGGCTGTAAAGGTTGACCCTAAGGGTTGTAGGACTGCCCTTGCGAACTGTACAACAACCCCTGCTGGCCTGAAGGTTGTCCCTGTAAGGGTTGTTCTTGCAGGTCATACAGATAACCAGGCTAGCCCGAAGGTTTCCCCTGGAAGGGTTGACCTTGCGGGTTGGAAGGTTGCCCATCTTGGGCAAATAGAAAACCGTGAACATACTGATAAGCCTCAGGAGCAGGAAAACGTAGAGGGTTACCCTAGTCATCATACTGATATGGAAATACATAGATAGGGGTACCATCCGGTCCATAATGGGAAAAATAAGGACCTTTAGGATCTTGGGAGGACTGACCAACTTCGTAGTTTGACGGCTGTAACGACAACCAATACTCCTCTGGAGAGATATTCTCTGGAATAGCAGATTCTATGTAGATGTCTTCAGGAAGTGACAAGGTCCTAGTGGACTGAGTAGTGACAGCAGGCATAGACGCAACTATGCAAACAGTAGGCCTAATAGGTACTGATGTGACATGAGGAGATGACGTGAGAGGTGTCGATGGCGACATACCTAATGAAGGAATAACCTACCTCGTGGATGGTGTCAATATTCCCATAAAGGCCACAACAACCATGACCTGACTTAAGGACCTATATCCTGCTAGAAGCGAAGGACCAGGTGAAGACATGACAGAAGACTCCGGGTTATTTTCTGGAAAAAGCTGGTAATCTTCACCAGATTTAGGAATTTCCTCACTAGGAGAAGGACTGGGTGAGTCCATATCTGACCCTGCCGCTAGATCTTCTAAAAGATGATGAGGACTAGGAGGTATAATGGCAGCCAAGAAAGGCGATCCCGATGTAAGAGGAGAGAAATATTCCCCTACTCCAAATCCAAACCAAGCGTTGGATAAGGGCCAATTGAATTCAACTGGTCCACAGAAGGGAAGCTCAGATATGACTGGTCCCCCGTCAGGAAACTCAGATACAATAGGCTGTTGAGGTTCAGCAGAGGACTGAGAGACCTTTGATGAATCGTCTGTGTAAGGACTACCAGTAGACGAAATTGAGGGTTCCACCACTGTGACAGTAACGAAAAGAGGAAGAGATCAAAACAAAGACACACAGGCAAAAACCAAGGAAAACAATCAAACGGCCAACAAACAATCTCTAAAAGGGCGTGTGATCATATGTGATTAATTTTACCACATTGAAACTTAGAAATTTTACCGTTTCATGTTTTAAGAGTCGAGAAACGAGTAAAAGGTGATTCTATCTCTTCCAATTTGGAAACAAGCATGAAAGGACAAGCGCTTGATGATCTTTTCAAATTTAATGAGTCAGAAAAGATCGAAATTAGTACTCTGGAAATCTAGGCAAAAGGGTGTACCAGATATCCATGAATTTCCATATACACCTTGGTTAAAAATGAAAGAGAAATCAACCAAGGACTTGACGTACGTGCAGGTAATCTCCCCGAATGCTGTGTCCGGTGTATCACGGGTATAAGGCAGCAGAATCGGCTTCCTATGGATAAAGGATAGCAACCTAGTGGGGTATCCCTTTATATATGCGATGGTACGGGGAACACAAGTCCGTACTAGTGCTGTCTAAAGCCAAAAGGCGAATGACAACTACTAGGTTTAACGACGCCGGAACACGTCACTAGCCTAGACCTTTAAATATTACGTTAATGTTTCAATGTTGCCTTAAGGTAAATTGAATAAATTTTAGAGTTGATATTCAATTATGTTTCAATTTCAGGCCCTACCAAATGTTATGTCTCAAAAATCCTCTAAATGCACACTACATGCCACAATATATCACTTTGTTCGATGAACAACTAACTACGGAAAGTTTGAGAGCTTTTCAAACAATAACAAAATGATCAGAAAACATTCAATAATGTCTCTAATGCATGCTAATGAAACTAAAAACTTTTCCTTTAGAGTTATATAACACTAATAATGCAGAAAAGATTTCAATTTTCACTAACTAATCAAAAGCAAAAATATTTGTTTTTGTATTTTCAATGTTTTAGAGCGAAATGCACCAAATGAAATGAAAAACTAATAAAGAGACCAATTTGAGAAATGATAGCGAAAGAGTAGAAACAAGAAAGTTCACTCAACGCAAAACACACATTCAGAGCTCAAACTGATGGAGAAATCCCTCAAATCAAAGAGGAATCCCAAAATACTCATACGAACCGTGTGATCTAGGCTCGAAATGAGACAAAGCGAAACTTGAATGAAAAAGAGAGCAATCACTCAAATAACGCAATGATACAATGAAACCCAACCAAGCGAATGCAAGGAAGTGAAAACGAAGTTGACTGAACAAGCGAAAACCAAAAACTCCCATGGGAGGCTCAACACACAATAGCACCTAGATGCCCTAGGGCTAGAATGTAAAACTTATGGTAGAGGGAAAACAACCAGAGGATGGAGGTCAAACACAGTCAACAAGGACTTTGAGGCACTCAGGAAGTTGGAAAAATAACACCAAAACCAAAAATTAGACTCAGAGGGCTAAAAAACAAGTAAACCGTAACACCGAACAGGGTTGGCGCGACTGTTTGGCTGTATCTTGCGCCAAAACAGGGTTGGTGCGGGGGCATAAGTAGCAACAAGCGCTAGTTGGCACGACTATTAGGCTAAAAAGCGTGCCAATCGAGTTTAATAAGGAAAAAAATAAAAAAGAGCAAATAAAGAGTAGATCAGGTATGGTGGGGGCTGAACAAAGGTTTTACACCAGAAGGAGACAAACCAGAAGAGAAAACCAAGCAGACACAAGCCGAGTCGCCAGTTTTTTGGAGAGGCAAATCCCCTCTGCGGACAGAGGTGATCCCTACTAGCCTAGATCGGGTCTAGCAACAATCAGACACACAGTGACGCAGGTCTCTAGTTACAAAAATGACAAAACATAACGAGTTTCCTACCTCAGGTCCTACGCAATGGTCGTTAAAGAAAGGATGACACTTCCCGTCCTTCGCTTTGACAGATCACGATCCTTCCGCTTAACACGTCCAAACACCTGCACACATGCAAAGAAACACAACGATACAAAGTATAGAATCTAAATATTGTAACCATACATTAGTCGGAGAGGATAAAAATTCATTGCATCAAAGGAAAAGACACATGAATGAAACCATAATCAAAGTCGCTTATCATTAAAATAACAAAGGAAAGATACAACCCGAAGCTCTGACGCTGGATCTTCCTTCGGCGGGGCTGACAACGGAGCACGTCTCAATGAAGCTCGTCGGAAATGGGAAAAAGCTCTCTCTCTTTGGCTTGGCTCTCAAAGGATGTCTGGTGATAGTCTCCTTGCTACAGATTCAACTCTTTCTTCTAGTGCTATTAGGACTACTAGTTTGCTAAGGGAAAATGGCAAGCTTATATAGATGGCGGAAGGGGATTTCGGATCCCTACAATTGTGGGATTGGCCCTATCCTCAAGGAAGCTTCCATGATAGGTGGAAAACCACCTCCCATACATGGAGATCCGGAGCCAAACCTCCCAACTCATTTTAGAGATTCATTCAGAAGTTTTTTGGAATCAAACTTCCACCATTTATTTTTAAAAAACAATCCTTATTTTACTTGGCGCGAGTGAGACACTGGGACAGAGCGCCAGTTGGCGCGCCCTCTATGGTGGATTTTCCCCATTGGCGCGAGGGCTAAACTGGCTAGTCGCACCAAGGCTAAAAGATCAGTTTTTAGGGTTTTTCAAAGGAAACTTTCTTCAGAGGAATGATTGTCCTTGTCAAAGGGGATGCCATGAAAGTGGTTTTAGGTTATGTCACTGCTCACAGGTCACTGAAAAGGCCCTACAATGTGCGGGACGGGGGATTGCATGGATGGTGACAAATTACTGTGTAACACATGTACTAGCAAAAGTTGCTAAATTGTGTGCTTGTATGTTTTGCTTTCTAGGAAATACAACAAAGTCACACTCAAGAAATTCTTTCATGAAATCTAGTACTGTTTCTCTATATTGGCTTAATCTAGGATTATACACATAATATTCTCTTCTAATTCGTTTTACAATTAAATCAAAGTCTCCCATGATAGAAAATCTTTTGCCTCCTAAATTTCTAACAATTTGCAATCCTAAAATCAGAGCTTCATATTCAGCCATGTTGTTTGTACACTTGAAATTTAATCTAAAGGCATGACCTTCTACATAATTGTTTTCCATATTGTGTATCCAAACTCCTGCTCCTGCTCCTGCTCCTAATTTATTCACTGATCCATCAAAATCTAGATGCCACATTGATTCATGAAATATTTTTTCACTGTCTGGGTTTTGTCTTTCTGTTTTAATTCAGTGTTGTTCTCTATGCCAGTTTCAGAATTACATAAAATGAAGGAGTCCATATCAGTAGGTGTAGAATAAATAGGATAGTTTCGAGGTCTTTATACACTACTAACCATGTATTTCATTAATCTCTCTCTGTAAAGTTTCTTGGGTTGGCCAAAAACTGATATTGTTGCATAAGATATATCTAGTTGTAGAGATCCCTGTAGTTTTTCTCCCCATGAGCGAGATAAAAAAATTCCATACTTAGGAGGGATGTCAGCTACTACAATATCCATGACTATGATTTTTCTAGGGTATTTAACTAAAGTAACACATAAATCTTTGATTAAGCCTAGACATTTCACTTTACTAGAATCAAATGAGAAGAGATCTCTATAAGTTCTAGTGATGTCTAAATTCAAGGTTTCCATTATTGATTTTGGAATTAGAATATGCAAGGCACCTGAATCTAGCATGGCATTATGTAAAATATGATTATGAACAGTCAAGCTAATGTAGAAAGGAGGAACTCCTCCTTCTTGGTGTTTTCCATTTACTTCAGGACCAAAGATTAGTTCTGGTTGGTCATCACTTAAATTGACAGAATATTCTCCATCATTCATGTTTAATGTCTAAGTAACATGTGATTTGTATAGATCATGTTTAACCGATTTTATTAAAGGAATTGGTATCTTCAGGTTGGATGTTGAATGGTGTTTGTGATTTTCCTAATTGAATTACTGCTTCTTTTGTAATTGCAGTTTGAGTGTGTTTATCTTCTTTTTCTACAGTTGGTTTTTCATTTTCAGTTTGTGTTTCCACTATTTTACTGCTTTTAATTTTTTTTGGGATAGTTTGAGATGCAGTGGAAATTTTGGCATGTTTTGAGGTTTCAACAACTGTTTTGGTAGCAACTGTTTTAGGATCTGCTGATTTTGGATCGAAAAAATATATTTTTGGATTTGAAATTCTTGTTTTGGCAGAATTTTTTGTCTTAACAACAATAGATTTTTGAGGATCAACTGAAGTTTGAACATTAATATCTGTAATGTCAACAATCTTAGGACTGGGTGTAATTTTTGGACTTGAAATTTTCTATTTTGAACTAGAGTTTTGCTAGGCTTCCCTAGGGAGGATTTGCAGAACTTTAGTGGTAGGAGCCTCTACTGTTTTCTTTGTTTGAGTTTGGGTAGTTTTCTTAGTAGGGGCCTCTACATTTTTCTTACTCCTAAGGTTATATTGCTTATGAACTTCATTAATTACAAACTCATAAACTTGTTAGTAACCAAAAGACTCACCATAATCTAATTATAACTGTTGTAATTCATATAAACCCTGTTCTTCTTGTGTAAGAAAAATGGTGTTATCATCATTAATGCCCATTATATTGATCTGAGTGTCTTCATCATCTTCGTTTTGGTGGGAAATTTCAGCATAGTTCTCTTGGAAAGGTGGTCTTATTGTTTGATCAGGTGCCGATTCTCTAGATTTACTAGTGTTGGTGTTTTTCCTAAAATTGAGATTTCTTATTTGAGGTCCTTGTTGTTGGTTATCCCACTGTGGGTTCCTTTCCATGTTATCTAACCTATCCATCATTATTTCTAATGTTTTTGCTAATTTATCTATTTTCAAATATGAGGTTGTTGTTTCCTCTTTTATTGTCACTCTTCTTTCATTTCTTAATCTGGCTTTCTTGGCTAACAAGTTTGCCTTTACACTTAAATCATTACTTTGCATCTACTCTAAGGTTTCTAGGTTTCTCTCTCTTAGTTGGTAAGCCATATATGTATCAAATCCATCAAGGAATTTGATCAGGGCAGAGTCTGGAGGAGGTTTAAGATTAGCAGGGATTGCATTGTAAATATTGTTATATATTGTACAATAGTCTTGAACTGTTATAAAACCAGATCCAAAAATATAAGAAAAGAGAGATCAACACCTTAGAAATCAGCCACTTCGAAGGGGAAACCTCCAATACATTACATAAATGAACAATTCTTGGATGATACAAATGACCAAAACCTCCTTCTATATATAGGAGTCCATAGTCCCATAATATAATCTTAGCCGACCTAACAATAACAATGTAAGGGCACACTAATAAAAATATTGCGGTTAGAGGGGTACAACAATAACAATAAGGGGGCTACACTAATAACAATAAGGGACTAAAATAGTAATATAGGGGCCTAACATGCCCCTCTCCTTCAAAAAAGTGTTGTCCTCAATGCTTGAGTAGCTCTGGGTGCTTCTATATAAAATTCTCATCCTCCCATGTAGAATCTTCAGTGGGTAAGTTCTTCCACTTGATGAGATACTCTGAAATTGATCGATTTCGTAATTTGTCGAGTTTTGTTTCCGTGATCACTTCGAGTTTCGATATGATTTTTCCTTCCTCATCGATTTAAACGATATTGTTTTAACTGAAGATTTTCACTATAACCTTCTTTAACCATGAAACATGGAAAACTGGATGTACTCGCGAAGAAGAAGGAAGCTCCAATTTGTATGCCATAGTACCAATCTTTTGCAACACCTTGTAAGGACCATAGTACTTTGGTGATAATTTATTATCCTTCTTAGCTTGCTTGAGGGAAATTTGTTTCTATGGTTGTAGCCGTAAAAATACCCAGTCTCCTACATCGAAACCTCTTTCGCTGCAATGTTGATCTGCCTATTGTTTCATTTGATTTTGTGTGAAATTTAGGTTATCCTTTAAGAGTTGGAGAACTTCTTATTGATGCTCGATGTGATCTTCCACTAATTGAACCTTGGAATTTTCTCTTAAAGATGATGTGATGGACAGTGGATGATACCCCTAAACTGCCATAAATGGGGTCATTTTGCTGTAGAATGGAAGGAAGTATTATACCACCATTCAACAAGAGATACCCACTTCACCCATTATGTTTGTTTATCGGATACAAAACAACGAAGATATCCTTCCATACATTTATTCACTATCTAAGTTTGACCATCGGATTGAGGATGATAAGATGAGTTATGAACTAATTGAGTACCCAAACAAGAAAAGAACTCCATCCAAAAATTTCCATTAAAAATGGGATCTTTGTCGCTCACAATAACCCTTGGGTTTCCATGTACCTTTGGAATTGTGTCCATAAATGTAGTAGCAATTGTACTTGCTTTAAATGGATGAGATAATGCACAAAAGTGTGCATACTTGGTAAGTCTATCAAATACCACCATGATGACATTATTTCCTTCGGACTTAGGTAAACCTGTGATAAAATCCATTGAAATCTCCTCCTAACATTGACTTGGAATGGATAAAGGCTGTAGAAGACCCGGGCTCTTAATTGTATCAAATTCATTTTGTTGGCAAACCAAACATTCCGCCACAAACTTTTGAATATAAGATTTAAGGCCATCCCAAAAAAAATCTTTCTTCACATTGTGGTAAGTTTTAAAAATCCTGAGTGTCCTCCTAAAGGAGAAGTGTGCAATTCCAAAAGAATCTTTTGTTTTAGTTAGGAATTCTTACAAAGATATAAGTGATATTTGTACCACAAGGAATCATTTTTCCAACTAAATGTATCAGATGTACTAGGATCTTGCTGCAACTTTTGAATGAGTGCCCACACTTCTTCGTCCTTCTTCCATTCATCTCTTGCTTTGGTTATCCAATCTGGTTGGATAATAGAAATGGCACAAAGCAATGCTTCCACCTCTTCATTCTTTCTTGAGAGTGCATCTACAACAACATTTAGCTTCCCTTTTTTGTAGATTATTTCAAAGTCACAACCCAACATCTTTGTGACCCGTTTTTGTTGCTCTTAAGGGGGATAGTCTTTGTTCCAAAAAGTGTTTAAGACTATCATGATCAGTTTTTACCTTGAAGTCTCTTCCCATTAGGTAAGTTCGCCATTTCTTTAGTGCATGGAGTATTGCTAACATTTCCTTCTCATAAATAGGTTTTTTTAAATACTTTCATTTTATTGGAAGACTTTAAAAAGTAATGGGTCTTCATTCTTGCATTAAAACAACACCAATTCCATTTCCTGAGGCATCACATTCCATAATAAATGTTTTTGTGAAGTCTGGCATAGCTAAGACCAGTGCTAGGCACATATCCTCTTTAAGATGTTTAAAGGTCTTAGTTGCTTCAGGAGTCCATGAAAATGCGTCTTTCTTCAATAATGTTGTTAGAGGCACTACTATTCTCCCATAATTCTTAACAAACTTGTGATAATACTGTGTTAACCTGATAAATCCTCGCAACTTGCGATAATTCATTAATGGCTTTAATTTCGTTAGGGTCTACCTTAACACCCTCGTGAGATACAATATTCCCCAGATATTCCACCTCTTGTACTCCAAAGAAACATTTGGATGTTTTTGTATATAATTGCTTCTTTTGCAATAGTTTGAGTACCCTGTCAACATGTTGAACATGATCCTTCCAAGACATGTTGTAGATTAGTATATCATCAAAAAATACTAGCACAAATTTTCTAAGGAAGGGTTTGAAAATGGAATTCAGCAACCCTTGAAATGTGGGGTGCATTGGTAATTCCAAAAGGCATGACCAAAAAATTCATAATGACCCTCATGAGTTCGAAATGTTGTTTTTAGAATATCTTCGAGTCTTCATTCTAATTTGATATCACGAACTAAGATCCAACTTGAGTAAATAAATTGCTCCATGTAATTCATCCAAAATTCGTCAATCACAGGAATGGGAAATTTTTCTTTAATTGTGAGCTTATTGAGCTCCACATAATCTGGGCACATGTGCCATGATCCATCCTTATTGTGCACTAATACTACTGTAGCAGAGAAAGAACTTTGAATAGGTTGAATTGTACCAGCCTCAAACATTTCTGCAATCATACATTCAATTTTGCTCTTTTGGACATAAGGATATTTATAAGTCCTATTGTTTGGAGGAACAATTCATGGAATCAAATGAATAGCATGATCATAATCACGAATAGGTGGGAGTCCTTTGGGAGTTTCAAACACCTTGGAATGATTTTCCAAGGCTTTTTGGATATATGGAGAAATAGATGATTTTGATGTTGTAACTTCTAGTGAGCATAATTGTGCAATTATCCCTCGTTGTTATTTCTTCAGAAGCTTTGTCATTACATTAGAGCTCATTGTATTTCTCGGCTTCCCTGCGATACCTCGTAATTGAACTTCCTTTCCTTCCGAAAAAAAATTCAAGAAATTTTCTTGAAAATTAAAAGCTACCATCCCCAAATATTGTAACCATTGTACTCCTAGTATAAAATCAGCACCTCTCATTGGAATGTAAATAATTGGAATATTCAATACATATTCCCCCATGGTTAGCTTGATATTATGGCATTTTCGAGAGAAATTTAAAGTTCCTCCATTTGCAACCATCACTTAACACTCTGGTACTGGGTATAGGAAGAAATTAAATTACTTGGCTACCTCACAATCAATAAAATTATGGGCACTACCTGAATCAATCAACTCTATTACATTTTTCTTCTTGATATGTCCTTCTAAACTGAGAGTCGAAGGAGTGGTAATTCCGCACGATGAATTACACGATATGGTCGGCACTCATTGTTCTCTTCTAGGGTTGGTTCCTGGTGTATATCCTCTTCTTTTGAAGTTTCTTGTTTATTTTCTTCCTCCTCTTCACAATCTATGTAAAATAATTTATTCTCAGCACACTTATGACCTTTTGTGTATTTTCTATCACAATTGTACCAAAACCCTTTTGCTCTTTTTTCTTCCAATTGTTGTGGTGTCAACCTTGTAGTTTGTGGAAGTCTACGAGTAGCAACACTTCCATCTTTATAGATGTGAGCAGTAGGCTTCCTTGTCACCATAATTTTACAATCAATTTTTCTTGCCAACCTGAATGCCTTCTCCAATGAATCGAGTTCTTAAAGGTGAACCTCATGTTGGATGTTATCCTTTAAAGTCCCTATGAAGACATCCATCCTATGTTCCTCTGGAATATCGGTTACCCTTATATTCAATTTTTGGAAGTCCTCAATGTGCTCCACCACTGAACCCTTTTGTTTGAGATTTATCAATTGGCTAAAGAAGGTGTTTCTTTTTGTATCCTCATAATGTGCTATCATTTCCTCCGTAAAAATTGACCAAGTGAAAATTTTTTAACGGGAGGAAAGCCATCGATACCATATAAATGTATTTTGTTCTAAATGTAAAGTTGCGATGCGTACCTTTTGTGTGTTTTTCACGTTATTGAGATCAAAATATTGCTCCATCTGTAGTATCCATGTTATGGGATCCTTGTCATCAAAATTCCTCATATCCATCTTTGGAATATGGTGGTTCTTCCATCCAACATTAGAGTTTATGAAATCACGATTAACATTTATTTTTTTCTCATCATGAGTTTCCTCTACTATCTTTTCGCCATTAGGGAACATTTCTTGCATCACTTTGCCAAACCTTCGATGTCTACTTTTAGATCATTCTTCATGTTTTCCATGTTGTCTTTCATTTTTTCATCGATATTAGCTTCCATGTCATCCATCTTAGCTTCCATGCCATCTATCTTAGCTCCCATGCCCACTTCCATGCCATGCATCTTAGCTTCCACGTATTTCTTCAAACCATCCATCTTAGTTTCCACACCTTTCTTCAAAACTTCCATTTCATTTTTTGTTGCTCTTTGCAATAGAATAATTTGGTGCATTTGCTCTTGTAATTTTGATATCTCATGTTGTGTTTCTTTGTCTTAATGAGTCATAGTAGAGCCTTCTGAAGGCTTAATGGGTGTTGAATTATTTTTAAGGGGAATTTTAGAACCTAATATTGATATTTATTCTTCAATATGTCCTTGGAATAAATTCAAACTATTTTTTTTTCAAACGAGACTTATGTAATTCGAAAAAAATACACACCTTTTTCTTGCTTTTGAGGAGCTCGATATTGAAACTGAATTATATTTGTGATTTTGGATCTTCAATATTTGAAATTCAGCCCTGAAGTAGCCCTCTGAATCTTATTTCAAATGCCATAGGTCTGAATTGATTTGGATTCTTTAAGACAAAGTTATGCCCATTCTCCCACGATGACCTAATTATGGGCTAGTTCAGTAGAGATATCTTGTACGACTTGCGACGTGTCATTGTTTCCTCATTCGGCTCTGAAATTGATATACCGAAAACTACAGTCCATGTATTTGCATCCACTTTTTACAAAATCCAAATTTGACGCTCAAAGAGAGAGTTATGACTTTTTTCCCACGATCACCTCTTTGAGATGAAATTCGGGAGCCTGAAACAATCCTAACTTCCACAGATCATATATCAAAAAATATTGCAAACCAAGATCTGAAAATTTTAAAGGAGGTTCCTCAGGATTTTGGCTTTGCACTGTAAAAATTTCAACTTATGAAACTTCGTATAAGGAAATTTATAACGAAAATTCCACAATGACCTGTTTTAGTTGAAATTCGGGAGCCTGAAAAAACCCTAACTTCTCCAGATCATATCTCCGAAAATTTTGCGAACCAAGATCTGAAATTTTTACAGGAGGTTCCTTAGGATTTTGGCTTCACTTTGTACTAATTTCAACTTCTGAACCTTCATAGAAAAAAAATTATTGCAAAAATTCCACAATGACCTGTTTGGAGCAGCGAAACCCTAGAATCCAAAGCTATAATACTAAATGTTATGAAACCAACTCCAAAAATAGAAGAAAAGAGAGATCAATGCCTTAGAAATCAGCCAATTCGAGGGGGAAACCTCCAATACATTACATAAATGAACAATTCTTGGATGATACAAATGAAAAAAACCTCCTTCTATATATAGGAGTCCATGGTCCCACAATATAATCCTAGCTGACCTAACAATAACAATGTAAGGGCACAATAATAACAATATTGGGGTTAGAGGGGTACAAAAATGAAAATAAGGGGGCTACACTAATAACAATAAGGGACTAAAATAGTAATATAGGGACCTACCATGAACTATTTCATTGGGTGCTCTTTTTATGTTTTCAAATTCAGACAAAATTTGTAATGGAATCTTCTTTTTCTCCCATCTATTAAGAAACATCCTATGGAAAGAAGCTAAATCAGCAATACTACCAGCAGGAAAACCTTTAAACCAATTCTTAACATCACCAACTAAAGTTTGAGCAAAAAGTCTCATTTGAACATCTGCATCATCTAATTCATGCAATTCAAAGTAGTATGTCGTTTTAGTAACATGACGTTGTGTAGTGTAGTGAGTTGTTCCATCAAATTGAGGGATTTTGCTTTGATAATCTTGGGGCATGGAATTTATAGGGGCTTGTAGGACCAATGGGGCATATATGACAGCCATGGCTTGGATTCTAGCTTGGCTAGGAGGTAAGTTTGAAGTACTTGGTGATGAAGTTGAAGTACTTGGAGATGAGCTTGAAGTACTTGCAGATGAGGTAGGAACACTTGAAGATGTAGTTGGGATGCTATAAGAGGTGTTGGGAAATGTGGTTGAAGTACTTGAAAATGCAGTAGCAGTGCTAGAGGATGAGCTTGCAGTATTTTGGGTTGGAAATAAAACTCTAGGTTGAAGTGGAAGCTTAGGAAAGAAGGATTTTGTGGACTGAAGTATGGTGGAAATAATAGATGAGGTGGTAGTAAATAAGGATGAACCTACAGATTCTAATTGACTGGTATCTAAATGACTGGTAGAAGGCTTAGGGGTATAGGCTGATAAAGCAGTCAATTCAAATGAATGTTGTAAATAAGCTTCATCAATTACCTTAATCAAAGTTACAGTTATAGCATCAAGTTTATCATAAGCTTCTAAGACTTTCATCTGAATCTAGTGAAGCAGTTTCCTTCTTACTTTCAATGAATGAAATGAAATCAGGATCTATTACACTATTATGTATGTCACTTTCTGATTTAGTTCTAAATAAATTTTGTTCAAAAGCTAGATCAAATTCAGTGTCTTGTAAACTTGATAATTTATTTGGAAGAGAATTTTCTTTCTATGTAAAACTAATCTATTAACAGAGGTATAATATTACAACAAGACCGTAGTCAGAGTCTACTGCCTTAGAGGCAAAGTTATCAAGAAAACGCAGAGAGCACTGCCATAGCCCACGTAGGGGTTCATAGTGAGATATTGCAGAGTTTACATTGAGCTAGAACTGGACAACAAGACACCAAAAAAATTCCACCAGCAACATAACAGAGATAGACCCAGTAGTCTGGGCAAAAGGAAAAGAAGACCAATAAAGCATCAAACCCATTAATCGTCGGGAGACTCCTCCACTATCCGGCACCAACTGTAGGCTGGCATATCACTGTCGCGTGCTTCTTCAGGGGCCGAGGGACCTGGTTCAGCTGGGGCTTTGTCATCAGCTGGAACAGAGCTTGCAAGGAATGACAGAGGCTGCATCGTGGCTCGATCACTTTCCAGGTTGAAATTCGAGAATTGACTGATTTCCGCGTCAGGAACCACAGGCTACAAACTGGACTCCCCAATCTGGTGCTCCTCAAGAAAGACCACCGAGAAGATAGCTGTGATTCGAGGTCGAGTGAGGGCACTGTCGAAGATGAAACGTGCAGAGCGTGAGGTGGGGACCGAAGAGGCCTGGGGTCCTTGCGCTTGGGAGCTCCTGTTGAGACAGACATCATGAATACGCCTCCTACCATTACGAGTCTAGGGGTAGTGGTCAATGCCTTGACTGGTGGACGAGGTAGGCGATATTGAGGATAGGCTGGGGTGACCCCTGGAGGGGCGACCTCTGGAGCCTCCTCTTCTGCTACGCATACGGTGCCGCAGCCGTGGCATAGTGAGATTCGGCAGAAACCTGAGAACAGCGAAGACAGAGCTGAATGAATGTAGAGGGATGCCAGAAAATGGAAGGAGAACTTCGGAGAACTGGGGTAATAGAGCTACATTCTGCACAAAACAAAACTCCGACCGACAGACCGTCCCCCTGCTATGAAAATACCAACCAGCGATACCAATGCAGACGAGAATGCAAGCCGAAGCCAAGTGATATATAACCCAGCTCTTATGGTACCAATCCTTTGAATGCTCTGCGTCCACTCGCACCATATCCATCCTTCTCACGCTTAGGAGATCAACCTTCATAACTGCTCCTTCGATGTGAATCGAGCCAGAGGATTCGAAGGCCGGAACCACCGCTGTGGAGATCAATTGAATGCTGAAATTTTCTGATCCCATGACCTCGGTAGGAGCAGTGTATAAATGCTGCAAGCTGTTGTGCGAAGGGCATATTAACTCTGCGTACATGACTCGCCCCGCCACTGTCCCATCTCAATAGCAGTCCAACTGCATTAACTCCACATCCGGATTATTTGGAAGAGAATTTTCTTTGATAAATGAATTCTTATTACCTAAACTTTCTACTTTTTTTGTTTTTCGTTACAATTCTGTCAGGATTATCTACTATGACAACAAGTTCTAGATCTGGATTGGACCTGGTATAGTAGACTCTTCTGGAAGCCAGAATTATAGTTTTTTATGGAAAATTTACTAACAACTCTTCAAAACAATCTTAAGGTGAAAAGATAAGTAAAAATATTTCCTTTAAGATCTATTTTAAAACCGAGGATTGGTTAGTTCCCTAGTATGGTCGCCAATATGTTATCACTCCAATAATTATCAAGAGTTGTTATTATTTTTGTGTTTTAAAGAATATTAGAGGTAACCACAAACCTACTTTTAAGCCTTAGGATCTAGCCTTCCTAATGCTCAGAGAGGGCTCTCTCTATATGATTTATCTTTGTTGATTATATTTTATTTTAGGCTAGTTATGTAGGGTTACTTGGGGTTTTGATTTGGATTTTGTTTGGTGGTGAAATTACTTACTCAGATGGATAGATGTAGGTCTGTATTCCATTGGGCTAATGGAGTCAATGTGTCAATCAGTCAGATTAGGATCAAGGTCTAAAGGAAATGTTTACAGGGAAAGATAGCTGAGTTACTTCAGATCTTCAAGGCTGATCGTGGAAATGGTTTCAATAAGGGTAAGAGATCAATTAAGGGTTCTCAAACCCAGATAATGAATGAAAAGACAGAGGTCAATCGAAATAAGGAAGCAATTAAGAATTCCTTTATCTGGATATCAGAATAAAAACATATAAATGATAAATAGTTCAAAACAGAGTGCTTTTAACATATTCTGAAATAACATTCCTGATTTATCATTTAGATTTAAGCAAACATATGAGCATGTGAAATACATAAGAAATTGACAAAGAACAAGTGAAAATACTTCACTAAAGTGGCCCAACACATGAATCCTGTAATATGATGCTTTATTACTTTAATCCAGTTCGCTGACTTGAAATTGGTACAATCACCTTTAGGTTTAGAATAATACAACTATATAAATGTTCAACAATTCATCCACCCTCAATACTTCCAATTGAGAAGTATTTATACAAAAACTCTTACAAAATATCCTAAAACAAACTTAGGAATTATTCATGAAAAAGAAATATCTTCATGCAAGAAGATAGTGACATCTTTCTAACTAATGCTAGCTGTCCTTGTTTTTATTGAAATTACTATTTTCTATCTTCACTTGTTGATATTTTGTTGCTGATTTGTCTCTTGATTGTTGCTCAATGAAGGCTGTGGTTGAGTGTCTTTCACGCTGGCAGCTTTATCTCTGTTTTGACTTTTACTTTAACCTTTCAACTGATACACTTTAAACTATAATTGATACTCTTTCACTGTCTCTTTTTCACTATAAATTATGACTGCTGTGTTTTATATTTACTGTAAACTATTTTTTACAGTAAATCAATCATCTTTTCCCAAAATTCTTCCTTTGGAAATTTTATCTTCATCATTCTCTTGAATATTTCATCTTCTCTAGTGTATTTTGAGAATGTAGGCTTGTTGACAAATATGTGTTTCACCTCATGCTGTAAGTAGAAAATATTCTCGAAATTCTTGTAGAGCACCTTCCCTATTAGAATTCCTTGTGAAGTAGGCAGATTAGTCTGATCTTTGGCAACTTCTCTCATTTTCTTATCATAGTCATCATGCTTCATTAGTCTATCATGTATAACCAAAGGATTAGGAAGGTCTTTCTCCCTTAGGACATCAAATTTCATTATAAACCTTGTGATGGCAACCTCCATGTTCTAGCATTTCTCCTCTAGTTGTATCATCAAATTCTTCTTAGAAAATACCTTCCTAACTTCTAGGGTGGTTTCTGTTTTGTCATTAATTCCAATTTCTTCAAGTTCTTTCCTATTTTGGGAATTAAGAAATTTGATGATTTCAAGAGCTTCTTTAGGTTTCTTGCCAAGCTCTTCTTTGATTTCCTGAATAGCTTCTCTTGTTGATTTGACTAAGTCTTTCTGTTCATATATAACCTAGATTGATGGCCAAATATCATTGACTGCTTCAATGATATTGGTCCATAACTGTTGTCTGACTTGTGCCATGGGTTCTTTTAATGTTAGATCTTTTTCTAACTTCTTCAATGGATCATTCAACCTGTTTGCCCTTTGTTCTTCATTCTTATACATTATTTTAGCAAGTTTCTTTTCATCTTCAAGAATTTTAAGTTTTTCTTTTAGTCTGTTAATCTCATTGGTCTGTATAGCCATGTCTTGCATAACTTTTACTAACTTGCTTGCTTCATCTGTATGTTGTGTTGTTGTTGTTGAAGACTCTGTTGTAGAAGTTGTTGATGAAGTGACTGGAAGTGCTATAGCCATTGGGACTGTGGGAGCCAATGATTCTGCTAGTGTAGAAGGTACAACAGTAGTGACTACAGGGACGACAGTGACATGGACTTCTGTTTCTATATCCTTTTTCTCTTGGACCAACTTGTCCATTTCATTCTCCATTTATTTTATCTGGGCAGTCAACTGTAGAATGAGACTCATCATCTCATCTTTCTGATTTGTATCCTGTAGTACTTCCTTTGCTTGAGGGTGTTCTGTAGGAGGCAGCTTGAGTTTCTTCTTTAATGCAACAATGCTTGCATTTTTCTTTTTGATCAGTTCATCTACAACTTTTAAATTACTAGGATCAAATCCTACTTCAATTACTAAATATTCCAAAGATTTAACTCTATTGTATTTTTCCTGTGAGGATGCTTTTTCTAATATGAGTTTATCTATGATGTTTGCAAGAGTGTTTTGAAGCTTCTGTACACTCATTGCCTCATTTTTCATGGTTGAGTAAAGCATTTCAACAACCTGTTTGTGAAATTCAATCTGATCAATGGGATGAAGGTCATCTGCTTGAACTTCATATAATGATTTTTTTTAATCTGCTGGTGTTTTAGGATGCTTTACTTTAGGTTGCAGGAAAGTCATGTGCATTTTCCTAGTCTTATAGTCAAAAACTAAAAGCAATCTTCTTTGGTCACTGGGTGACTACTTCTAATACTGATTGCATGTATCAGTCTTCAATGCTTCATTTTTCATCTTTATTTCTCTGTATTTCTACATGATATCTATCTCCTTCTCTGTTGGTTTGCTGGAAGAGGACATGTCAACACTGTGTTGCTTCTGAATAAGCTGAGTGTGTGAAGTGGAAGGCTGCTATTCTTTTTCAATCACTGTAAGAGGTGCATTGTCCTTTGTTGTTGTATATGTATCAGTCACTTCTATGGTTTCTACTCCTTCATTGACAGGATTTAATTTAGGTTTCTTCCTGTACATCAATTTAAATTTTGTTTTGGTATTTGTCTCTGCAGTGTATGATCCTTCCTCTCTGTTTCTCTTTGCATTCATGTCTTCTTGGGATGGAGTTTGCAAAATTTGACTAGCATCACCTTGCTTCTCTGCCTCTACCAAGGTGTTTTCCAACCATTCATATTGATTGGATAATTTCACTATGTCTGGTTTCTTTTCATGTACATAGGGAGTGAGTTTGAATTTAACTCCTAGTTTACTTATCACTCCAAGAGGATCATAATACCATAGAAAACTCTTACTAAATTTAAATTCCTGAAAATGTTTTTCAGCCTCTAGACTTGCATCTCTATTGTTACAGATAAAAGGGCCAACATGATTTTTCGATTTGAATTGTGTCTTCTTCTTTGTTGCCAAGAAATTAATTGCATCTGAATTAAGAATCTGCCTTATGTACTCAAGGGAAAATAACCTCATAGGGAGGTATTTGGGAAGTTTATATGGAACAAGACTTGATCCATATACTCTTATTTTGTATGGTTTTGGTACAAGTACCAATCACCTGTCCTATTATGCTATGAAAACTGTAGGACCTTCTTAATTTCTTCACTAATTCTGGGCTGCTTGCTGCTGTTCAAAAAATTGACCAAAGGATGAATGAAGGAATCTATAAACTCTGTATAGGTGGACTATGATGAATATTTTCTTATTAAAGGAGTCCAAAATATGATTGACTGTGGATTTCCTTCAACATCAAGCTTTTGAAGGTTTATGGCAAAATTTTCAGACTGAAAGTATAAAAACATGTGGAACAAGATTGAGGAATACTTGAAAACACCTTCAGAAGGCATTTTGACCAAATGTTCATGAATATTGTCAACAAGGTATTGTGAAAAATTAAAAATGGTAGCAGGAGGCTGAATAGGTGTGAAAGTAGATAAAAAACTTAGCACTACAATATCAACATGTTCATATGTGAAATAGGCAAGAATAAAAGACAACATGGAGATGATATGTCTTGTCCTTTCAAAAAATTTTGCAGAAGGGTAAGGAAGATTTGTTTTGGGAATTTCTACAGAAGAGGGCATGAAAGTTTGGAATATTTGGAACCTCTTGGGGAAGTCCATATTCAGGTATAATTGTGTGAGAGCTTCAATGGAAAAAGGAAATTTATATGGCCTAGATTTGATCTGGAGCATTTGATTGATTGACTCAGCAGTAATGGTAAACAAGAATTTTTTTTTTCCAGAGTTTATTATGGCTCTCTGATAAGGGAAATAGCATGATTGACAAAGTCTAATCACTTCTGGGCATTGGAAAGTCTGCGGTACAACATATTTTGGCAAATTAGACTCCCAAATAAAAACTTCATCAGCCTGATCTAAGGATTTTTCATGGCTTTAGAAGTGGAGCTCAAGTAGGTTAAATTATGTGGCTGTGTCATTAATCTTAAAATATTTATCAGCCAGGGGAGTGTGTTCTACATATACAACAAGGGGTTGTAGAGGATTGACACTTACTACTACTTTGGAAGCCATTCTTATGTTTGATTTATCAATTTTTTACTCTTTGATTTAGAAAAACTGATTTAGGCCTGTGATAGCACCTCAGAAAGATTATAAAAATTTTGCAGAAGGATTTGGATAAATCAGGGGCTTATCTTCTAATCTTCAAAGGTTAAAAATACTCAAATTGTAATCACTGTGCTTAAAACAGTTTTTAGGACTTCAAAATTTGCAAAATGACATTTTAGGGTTTGTAGAAAAGGGATTGAAAGGAATAGGATGCTTCTTTTAGTCCGCAGAGGACTTCTAAATGATCCAATTAATCAAACTCTATGTTTTAAACAGTCTTAGACATTAGAATCTGTGAAAATAGGTCCAGGGTTTGAAGAAAGATCTTTTTGGGAAGTAGCAGGGCTTTCTTTAGGTTTGCAAAAGGCTCCTAAACGATTCAATTAGTTGAATTACTTCTTTAGATTAAGAAATGGGCCTTTCCTTTGAGGAATACCTGGGAACAACGAAGATTTTGGTCTGCAGAAGGGTTGTGTGTTTGTAGAAGGCTTCTCTAAGGCTTCAGAGGTCTTTATAGTGCTTTTGATGACTTCTGTAGTGTCTTTTGGTTGCAAATGGTTGAAATTCTGGTTGAATTGGGTTTAAATTGAGGTCGGAAACAACTTCTTTGCATGGAGAACGATCGACAATTTCTTATTCAGTGCAAAATTGTAACAGAAAGTGATAAAAGGGCTTACAAAGGGCGGTTGTATGTATTTTTAAACCAACAGTGTTTACATTGAATGCGCAGGTGTATTTGAATTGACAGGGTGGTTTGTGCGCCAGGGGGGGGGGGGGGCAGCGCTCAGTGGTTTTCGCAGGCGCCAAAGGTGGTTATTGGTAAAGTTCTTTAGGATGCAATCAAATGAAAAGATGCCACATAGCTTGGAGCAGAGATCCGAAAACCACGCTTTTCGCAAGGTCGAGGGTATGTTAACGCTTATGCTATCGGATGTGCGACGAGGTTTGATAGCCGTTAGATCTGGCAGGTGATAATCTCACGGATAGAATAATGCGATGGATTTGCGGGTTTTAAAAGGCGTGGGGCTCAGGATATATGCTATGCGATAGGTTATATATATTAAAACTATGGTTTAATACATATATTCGGGATTTTGATGCGATTGGTTATACATGTGATATGGTCGGGTTTTACGATATAACCAATGGGGTTTAGGTAAGTGGGGTGTTATAACAGGCAGGGATAATATAAACCATAGTTTAAGAATAAAATGTGGGTTTGGGATATATATCATGTGGGGAATATTAAACCATAGTTTAAATAAAAATAATGGGTTGGGACTTATATAGTAAGGATTTAATATATGCGGGATAAAGGTTTATAAAGGGAGCTAATACATTATGTTAAATGTTAATAACATACAAATGTAAATAAGTGTGGGGTTTGTATAATACACTAAGTTTAACTTTAAAACTGCTATCGGGAATGGAATCTTCACTGTGGGACTTGACATATCACCTTTTTAAAGAAATACTTAGGATAAAGGTACTTTTGGGTTTTTAATGTATTTTTGAATGAAATTGGAATTAATAAAGGATTTTTACTTTTCCAAAGGATAAATGTACATTTTAACTTTAGGAAAAGGGGTTTTGTAAAGAAAAATGAGTGATAATGGGAAAAAAGGGAAAAATGGAGGGGGGGGGGGGTATTTTTACAAGAGGAATGACTTTGTAAGGAAGTTAGTAAATGAAATGACCAATTTTCTGTTATCCATGATTGTAAAAACTACTTCTACCTACCCATCTGCTACCCTACCATTTTTTCTTCATTTACCTGGGTGCATTTGAGCTTGTAGACCCTTATTCATTTTTCTTTTAAACAACAAACTAACTAATTCTATCCTTATTTCTTCCAAGAGCTCAGATTAAACAGTTGAGCTCCTTATTATTCTCTACCTAACTACTGATTTCCAAGATTAAACTGTTTGGCTAGATATTTATTCCCTATCTAACAACATGAAATTTAAAGCATGAAAGGTCAAGATTAAGCTATTTAAACTTCATGGATTGTGGCATTTTTAACAAGCTGCACACAATCTTTATTTTGCAGTAAAAGTAAATAGTAGTCGCATTTGAATTTGCATCACTTTCATCTTTTATTTTATCTATTTTTTGTTTGGGGTTCATTTTCATATTCTTTTTGATCTTTTTCTTTCAAGTCGTCTGATTTTTCTTTTAGGACTTTTACCCTCTTTACATTATTTATTTTTCCAATATGGGAAAACAATTTGCAGAAAGCAAAGTATGTACATATTACAAGACTAATCAAAGTCAATTCAAAATTATGAATCCTATTATTATAGGACCCTAACTGAAGCTACAACAAGAAATACCTAAAGGGTTTTTTTGTGTCCTTTAAATATCATGTTTTGATTTTAACTTTTGAAGACCATGTTGCTAGAAACATTCTATCATGCTTAGTTTTGCTGTAGAGATTGAGCCTCACATTTTACTGTGTCGGGATATTTTTAGTCATTTCCAGGAAATAACTGCCTTTTACAGAAAATTTGGTTTTTACAGCAAACCCAGCAGGTAGCTATTTTCCCAGAAATTCGAATGCAACAGATTTAGGGGTTGATTAGGTGGAAAAATTGACCCAAATTACAAGGAAGAGCATAAGTATCAGCTCATAAAATACTTTCTAGATTTAAAGGAAATAATTGGTGCAGGTGGCAGGCAGTTCCACATTAAAAGGTAGAGGATTGATTATGTGTCAAACAGTTCCACATTTCAAGACAACAGTTGAGGACATTCAATACATGTGTTAAAGGGTTTGAGGCAGGTGGCAATCATCATCAACAACTCTCAAAAATTTCACTTTTGGAGGAATATTTTCCACAAATCCTGGGACAACCCTCCACATCATCAGCTCGATCTTCATCAACAATTAAATTTCATGTAGTGTTTTGTAAATATACTATTGTACATCGAATGTTTTTTTGATAAGCTTTACTATCTTTAGTAAATTGTAATAAATTTCTAATTAACAACTTACCCAAAGTTTTGGATCTTAGAAGATCTGTTAGTTTCGTATAAATATAGAAAAGCAATCAGATCAAGAGGGAGAGGGGATTGGCAACACAGGGTTGTGTGCCATGTTGCGGATTCTCATGTCATTCCAGAAAAACGTATTGTTGAACATATAATACATTCTCGTTACACTCTTGAGGATTAAAAAATAATAGGTGTGTGTATTTTCCTTATGTGTTTCCATATCTCATATCTTCCTTTCTGGATTGTGATATATATATGTTGTCTCAATGTTTTTGTTAGCCTTATGATATAGCAGTACATGATTATCAATTTTTATTAGTCTCGTCTACAAGATTTCTTGGTAAGATGTGTATGGAAAATTTGTTTATAAGCATTCCCTGTGACATAAATATTTCAGATGCATAATGATATTCTTGTAAGTCTTGTGAAAGCCTTCTTTCATTAATGCATTTCAGGTCCGAAATTTTTGTTATCCTTTCATCTACGCAGTGGACTTATATCCTATAGAACCATTGTCTTTCTTCTATTCTTCTGACCATTCGACTACAAACTCAACCTTTCTACCACATCATATATCAGTGCCCTCATATGTGTCAGAGATAGTTGTTCAACATTCCTTTCAGAGTGCTTGAGATCCAACCACTTTCCAAAAAACCTAAGCAAATCATAAAAAATTTCCTTAGAGCTCAGGATGTGTCTGGTGAGGTGCTTGGTGCAGTCCAAGTGCTGATTCTAGCGCCAACAGCCCCAGTGGAAGATCCCAATAGAAAATGATAATGTAATGAATTCCCAGGTATTTTATTGTGACTGGGTGCAGATTTAATAAAATCTCTTCTTATTTTTGTCAAAAAATAAAATTAGTGTAATTTTAAGATACAAAAATTGTCTGAAGTATTAGAGTTTAAAATTTAGAAAAATGGAAAATAATGATCATTATGCTTTTTGTAAATGTAAATATGTATGAGCCTTGTGGGTTAGCTTAATTGGTCGAGTTCCCATCACTAAAGCACCTTGCTAATGGGAGGTCACGGGGTCAATTATCCTTGACTCCTTTGGGGTTAGGCTTTGTTAATAATTAAACTGGATGTGATCCCTTTAAGTGGATCTACCTAGATATTTCCTTAGAAAAAATTAAAAAACTAAATGTAAAGATGTATTTTAAAATACAAAATTGAAATTTATTAATGGGTTAATAATATGTGGATGGAGGAATCAGAGTGTGAGATTGTAAATTGGAACTTGATTAGACATCATTTTTTAGAAGTATGTCAACCTATATCTATGTTGTTGTTGAGAGCTTTTGAAATACTATCCAGAATCAGTGAGGCACCCGTCGTTTTGGGTGAAGACTTCACCCATTTTAAGGGACAAAAAACAAATACATATCTTTATTTCCCTAAAGATGGGTGATATGTTCACGCGAAACGCTGAGCACCTCACTGATTCTACACAATATTCCAAAAGCTCTCAGCATCAACATAATTATGACTGTGAAAACATACATAATAAAACCTATATCTATTTTTACCATGGGTTTAATGAATTTTTTTAAGGGATTACATCTTTAAGATGTAAATTTACATTTTTAATATGAAAATTTATTTTTTATATAAAAATTGAAAAATATTTGTGTTGTGAGATATTTGATTCCTCTCTGAAACCCTTAATACATATGAAGTTAAAATAAACATAAGCTCATTCTTAATAATATTATTTATATAAATTTCATATATATAATTAAAACACTCATAATGCATATATGCTACACTTATTTTTTGACATGTTTTGTAAAATGTTTATCTAATTTTTAATGCATAATATGGATTATAATTAATTAATTATAGAGCATTTGTGGTGTGTTTTTATATCTTTATTAGTTATAAATTCTGAAATAACATGGTTATTAATAATATGAATTATCATTATTTAAATTTATTTTAATGTGACATGTCTATTATTAATTTTGTTTATAATTTTTTTTTAATTGAATAACATTTATATTAAAACAACTAGATACATGATCAAAACCATTTACATGTTTCAGAGATATCAAGGGCTTGCAAATTTGAGATTGAGTACAAAGGCTCAATCCAAACCTTCAAGCAACCCATGTCACAAAAATTTAAGTCCATTTCCAAGTATATTTTTTTAAAAATACCCCCAATATCTAGACACATTTACATTTCATTTTTCACTATTTTTTTTTTTGATCTAGTATGGCTTATTGTTTTTATTGGTGAAATTTGTTTCCTTTATTCCCAACTTGAGTCCAACTTGCAATTTCTGCGAACTCTTGGGGGTCATTCTTCAACATGTGCATGATAATATTCTTGAGATCTTCCTCATCCACTTGATCTACCCAAGAAGTTTCCTGTTCAACATTATTCCTCGTGGTTTCTAGAGGAGATTCATTTTCCACAAGGGATTGCTAATTTTCCACTAACGTTGCTTCCAGGGAATCCTTACTGGCGAGAGGATCCACATTTGCCTGCAATTTTTCCTTCTTAAATTATGTTTTTGCAGATGATATTTATTTGGTCGTTTCTGCTTCCTTCTTGTCTTATGTTTCTTTCTTAACCTAAAGCTATTCCTCTTTGTATATCATATAGTGATCACCTTCCGCTTTGTCCCACCATTTGGGCTTTTGGGGTTTTTTCCAATCTTTGCTACTCTGAGAACGTTTGGGGCAGTTTTTAATTACATGCCCCATTTTATAGCATGCTCTATACCAAAATGAAATATTATCATAGTCGAGCTTTTGGACCCAAACATAGTTTGGAGCTATCAAATTAATCTTTGTAGGAAAACCTTGTTTAAGTCCATCTCCACACAAATGCATGCATAAGTAGTCTTGATTTTTTTTTTTTTTGAAACAACTATGATAAAACTTTCCCAACACATTCCCAATTGAGTAAAGCGATGTAAGATTCCAAAAATGTAAGGGAAGGTTCAAAATCCTTACCAAAACTGGGTTTGTGGAGATCGATGTCATTACCAGATTAAAAGCGAGAGTCCAGGGTTACACAAAGAGATCAACACTACCCCAAAATCATGGCCCAACTTCATAGACAACCTTCTCGTCCTCTATATTATCAAAAATATCAGTGAAATAATCCCGAGCCCTGGGGAAAGTTTTCAATTCATTCGTCAAAAGGGGCTTCCAAGTCTCAGAGATTCATTTGTGTAAATCAACCAGTTGCGACCAATATCTACTACCTATTAAACCTGCAAACAAAGGCATTCTCCAATTTTTTTTTATTTTTTTTTATTTTTCACAAAAGAAATCTTCCTAATCAACAAGAACATTGAGGGAAGGAATTTCTTGAACCACCAGGATACCAAAACCAAATTTTAGAGTATAGGTTATACGAAACCGAAGAAGCACTAGCTTGACCGACAACCATACCAACAAAAGAAATTGTCTTTTTAGTCAAAATCATAGGGACTCACCATTAAACGATACACATAAGAGATCTACAAGAAATCTAAGCAAACAAAGCCAAAATTTGATGTTTCTAGAGTTCCTTCCATTCTCAATATTGTTTATAATTTTAATGATTAAAAGACATTAGAATATCACAAATTCAATTTATTATTTTTAATTGATCCAATATTATATTTACTATTATTATTTTATTTAACATGAATTATAATAAATTTTTTTCCATATTACCTTATATTAATATTTCTTAAATAAAAAATAAATAAATAAAAAATACATATTACCCTATAATAATATTTTTTGAATTAAATAAAATAAATTTAAAAATACATTTTAGATGCTCTCCAACCCACTATGGTAGAGATGTTGTAATGTCATGTCCTGTCATGTCCTATCTTGTTCTATTTAACATTTTGACTCGATCAAATTACATAAAAAAACAACCTAGATCCATCTTAACTCCGGATCTACCAAGCGCCGAGAGGGATCAAATCAATTTTAACTCTAAAAAATACTTACACTTCAAGATAAAAATAAAAATAAAAGCTATAAAAAAATGTCATATAAATTAATTAGAATGAAAGAAAATGTAATACCAACTTCTAAAACAATATGTTTAAAAATTAAAAAAGAAGAAACAATAATAAAGTGGGTATCATATTGTCCTATATAAAGATTTGATGATACACATAATTAATGGTTAGGACACTTGACTTAAACCATCCTAGATCCATCTTAACTCTCGATCTATCAAGCGGCGAGAGGGATCAGATCTCTAGAGGTGCAAACCTCTTTTTTTGAGTGCAAAACTTGAGGAAAGGTTTGCACCTCGAGAGATTTGATCCCTCTCAGCGCTTGATAGATCCAGAGTTAAGATGGATCTAGGCTGGTTTCAGTTGTGTGCGGCCAAGGAAAATCTATCGAACATATGATTAATTTTATCAATAATATGTAAATACAGATAATATAAATATAATAACTTTATATATGCTAAATATGTTTGATATTTATCTGGTCATTTGAACTTTAAAATTTTCTTAGTTACCTCAGTTTTTTGAGATGATAAATATTGTTAATAACTTTAATGATGAAACAATTTTTTTGAATTCAAAGTGACAATGTAATAGTGTTGAATGATAGAAAATGAAAATAATAAGAATGTGGTCAATTACAAATAGTCTTCACTATGATCAATCTCAAATTATTTTCTTTTACTATTCTTATTGCCACCCTTGTTAGTTTTGTCATCTGTTCATATCGATTATATGAAAAGGACAATTGCAATAATAAACCATTTAAATATTTAGCTTGAACTATTGTACTAAACATCATACATTGTCTCTCTTGCTCTTCAATATTAATAGGTTGATTTACTATAACACACATATTAATGTACATTGTCAATAATTTTGTGTGATTACACTGAAATCAATGCACAATCTTAATCCAATCACTTTAAAATTAATGTACCATCAATGTACATCAAATCAGAAATCAACGTCTACTCTGAAATCAATGCACCTAATGCAAACAATCAAATAAGATTACAAAACAACATCTACACCGAAATTAATGCATCTGATGCAGGTAATCAAATAGGATTAGAAATCAACATCTACACTGAAATCAATGCATCTAGTGAAAGTAAGAAAATAAGATTAGAAACCAACATCTAAACTGATATCAATGCATCTAGTGCAAGAAATCAAATAGGATTAGAAATCACCATCTACTTCCCTATCTCCCCCCTTGAACTACATCTCTATTTCCCTCCATTTCTCCACTCCCTCACATCCTCCCTCTTCCTTCCTCTCTCCCCATTTCTTTCCCACATATCTCTCTCTCTCTTTATCTTCACCCTTTAAATATGTTACTATATCACTCCTTCTCTCCTTCTCTCCTCCCTTCTCTCCATATCTCCTTCTTTATCTCTTTATCTCACCCCAAAACATATACACACTCTCTCCATATCTCCCTTGTCACTTCATCTCTATCTCCACTTCTCACTCTCTATGTATTCCTTCTTCCCTCCCTCTCTCCCCCTCCAAATCCGTCTCTCTATCTTTCCATCTCTCCTTCTATCTCTCTCTCTCTTTCTTTGCCCTCCAATTTTCTCTCTTCCCCCATAACTCTCTTCCTCTCTCTCCCTTTCTCTCCTACCTTCCTCTTTCTTTTCCTCTCTCTCTCTCTCTCTGCCCTCCAATCCTCTTTCCTCCCCCAACACACACACACACACACACACTCTCTCTCTCTCTCTCTCTCTCTCTCTCTCTCTCTCTCTCTCTCTCAACATCTACACTAAAATAAATGCTTATAGTGCAAGAAAAATAGGATTAGAAATCACCATCCACACTGAAATAAATGCATCGAGTGCAAGAAATCATCTTCCGTCTCTCCCCCCTCTAACTCCATCTCTCTTTCCCTCCCTCTCTCCACTCTCTCACATCCTCTCTCTCTCTCTATCCCTTTCTCTCCCACATCTATCTCTCTCTCCCTCTCTTCACCCTCCAACTATGTTACTATATCCCTCCCTCTCTCCTTCTCCCTTCATTCCCTCCATCTCTCCTTATTTTTCTCTTTATAACACCCCCAAACATACACACGCTCTCTCTATTTCTCCCTTGTCACTCCCTCTCTCTCTCCACTTCTCGCTCTCTATGTATTTATTCTTCGCTCCCTCTCTCACCCTCCAACTCCATCTCTATATCCCTCCCTCTCTCCTCCTCTCCCTCTTCCTTCCTCTCTTTCCCATCCTCTCCTACCTCCCTCTCTCTTCCCCCATCTCTCTATCTCTCCCTCTCTTTCTTTTACCTCCAGTATAAAATGGAAGAGAAATAGAAAAATATGGTATTTGACCCACGGTATTTAGCCCATGGTATTAAAATGATATTTTTCCCATAGGCTTCACCTAAATAATTTTTGTTTTTGTTTATGGAGTAAACATAAAAAGAGGTTTTATTTACTTACCATACCCATAAATAAATAAAATATATACCCCTGTACATTTCAAATGTTTACTTACATTACATTTATTTACTTACCATACCTCGTAAATAATTTATCATACCTCTAGGGTAACTATAAAAAGAGATTTTATTTATTTACCATACTCCCCGTAAATAAATAAAAATATACCCCTAGTACATTTCAAATATTTACTTACATTACATTTCTCACATTACATCTATACATGTGCCTTAAACAAAAAGGTAGACAAAAAATATAATGCAGAAGCAATAGAAATCAAACCTGAAAATCAATTTCATCTCGTTGACACTTAAATCCTTTCCACAAATATTATTTTCCAAATCAATCCAAATAAGTTCGTTGACACTGAAATCCTTTCCCACGAATATTATTGCTACCACTTTCAAAAAACTCCCAGAATCCTTTCTCACAAATATTATTTCACTGTTCCCAAAATCACAGAGATGCTTCCTCACAAATAAAATTTGAGACTTTGTTTGTGTTAACTTTATATATGTAGGGAGAGAAGTGATTTTTCATTAGAATTGACATTAGATTAAATTTTAAATGTTAAATATTAAACATTAGTTTTACATTTACGTTTACATGTTTATTGTTACCTGACATAGGCAATACATAGAGTGTACTCAAATACCAAACCTATGTATAAAACCACTTTTTGAGTGTTCCTAAATATAAATAGGATTATGGAGTAAATATAAAAAGACATTTAAAAAAAACTTTAAATATAAAGAGGTTTATGTAGTAAATAAATACCCCCAGTAAATAAATAAAAATATACCCCGTGTACATTTCAAATGTTTACTTCCATTACATTTATTTACTTACCATACCCTATAAATAAATAAAATATATTTCATTATGCCCGTAAATAAATAAAAATATATTTTGCTATCCCCGTAAAGTTTACATTACATCTACACATCTCTATATACTCCGACATATCAAAAGTTTACATTACTCACATGACATCTACACATCTCTATATACTCTGACATATCAAAAGTTTACATTATTCATATGACCTCTACACATCTCTATATATTGGGCCCGACATATCAAAAGTTTACATTACTCACATGACATCTACACATCTCTATATATTGGGCTGTAGAGCGCCTCTCGGCGCAATTGTATAAGTATTTCCTATATAAGGATTTGATAATACACACAATTAATAGTTGGGACACTTGGTGATAATAGATGTTTTTTATTTTTAAATAATTTTAATTTATTTTGTTTAATCCCTAATAAAAAAATAGAAATTTAAAATAAAAAATTTAATTTTTAATTTCCAAAATATTAAATTTAATATTTAAATTTTAAATTACTTAAATAAAATTTAAAGTTTATTTTAAAAAATTTAATAACTAATTGAATTCAACTGAGTTTGACTTGTTATCAATTGTAATGTAACCTGCCTTCAACACGTATGATAATCAATTGCAATATTACTTACCTTTGACAAGTATAAAAATTTAAATAATAATAATTCATATTCATAATCATATCTCCAATACATTAAGAAGTAATAAATATTTAAAAATTTCAAACGAAGGAATTACATAAATCCAATTACATTTTTTTTACTATAATTACTTTATCTCTATATAAAGTTGATGTAAAATTATGCTATTTAAGGTGGAGTTTGCAATATTTTATTTATGGCGAGTAGACACATTTTTTTATTATTAATTTTTTATTTGTTATTTTTTTTACAATGTAGATATTATTTTATTTCTTTTAATGTAACATTATGTGACAACATCTCTCTCCCATATTGGGTTGTAGATCATATCTCAACGTAATAAGCATATTAAAACTTAATAAAATTAAGTATGCGGGGTTTCCACATTTCATTATATTAGATCTCATTTTTGGGATTCAACTGCGTTAAGTAAGTCATTCAACTATGACCATTTCCATGAGAGGAAGTCATAACTGACTAATTTCTCATGATTTTTGAATAGTCCACTTAGCACTCATTGCATCAGGTGATGCTCACAGGGGTGAAGAAGTGGGATTGAAACTAGTGAAACGAATCACATAGTGTCAATCATCACTTCCAGGGCTTGCACCCAGTAACCATGACTTCCTGGGAGGTCGCCCATCCCAGAACTCCTCTGGCTCAAGCATGCTTAATTGTGGAGTTTTTCCCCACAATCAGCCTACTTAGCTTGCTACCCCATTTAGTGGAACAAAATGCATTCAAATAGAATGGAAACCCTTTTCCTCCTACTGGTTTGGTTATAACACAACCTAATAGCCTAGTAGTGGTTAAGTTTGTTTCCTTCAACTTTTAATTAGAGTCACAATATTGAATCTTCTAAAGTATTATTCATCATGATCATGTGGCTAGCCCCTTCTCCATGGATAATAACGGTCGACATGACATTCTCTTAAATCACGTAGGTCAAAACAAGGTGGTCAACTTCCAGGTGGCATAACTTTTGCATACAAACTCTGATTGAGATAATTCTTGCACAAATAGAAGAACACTAGGGGATGCATCTCTTATAAGAAAAAATTTATATCCCAAAAGAATGTTGTTTGATGTCTCAACCTACTTCTAAAAGGTTTCACGCTCCAAATTACCAAAATAGACCCTTCGGGTAAAAATAGTCTTGTGAGTTGATTCCTCCAAATTTTCTACTTTGAAATCATCAATATTGATAACAAATAATATAACAATACAATCTAAACTAAAATTAACAAATACAATTATTTTATCTACAAAATAATATATATATTTGTTGTTGCAAATATTGTAACATTTGGTTTTGGAAAAGAATGGAATATCACTATGCGTAGAATTCACAAATTCATATGTATAAAAGAAACATATGAGAATGGTATATCACTATGTGTGGAATTCACAAATTCATATGTATAAAAGCAACATATGCGTAAAATATTTTCTATAAAAATTAAAATCCATAAAGAGGTTTCCGTGACCAACATTATCTTAACAAATGCTCATTGATACCTACAAAAATTAATCATTGAATAAACATCTTAGAAACTTGTTGTAAAAATGCTCATTAAAAGATTCTATAGATATCAATACATTGAGGGAGTGATTTCTAACACGAAACAACTAGTTTTCAATATATAAACCTATAGAATCCAAATAATATGCATTGATCCATGCGTTGTACAAGTTTCTATCCAAGTGGAAACATTCACAAATCGATTTCTATAAGATAAAATACACATTCACAAATTGATTTCTATAAGATAAAATACATATATAAACAAGTTTATATATATATATCTCTCTCTCTCTCTCTCTTTCTCTCTCTCTCTCTCTCTCTCTCTCTATATATATATATATATATATATATATATAAACTTGCTTTGAATTCAACATGCTCCAAATTTTTTCTTGGAACTGTCGGGGCTTTCCATGGAACAAAGGCCCCAAGCTAAGTTGGATCTCAAATGATGTTGATATTATATTGCTTGTTGAAACTTGGGAGTATGAAGAATCTAAGGTCCCTAACATAGATGAATTTTCACTATGGTCTACCTGGAACAAGCGATCCTCCAATAGAGGCATTGGGGGCATAGCTTGCTACATTAAGAAGAACATCTCCCCCCATGCTAGGATTTATAAAAACGATCCTTACAGCCAATATAGTTGGATTGAGATTACTGAAATTAATGATAAAAAGACCTACATAGCAATCTGTTATTTCCCCCCCATTAATTCTAACTTCTATAAGAATAAGAATCTAGATAAAAATAGTCCTTACAATGGTTTAGAGAATGATATTTCTAGCCTAAGGAATGAAGGTAATATCCTTTTAATGGGTGGCTTTAATGCTTGAACTTCAAGAAACCAAGCTATTCTTCGAAGCAATCATTCCAACCCTAATCTTCTTTGGTTAGACGAAGACCTTACTCTGGCTAGCCGGTACAAAAGGAGCTCTGAAGACCATGGGGATAATTTGTTTGGGTCAGAGCTAGTCAAGCTCTGTAGTGCTCAGGATCTCATAATTTGCAACGGTCTAAAGAAGTGGCCCAATTCTAGCAAGATGACATGCATCCATGGGCTTGTCAGGAGCGTGGTAGACTATGTTATTTCCAATCTCCCTTTATACAACGAAATAATAAATTTTGACATCTTAGACGACCATGAGCCTGACTCTGATCATAGGCCTTTACTCATAACTCTCAATTTTGTCATGCATAGAGATCCCATAGAAGATAATCTTTATAGTCAAAAGAACTTAATATTTGATAGAAATAAAAACGATCTCTTTCTAGATGAATTAAAAACTAATTTGCTTCCTTTATCTAGTATAGACAACATAGATGACCTCTATCATAATTTTACTACAACCCTCTCATTTTATATTAACAAGTTCTCAATTGAAGTCTCAAGTAATAAAAGAAATAGCAAAACCAACCCATGGTATGGAAAAGATTGTAAAAGTGCGAGGAGAGCAATTAAGGAAGCTGTTGATGAATCTCTCAAAATTAACAAGATACAAATCTACAAAGCCCTAACTGAAAGGAAAAATAGGCAATATATTCGTAAAAGACAAGAGAATCTCTTACACCTCTCTAAGGTGGCTCCTAAGAAATTCTGGAGGCAGATTCTAACTAGGAAAAATAAAGATAATAATAAAATTGCTTTACACGACTGGAATGCCTATCTTAAAAAGCTTTATGAATCTCCAAATGCCAGGGATTTTGAAACCCTGCTCACAACGAAAGAGGTTTTCTCATTAGAAGACATTGATTTTGGGGTTAAATGCCTGGAAAATGGGAAAGCTAAAGGCATCGAAGGTTACCAGGCAGAAATCTTAAAACTTGGAGGTCCTGTCCTCATCCCCCACATCCACAAGCCTTTCAACCAAGAAGTCAAGCAAGGGTTCCCTAAACCTTGGACTCAAAGCCTCATTATCCCTATTTTTAAAAGTGGGGATACAAATAACCCCTCTAATTATCGAAAAATTATGATCAACCCTCTCTTAGCCAAGTTATATGGTATTATTTTGGAAAAGAAGTTGAGCATTTGGCTTGAAAGTGAAGGTAAGCGGGCTAAAGGCCAAGCGGGTTTTAGAAGGCAGCACTCAACAACGGACCACCTCGTTACGCTTAGGATCATTGTGGAAGAATGCCGCAATGATAAATCCAATCTCTTCTGTTGCTGTGTGGACTTTAGAAAGGCTTTCGGTACGGTTCCTAGAAATAACCTATGGAGTAGATTAGAAGAGCTAAATGTTCCTTTCGAGCTAAGAGCGGCTGCTATAAGGTTATACGAGAATGTAATTGCCAAGTTAAAGAGCAATGAGGGGTGGTCGAAAGATATTAAGTGTAATATCGAAGTTAAACAAGGTTGCCCCCTCTCCCCTACCCTATTTGGCATTTACATTGACAAGCTAGAAGGTTGTTTAGAGGAAGCAGGATGTGTTGGCATGATGGGATAGTCATCATCCTTCTTCTCTATGTTGACGATATTGTTCTTCTCGCAAGGTGCCCATCTGATCTTGATAAGCAACTTAGACTTCTTAAGGATTTCTGCTCTACCATGGGTATGTCTGTTAACACTGACAAAACAAAAGTTATGATTATCAAAACCAAGAAGGACACTTACGCTAATTTTATGTATGCCAATAGTAACTTGGAGGAAGTGTCTTCTTACAAGTACCTAGGAATTGATATTCATCACAAGCTCAACTGGAACTATAGCATTCAGAAAAGGATTAGTGGGGGGTGGAAAGCTTATTTTGGTCTTGAAAATAATTGTAAAATGGAAAACCTCGTAATGTGGGATAGAAAGAAGTTCCTCTTTGAAAATTTAGTCACTCCTATTATCTTATATGGATGTGAGGTTTGGGGTTGCAGCATCTCTAGAGAATCTTGGAGAAAGATTGAGCAAATCCAGAAGAGTTTTATAACGTATAACCTTAAAATTAAAAGTAATACAGCCTATCCTGTTCTCCTTATAGAAGTGGGTCTTTCCCCTATCGAGAGTCTAGCTATGACTAGGCTTCTGTTGTACAAGCACAATCTCAATAGCATAGGAGACCATAGACTTCCTAAGCTAGCTTCAAATTCTAGCCAAAACCACCTAAGGCTTAAACGAGGTTGGTATAAATACATTAGGGCTTGGTTAAACCATTGGGAGATCGACGAGAATGTTGCATTGCAAAACATCAATAACATTAAAAAAATTATTACTTCTAAGTTCAAAGAAAAAATGTGGTGTGAGAAAGATCTAGCAGCTAAAAGAAAATTAAGGTATTATAAGGAGGTCATCAACCCCACCTTCGAAGATCATAAGTATAGCTCTGTTTTAACTAGCTCAAAGAAGAAAATTAATATAGCCAAGATTAGAACGAACTCTCATGAGCTCCATAGTGAAACAGGTCGTTGGACAGTTCTTAAAACACCATGGATGGAAATGATATGCCATCTCTGTGAGAATATGAACATCGAGGATGAAAATCAATTCCTCTTACAACCACATTAGAGCTCAATTTCATAATCTTTGTTGCAATACTGACCTTCCTAGCCTTTTAAGATGTCAAAATTATAGTGAGTCGGGGAGGCTTCTCTCCAAGCTTTTTGAGCATAGGAATAAAATCTTAAATCAGATTAAATAACTCTTTTCTTTAGGTTTGATAGACCAAAGATTGGTCTCAATGGACGTTAACCATCAACATCATCATCATCATATATTTATATATTTCAAGTATTTAATGGTTTTATTAAAACTATCCTTTAGAGATCACACATCTCTATTTTCTTTTCCAAATTCAAAAGAGAGTTAAAAATATATAAATTCTAATTATGTAAAATTTATATTCAATAATGTAAAACAATTTTCTCCAATATCAATCAATTAATGTAACATTAAATTTATTTTAAAATCAATTTGTAAACTAAGTTGTAGTGTGATGTTATTGATGTGACAACATCCCTCTCCATATTGGTTGATAAAGTGCTTCTCAACACAATAATTGTAATATGCATTTTATCCATTCAATCTCATTTGTATTACTTATTTGAAAATATAATTATTAAAATAAATAATCTTTATAAATAATAAAACAATTAAATAACTTATTTCTCACACATATAACAAATCATTTTTCAAAATGCAATTTTTTTTTTAAATTTTTTTGAAAAATAACAACATTGAAGGTTTTAACTTTCTAAATATTTAATAAATTTAAAATTAAAATAAATTTATTATATTGAAAAATAATATTTCTAATTTATCATAATTAATTTAGATTAAATGTAATAAATTTTAATAAGGAGTTGCAGGAAGGGGAGGGGTGTCCTATGCCTTCAAAGAAGTTAAAATTGGGAAGTATTTATGAGGTTTAGGATGCTTGATAAACAATCAAGCTTATGTCCTCTTCCAAGGGATTCAATTAGCTGAAGGAAAACTGGTAACTTGTCTCATTATTCTGTGACTCCCTTCTCCTTCTACAAAATTTGGTGAAGAGCCTCTCTAAGGGACAACACATTAGAAAATCAAATGAAAAGAACTAGGAGATGGGTGTTCTATGGCCTCAAAGAAGTTAAAATTGGGAAGTATTCTAGAAGGAGCTCCAACCGAAAAGGGTACAAACTGAAAACAACATTACAACTTCTAAATGGTTCGACTATGCAAGATAACTTTATGGGCAGGATCCCAAGGTTGACCCCACTACCTTGGTCAACATAGACACAAAACTCTTCACAGTGCAAGAGGTAGAGATGGGTATCAAGAAGTTGGGTGCTGGAAAAACAAAATACTTAGCTGAACTCCAAGCAGAGTATCTAAAGTGGGGCTTAAAAATTCTTTCACCTTGCATCACAAAAAATTTCAACAACATCATACAGTAGGAGTTCCCCACAGATTGGACAACTAGTATGGTAATACCTCTTTTCAAGAGTAGTGACGTTAATAATGCCTCCGATTATAGAACCATAATGATAAACCCTTTGTTTGCAAAGTTATTTAGAAGCATGTTAGAAAAGAAAATCAGCAAGTGGGCAGAAGAAAGAGATAAACATGCTAAAGGGCAAGCAGATTTTAGACCTAAACATTCCACAGTTGATCATTGTATAACTTTAAGGCACATCATTGAAAAATTTTGGGAAAAAAAGGAAGAAGTTTTTCGTTGCTTTGTTGATTTTAGAAAAGCCTTTGACACGGTTCCTAGGGATAAGCTTTGACACAAAATGGAGGAACTCGGGGTTCCCAGGCATTTGAGAGCAGTTGTGCATAGGCTGTATGAAGATGTGAAAGTCAAAATTAGAACTTCAATAGACATTTCTGAAAGTTTTAGAAGCAATATCGGGGTCAAGCAAGGTTTCCCATTGTCTCCTACCCTTTTTGGTTTATATATTTACAAGCTTGAAGAGTGGCTAAATTTGAAAGGGGGTGACGGTATCCATTTGGGAAATTTCGCTATAAGGCTTCTTTTGTATGCAAATGACCTTATACTAATTGCTAATCGACTCTTGGCTTGCAAGAGCACTTACGTTCCCTTGAGCATTTTTGTAGAGGGGTGCAGATGCAACTCAATACTAGCAAAATGAAAGTAGTGGTTTTCTCTAACAAAAGAAAGCATAACCAGTATAAGTTCTACTTTGAAGACAACATTCTGGAAGAAGTTGCAGACTACAAATACCTCGAAATTGACTTCAACAAAAATTTAAGTTGGGATGCTTGTAGAAAGAAGAGAAATTTAGGGGGTTGGAAAACATTTTATGCTCTTCAAAATAGGTGTAGAGAGGCAAAGTTGTGGGGCTGGAAAACCACTCTAACTCTTTTTGGGCTTCTAGTGATTCTCTACGGTTGTGAACTGTGGGCCAGCAGCACAACACAGATGTAGTGGAAACAAATTGAGAAAATTCTGAAGCATTTGAATACAAAGAAATTCAAAATTAAAAGCACAGTTCCTTATGCTATCTTGTTAAGTGAAACAAGGGCTGCTGCTATTGAAGAAATTGCTATGGTGCGAGTCATAAGGTATTTGAAAAAAATTGAGCAAATGGAAGAGGGTAGATGACCTAAGGTTGTGTTTAATGATAGATTGTGCAAAAGAAAGAAGACTTGGATGCGGAAAAATAACAAATGGTTTAGTAAATGGGGTATCTGCTTGAGCATGTGTCCTACAAACAGTAAAGAGATAAAAACTTTTGTTATGGATAAGTTCCACAAACGTACTTGGGAGAAAGATCTAGGGAGAAAGAAGTACTACATTCAAGAGTTTAACCCCACTCATAATCATCAACAAAAAGCATACATAGGGGCCAATGTTTCTTGGAGATATAAAATTCTTATTGCTCAATTAAGGACTAATTCTCATAAACTCCGTTGTGAAATAGGGCACTGGAAAAGGTCAAAAGAAATGTGGGGGGAAAGAGTATGCATTTTTTTCTCTTATGGAAAAGTGGAAATAGAAAAACATTTCATTTTAGAATGCGAGCCATTCAAAGACAACAGGGAAAATTATGCAGGTATTATGGTGAATACCTCTTGGGATAATCTATTCAGCGAAGAGTTTGTTAAGAACCTCGGAGCGGTTATTGTAAAACTCCACAGGAAAAGGGCCGAATACAAGAGCGAGATGGAGAAGCAATTTGTCCTATAGGTTATTTTTAGCCTCATGGACGTTAAACAAACTTTGTTTCTTTCTTTCTTTTTCATGGGGTTTAGGATGCCTAATAAAGAATTAAGCTTATGTCCTCTTCCAAGGGATTCAATTAGCCAAAGGAAAACCAGTAACTTGTCTGATTGTTCTGTGACTCCCTCCTCCTTATACAACATTTGGTGAAGGGCCTCTTTGAGGGACAAAACATTAGAAAATCTTATGAAAAGAATTAGGAAGGCAACGTAAGGGTCCTCTTCAATAACATATTTCAATATTCTTCATGATCTCAATAAAGATGTAGACTTATGTGCTAATGAAGAGAGTAAATTAAGATTCAGAGATTTAAAAATAGATAGTGGAATCAAGGCTTCATTTATTTTTTAGAGCTATATGTATTGGCATTACTTAGTTATGAACAACTAAATTATCAATAAGTTATAGTATGACATGTAAATTTTGTTTTTTGGTGGGTTATTTTTGTAAGCTATATACCTCATGTAATTTTCTTTTTGGTGGGTCATTTTTGTAAGGTATATACCGACAAAACTTTGTTTTTTGTTGTGCAGTTTGGAGTAAAATTTGTAGTTTTTTTTGGATAAAAGGGCTCAAGATTTTTTTTGGAAGATATAACTATGTACTAGCTCATGTATTTGCCGTGATCCATAGATAGACCTGCACATAAATACAAAATTCTCATTTTGATTTAAAAAAATATTACTATTTTTATTTTAAAAACAAAAACAAACAATTATTTTTATTATTACCAGAATAGATCCATCTTAGCATTAAATCTCTTTTCACTCTAAAAGAGGTTTGCATATCAAGAAATTTGAATACCTGTTTAATTTCCTCCTTTAAATAGACTATTTTCCACATGAATACCATGCGTCAATACCATGAGTTCTCTACCATGGGTTCTCAATACCATAGGTCAATACCATGGACTATTTATTTTATTATTATTATTTTATTTTTATAGAGTTATATTTATTTTGTTATTATTTTTTTTTACTTTGTTATTTTATTTTGACTAAGTTAAAATGTTTACATTACAGTAATCTTTTTATTTAATTTTATATTTTTATTTTTATGTAATTGACTTAGTCAAAATGTTAAACAATTATTAATTTTATTATTTTTTCTTAGGTAGTTGAGGTAAACTTTATTTGATCAAGTTACAAGTGGTTTTTGAGCTCCAAGTTTATGAGAACCTATGGTATCGACCCATAATATTCATGTGAAATATAACTTATTTAAAATGGGGAAATTAAAATAACCTAGATCCATCTTAACTCCCTATCTACCAGGGAAAGAGAAGGATCATATCTCTTGATACACAAACCTGTTTTTGAGTGAAAAAAAATTGATCAAAATTTGATCGTCTTGGGGCTAAAATTAAAATAAATCTTAACCCATTATATATTTTAGTTATAAATCTCCTCTTTATATAAAAATATATGTAACATGTTTTATATTCACCCTTTCCAAAATTCAAGAGAATAGAGCTTATCCAACCCAACAAGAAAAAGTGAACTAAAAAAAAAAAAAAAATCATAAAAACACAATTTGTTAAATTTATATTTCAACCAAATCAATTTAAATAAGAATAACCTATTCGATATAGAACATATCTTTTCTCCTTTTATTTTTGATACACATGTTATTATTATTATTATTATCCAATTTTAAGGTCACTGCTAAGTCATACTCCAAATTGGTGTATGAGACCCCCTTTTCTCCCTTTATTTTTGATACACACATATTATTATTATTATCCAATTTTAAGGTCACTGCTAAGCCATACCCCAAATTGGTGTATGAGACCCCCCTTGTTTGTCGGACAAGAGACCCACCTCCCCATAGGGATTTGACTGCTAAATCTACAAAGACATACATACTCAACAATTCTGTAGTTTTGAACCTGTAAGCTCTTAGGAGAAAACACATGCTCTTAACCATTAAATCTACTTATTAAAAAAATTCTTTTAACTCACTCAATTAATATCTATTAACAATCACTTTTAAATCTGATTATAATAAGATAACATACCTACCGAACCATGTGTACCAACCAAGTTAACCCACAAACCATAGGTACCAACCAAGTTAACCAACAAAGTAAAGTACAACTTTGCTTTGGACCTGACTTAATTCATAACACTGAAAGACTACCAAGAAATTTGGTGACAATATATAAAAAGGACAAACTATGGTTACTGGGTCAAAGGGGGCTGCGAAAACTACCTACATCAACTATGGAAATCATGTTCCAAAATTTTTGAACCGTTGGATCAGACCACATGGAGGGTCGTAGTGCGTTCGGTTGGGCTCTTAACAAGCGTGCATAATCGGGAAAAGACAGCAAGCATCCCATTACCGACCACCCACTACGATCTGATTATGACTACCCCAAACTCTCCATGCATATATATATGTGCATGTCCACACGGTTATACTCCACCCAAGGCTTCTGAAAGTTCGGCAGAAGATATACAGTCTGCCGCTGTTGCAACAATTTCATTTGCAGGTCAGCTCTCCGTTCTAATGCCATTTTATGTTTTTAATTTGTACTCTAAAATGTAGAATTGAAAAACCTTTCATCATTTGTTTTGTTTCACACAAAGAATCCACCTGCGATCCACAGCACCTGTGAGTGTGGGTGATCTCTATGTATGTGCCAGAGTATGGCAGAAAAACAGTGTGTTGACTCTAGATGATGCATTGGGTACATTGAAGGTGAACACTGTAATTAGTGTTGATGTTATTGTGTGTGGACATTTGTTATTACTTTGGATTGTAATTTGGATTGTGATATTCAATTTATGCAAACAGCTTTGTTAAATCTGATTTGATTCCACAGGGTTTTAGGATTTCCATTTTGAGTAGAATTTCAGGGGTCAAACATAACTCATACTTACTTAATTATCACCCTGGCTAGGAGGTCTACACAGGGTGCCCTGATGACAGTGTATGCACTGAACCAAAGAGGCTTAAGATTCTGTGAGGATTGTAAAGACAATCTCTCAGCAAATGAAACCTGATCTTATCACCAATTTTGGAATGGTGAGGGAGATGATGTGCATCATTTGGTTGCCTATCCGTTTGCTGTTATCTGGTAAAGATGTCTTAGACGTTAAACCCGCTTCAGCCCAATTTCCCTGTCACTGATATGGTGGAAGTAGGTTCTTCTTCACAAATATTGGAACCTTGCAATCCAATCAAATGCTGTAACATCCTTCAATCAATACAACAATATTCAGAAGCATGAAGCCATTACAACATTATTTGTAAGCATGAAGCCATTACAACATTATTTGTAAATATGAAGCCATTACAACATTATTTGTCAAGGCATTATAGTTCATCATCTTAGAGATTTGATCTTAGGGATTTGAAGTTGGATGGGAAAGATAACAGCCATTCTGCCCACTCATCTGAGATAACCCCAATTGACAATCATCATCATGATCTAATTGTTTATGGTTTTGCTCACAATATTTTAGATTCGAGGCGTGCACTACTTTGTGGGCATATGTAGACCAGTCCTGCAAACCCATGTTATTTTTGTATATGAGCTTAGTCTGAATTTACGGCAGGGGAGACTATAAGAGAATAGCTAGGTCTGTACTTATTGCTGAATACTGGCCTGTGAATATGCATTGGGTATTTATAATATGTGATATCAGTGAGTTTGGAGTTTGAACTTTTTTCCACACTGTAATATGCAAAACTGTCCCGATATATGATTCAACTGATTAACCCTTTGGTCACTTTTCAAATAAAGTCACATTAAAGTTCATATTAATAGCGTCTATTCAGCTGGTCGATATTATGGTCTCATAGGCCTCTTTGGTTCTGATTGGGATGTTGAAATCTTATCAACTTTATACAATTAAAAAAATTCTGTCCTAGAATATTTGTCAGTATCCGCCTCTGATCTTGTTTGAGAGTTTACAAGTATCCTTCTTTTGCCCCTTTGGCAGGATTCAAAGTCCTTATTCATGGCTTCCCATGTGGTTGGTTATCCCCGGATTGCTCCCAAGAGAGAACTCAAGTTTACACTTGAATCCTTTTGGGATGGCAAGAGTAGTGCAGCTGAGTTGCAGAATGTAGCAAAGAATTTGAGAGCAGCAACATGGAAGCAAATGGCTGATGCCGGTCTAACATACATCCCAAGCAACACCTTTTCCTACTATGATCAGGTTCTTGACACAACTGCCATGGTTGGTGCTGTTCCTCCACGATATGGGTGGACTGGTGGCGAGATTGGATTCGACACTTACTTTTCAATGGCACGCGGAAATGCTAAGCTTCCTGCTATGGAGATGACCAAGTGGTTTGACACTAACTAGTAAGTGCAGCATTACAACTTGTAGCAGGCTGTCAATACCCTGATTTTACCGAATATATTTCTTAATTTTTTTTTCTAATTGAGTGCCTTTAAACATAGATAAGATTGTCCTTTTCAGCCACTACATCGTTCCAGAGCTGGGACCAGAAATTAAATTCAAGTACTCTTCACACAAAGCTGTGCATGAATACAAAGAGGCTAAAGAGGTCAGTATTGCTCATTTTTACCACAAAAACATTGGCATTTGAAGCAGGCTTTCTTGTGGGTCGTTCTTAGCTTCTTAGTATGATACTATGAAAAACACCGACTCTTTGCTGTTTGACTGAGAAAGATCCTTACATTTTCCACATTTCATTGGCATGAATGTTCTGGATGGTGAACTCTGTGAGATTGTAGCCAAATTTTGGATGTACAATTAATGCTTGTTTTTTGGAATGCAGATTGGTATTGAGACTGTACCTGTCATCATAGGTCCTGTGTCATACTTGTTGTTATCAAAGCCTGCAAAAGGTGTTCCTAAAACATTTGACCTTCTTTCTCTGCTTGATTCAATTCTGCCGGTCTACAAGTAAGTTTTCATGTAAAAGCCTCCTTGGGTCACAGATTCTTGCGCTTGATATTGTAAGTAATGGTACAATCTAACAAATTTTTTTTCTTTGTGTTGTAACTTGTGGTTAATTTAGGGAGGTCTTAGGTGAGTTGAAGGAGGCTGGGGCAACATGGATACAGTTTGATGAACCCTTGCTTGTAATGGACCTTGAGGCTCACCACTTGAATGCTTTCTCTAAAGCTTATTCTTTCTTAGAAGAAGTGCTGGTTGGGACCAAATTGCTTGTAGAAACATACTTTGCTGATATTCCTGTTGAGACATATAGGTAAAGCCGCATCCTATTCCCCTGCTTATGTAGATGATACCTTTCTTTTTATTGAGAAAATAAAAATGATACTGCATTTCTTTTGAAAACGGGTAGATAGTACTTGAACTCCAAAACTCATATAGTGTAGCTTTAGGGATCTAAATTTTCTAATAATCTGAAATACACTATTTGTATCATAAACATCATTCAGTTTCTTGAAAACAGTTAGAAAGTACTTACATAGCAAAAATCACATGGTGTAGGTTTGGGGATCTAATCTTCTAATACCGTGAAATGTACCATTTACCTCAGGACCATCATTCAGTTGAAGGCTATATCTGCTATTGGGTTGGACCTAGTACGTGGAAGTAAAACACTCAACCTTGTCAAAACTGTTGGCTTTCCTGGAGACAAATACCTTTTCGCTGGAGTAATTGATGGTAGAAACATCTGGGCTAATGATTTGGCAGCATCGTTTAGCATTTTAAAGGATCTTGAAAAGAGTGTTGGTAAAGGTATGTGTGCACTATGCACGCTATTTTACCTTGCTTGAGGTGCTTTTGGACTGAGAAATAATAAATTTCATATGCTTTCTTAGTTAATCTGAGAATGCCATCTGTTTGCATTGCAGGCAAATTAGTTGTCTCCACCTCCTGCTCTCTTCTCCATACGGCTGTGGATTTAGTAAATGAGACAAAGCTTGATAATGAGATTAAGTCCTGGCTTGCATTTGCTGCACAAAAAGTACTTGAAGTAGTAGCTCTGGCAAAAGCACTGATTGGTCAAGCAGATAAGGTGAAGATTATTGACATTTTTCGAACTTGCACTGTGTTGATTACTGTTAGAATGTGTGAGGACAATGATAATTGCAATTACAGGCTGGAATACATTTCCTATAGGGATGAACACCTTGGAGGAGGGTATAACTACAGTCTAGGTTTTTGAGCTCAGGAGTTTGTTGTTACATGCATTTAAAATCTGCCCTTTTCTCATCTGACCATTGTTTTCTTACTGATGTTTTTTTATCTAGAGCATCTGATTCGAAAATCTAAGTCTATCTAGATTCTAAACATAGTCATTTTTTGGCAGGCATATTTTGCTGCCAATGCAGCTGCTATATCTTCAAGAAAGACCTCTCCTAGAGTGAACAATAAGGCAGTGCAAAAAGCTGTATGTTGACAAATGCTCTGTTCCTACTGTTTGGCTTATTATCTCCACTTTGTTAATTCTATTGTTTCCTTTTTCTCTGGTTATCTTACACTTACTAATATAGCTTGTCTACAAACCATAAGCCCTTTAATTAATGAACTGAAAGGATATTTCTCGGATCTGATTAGTACATTACCTTCAGCATTTTGTAGATGGCTAATTGGCAGCCATTAGGTACAATATTTGAAGTGGTTTGGTTGAAATACAGGCTGAAGCACTAAAAGGCTCTGATCACAGGCGAGCTACACCTGTCGTTGCTCGTTTAGACGAGCAGCAGAAAAAGTTGAACCTCCCAATTCTTCCAACGACCACAATTGGGTCCTTTCCTCAAACAGTAGAACTTCGCAGAGTTCGCCGTGAATACAAATCAAACAAGTATGTTATGTTGGATATATGACAATCTGCAAAATATATAGTATAACGCTTATATCAACAAGCATGTTTTACTAATAATTTACCCATTGTCTGTCAAAATGCATGTCTAAGATGGTATAAATTTATGATTCGTAACAGGATTTCAGAAACAGATTACATTCAGTCCATTCAGCAGGAAATTGCAAAAGTGGTTAAACTGCAGGAAGATCTGGATATCGATGTTCTAGTGCATGGTGAACCTGAGGTGGGTGCTGCATTGATTTGGTTGAAATCATGAAACAAGATCTATTGTTATGATGGAACCTAATTATTTGTCTTATCTCTTTGTGCAGAGAAACGACATGGTAGAATATTTTGGGGAACAGCTTCAGGGATTTGCATTCACAGTTAATGGCTGGGTACAGTCTTATGGTTCTCGTTGTGTGAAGCCACCGATTATTTATGGAGATGTCAGCCGCCCAAAACCAATGACTGTGTTTTGGTCAAAGTATGCCCAGAGTTTGACTACCCGCCCTATGAAGGGAATGCTTACAGGTCCTGTCACAATTCTGAATTGGTCCTTTGTAAGAGATGATCAGCCCAGGTAAGGGTGACCAACCCTTAATCGCAATTGCTAGATATTTTTGTAGTTGAATCTCCACTTGTGATTCCCAGTTCAATTTCTCCCCTTTATCGAATTGTTATACCCATTCCAACCTTTTAATTAAAGTCCCTTACATGTATTGTAGGTCAGAAACCAGCATGCAAATTGCACTAGCTATCAAAGAGGAGGTTGAAGATTTGGAGGCAGCTGGTATTCAGGTATGCTTTTGCAATTGCTCAGTCTAAAATATTTCCAACTTTATTTCCTGTATAGTGCCCTTTCGTTTAACTTTATTGTTATGTATCACCGAACTACTATCATTCTGCATTCCCAGGTGATCCAAATCGACGAGGCAGCCCTGAGGGAAGGACTACCTTTGCGTAAGGCAGAACAGGCTCACTACCTGGAATGGGCTGTTCATGGCTTCCGTATCACCAACTGTGGTGTAAAGGATACTACTCAGGTTTGTTTGAACTTCTAAGATGCCCCTTTTCATCTCTTTGCGTAGCAATAATGTGCAACGAGTGGACATTAGTTGAACTGCTGTTTGGTTCTTTCAGCGTTTGCACGCTTTGCAATATCATTTCTCCTTTTCCCCTAATATGGTACTTGTTTGTTCAGATTCACACCCACATGTGTTACTCCAACTTCAACGACATTATTCATTCCATTATTGATATGGATGCCGATGTCATTACCATTGAGAATTCCCGCTCCGATGAGAAATTACTGAGAGTTTTCCAGGAGGGTGTGAAATATGGGGCTGGAATCGGTCCTGGGGTTTATGATATACATTCTCCTCGCATTCCAGGCACGGAAGAAATTGCAGACCGTATCCGCAAGGTACTCCCACAGCATTTGTTCACTTAGTCTTATCAATTTGCCCATTTACTAGTCAATTCCTGCTAGTAATGTAACATGAGGTGCATTTTCTAACAAAACAAATATTATTACTTAGGACTCAGGAGACACCCTTGCATTATGTTTTGGTGTTAACTCTTTTTAATCTTCTCTTGCTCCGCCAGATACTTGCTGTGATGGAGACAAACATCCTGTGGGTAAATCCAGATTGTGGTTTGAAAACCAGGAAGTATGATGAAGTTGTTCCTGCGTTGACAAACATGGTTGCATCTGCCAAGTTGCTGCGAAGTGAGCTTGCCTCTGCAAAATGATCAAGAAAACAATTTAACATCAGCATTTTAGCGCAATAAAGATGTGGTGGAATAATTTTGGATTGCTGCTGTGAAGGAGTCAGTTGGTCTGTTGTTTAGAAGTATATCAGTGGAAGTTCACCATAACTAGCAAGTTTCATTCTCAGTGCATATCATGTGGCTGTACCTGAGAATCACCTAAGTGCACATCCCGAAGATTGAGCCCACTCTGGCCAAAAATGTAGAGTTTCTGCAATTTTTTTTAGATTTTTGTGACGAGGCTCAGCCTAGTCAGAAAAACAAAAACAAAAAAAGCAACTAGTTTTTAAGAAATTTGCAGACTTGTTAATTGACCACCCTGGTCATCTTTCTAAATATTTCAGTAGACATTTTTATTCCTGCTATTGCAAAAACGTCATGCCGATGGAAAATGTCTACCTAGAGTTGTTATAACAGAGTTTCTCTTTTCTGCATGCCTGTTGTGCCTACAATTGATTTAAAATTTTTCAGCGTAGTTTCTGAGTCCGAACTTGTTATTTTGCCTATGAATGTCTCATTTTGTTTAGTTTTTGCCTAATCAGATATTTGGAGGAAAGATTTAAATGATTGTGTTATGACTCACAAGACACATCACAAATTATAAATTTAATTGAAATTTGAGAAATTATTCTATAAGAAATATACCTTTGACAGAAGGTTGATGCAAGTCCAGATATCTCTCTCTAGACATGTTGTCAAGTGGTTTAGCCTGATGCATCCTTATTGTGAAGTTTGATGTTATTTTTTATGCATTCCATTCTTCTGGGCTTAGTTATAAAGTTGTTTGATTAATACTTGTAGTCAGGCAACTACTTATGTGGTTACAGGATCTAATTCCTCTGTTGTAACAACATGATGACACTGAATTGAAGCATAGAAGATTAAATGTATTTTAGGATCTCATTCCTCTGTTGTAACAATCCTCTGTTGTAACAACATGATGACAATGAATTGAAGCATTGTAAATTTGTTTGTATTGGGTGCATTTTTGGTGGTAGCCGACACCCCTTCTTTTTGAGTTGATTGCAAGTTTACTTTGATATTGCACTGGAGAAAATGGCCAAACTAAATGATTTAGTACAATTATTAAGCAATTTAATGCTATCTGCTGTCCATAACGATGTCCAAGTCAGCAAGGACATGCTCTGTGACATCCAATCATGTTTGCAAAATGCTAAAAGCACAATCAAATTCTTGGAGTTAGAATCGCAGTTATAGCGAGACGAACTTCAAAAGAAAACTTGTGATTCTGAACTAGTGTTTGTTCATAACAATTTTTTTTTTTGAGCTTGATCATTAGTCAAAGAATGATCAGAGAAATGAAGTGCTTTCAGGTGAAAATTTGGACGCAGTTAGAAGTGCTGATGTGAAACCTGTTATAAGACCATGGGGGAAGAGATGACACACAATAAACACATAACTGGTCTTGGTTATAACAATGATGTATTTTTTCACATTCCAAACTTCGCTAAACCTATAAAATTTTGAAGTGCAGGTTTTCTGAATGGTGTGGTTCTAGAAAAAGTTGATAAATGCCAACAGTGTAACAGAGTTGGACATATGAAAGATTGGTGTTTTGATCTTCACTCGTGCGAGCATTGTGGAAAGCGAAATCACCAGTCAGATAGATGTTCATAAAAGAAGAGCACTACAAGAGAGAATGTAAGTTTTGGATGGATTGCTTCTTGGGAATGGACCAAAGCAGCCAAGAAGATCTATAGATCATATCGAAGAATTTGTTCGAGAGTGACAAGTCTTGCAGTGATGACGAATATTTCTGAGAATGGACCAAAGCAACCAAGAAGATCTATAGATCATATCGAAGAATTTGTTCGAGAGTGACGAGTCTTGCAGTGATGACGAATATTTCTCACCTTGTATCCGACAAGGGGGGATTTCTTGGTGGGTGGTCTGCTACAGGTTCGAGTTCGAGATGTCAAGCGAGCTTGAGTTAGTGATCCACATCTTGAGCAACAACCTCGATTGAGTTGTTTCTGAGCGAGCACTTCCAGATTTGGAATTGTTCGAGGAACTGCTATGGTAGTTCCAGAGTTTGTGGTCATCTTAAAACCACATTTTTTGACTTGAGAACTGCTATGTAGGTTCCAGAATTAGTGTTGGTTGAGACATTGAGTTCTCCCATTTTTCGGTTTGTGGTCATCCTTGAAAACCATTTTCGAGAGACATTCAATTCTTGGCTGAGATGCATTTATGCATTCTGAGCTCTCATTCTTGGACTTTGGTATATCCCTTCGGATTAAGGGGGGAATGTTAGGCAACTAATCCTTGGGTTAGTTTGTGTTAGGTAATCGGTTATTAGAGTCCAAGAAACCTGGGGAACTGATTCAACAGTTTCTTGATGTATTTATATGTGTACACATTGTACATCATTCCTTGAGACATTCATTAATATATTGTTGAAGTTTGTTTCCAGTTTGTGTGTTGTGTGTCTTACATTAATTATAACTGATATTGGACATTTAGGTTATTGTTCCCAATGATTGTAACCATTGGACCCCTAATACAATATCAACACCACACATTTGGATTGCAATTATCGAACTATCCAATAAATACTCTTCCATATTCAACTTAATATCATGACAGTTCCCTTGACAATTTATGGTACCTCCATCTGTAATCATTACTTGAAATTCTGGTGCTGGATACAACAAAATTATGAAATTTTTCCAATTTGTAATTGATGAGGTTATGGGCACTACCTAAATCAATCATCATTGTCACCTTTTTCTTTTTGATATGTCCTTCTATCTTGAGGGTTTGTGGAGTATTGGTGCTGGCTAATGCATGGCAAGGTATTGTTGGAGTAGCCTCTTCTTAGCGTTAGATCTTGTGGTGGTTCTAGTTTTTTTTCTTCTTTATTTTCATAGTTTATGTGAAATACTTTCTTTTCACCACATTTATGCCCTGTATTATACTTGTTGTCACAGTTGAACATAGTCCTTTTGCTAAGGTGTCAACTTTGTTGATTTACGACAAGGAACATGATTTTCTCTATAGCTATTAGTCACTGATTTTTTAGTAGCAATATTTTTACTTTCAATTTACCTTGCTAGATTGAAAGCATGCCCTACAGATTTAGTTTCAAAGAGACACACCTCATGTTTGATGCTTTCCTTAATTTCCATAAATAGGTCTAACAGATTATCCTTGAAATGTTCTTTACTATGAGATTCAACTTTTGTAATTGTTGATTGTGCTCTATAACTAGTGGGCTATCAATTCCTCTATAAAAATCAACCAAGATACAATATAATCATTTTTCCTTTCGCAAAGCCATTGATACCATACATGTTGATCTTGTTATAAAAACATGGATGCAATTTATAAAAATATGGATGCAATATTTACCTTTTGTAAGATTGCCACTTGGTGTAAATCAAAGTATTGTTCCATTTGCAATATCTAAGTTATAGGATTGTTACCATCAAATTTTCTCGTATCGCTTTTCAAAATTAAGTTGTTCCTTGGTGTTGACTTGAAGCCCCGATGATGTAGATATTGGATTGAAAAGTCTTGATTATGGTTATGCGATTCAATATTTTTCTTCTCCAATTGTGATAAAATACTCCCATATGTGATTGAGTCTCAACATGCTACTTCTCTTTATGTTCATGATTTACTTGGATCTCCATATCCCTTCTAAGGAGATTTAGCATTGTTTGTATTTTTTGTATTTCTACCTTGTTTTCAATCATATTATTTTTCATTCATCCATCATTTATCTATTAAGGTTTTCTTGAGAACTTAATAAATCCACTTTTTTAACATATTACCATCCATTTCATTAACTTTATTTTCTAATTGAGAGAACTTAAATTTTAATTCTTCACTTTCTTTATGAGTCTTGAATGAGCCTTCAGGAGGTTTAATTGGTGTAGTAACTTTATTTTGACGTATGTGAGAAAATTGTAATAGTACTCTTTATCACAACTTTGAGTCACCAAAAAAATTGGATCTTCTAATACAAAATTATGTCACTTGCAAGTTACGTACATTTATAACCATAATTTGGAGAATATATGAATGGTTGATCTTTTTTTTCTATATATCTCTTAGATTTGATCCCTTTTGAATACGAAAGTTTGGTCCATAATACTCTAACATGTCTTCTCTACAATTCCATAGGTTTGATCAGAATTTGATGTGCCCAATGAAATTTGTGGTCACTATCCCAAAACTTGGCAATTTTTGGCCTCTTCCCAAGGGAAAACTTGTATGGCATGCCACTTGTCAAATTCTTCAAATTTGACTCTGAAAATTTTACGTAAGGTACTTCATTATGTCTCCTAAGATATCTTAAAATTTCATAGTTTGAAGGGTCCTATAATTTTTTTTTTATAGCAAAAATTCCATGATTGCTTGTTTACAATTGATTTCGGGACTATTCACAAACCCTAACTTCCATATAGTATATCTTATAAATGGTAGCATATTGGAATCTAAAATTTTTACTAGATATGCCTTGCGATATCTTCTCAATTTGTTCAAAATGTCACAGTTTAAAACATCCTAGATTTATTTATTTACTTTATTTTTATTTTTTTATATAATGAAGTATAATTGAAAACGGATTTCAGTACTAATCGATATGACTCACCTCTCCCAAATAATGTGACCCACCGTAGGTAATAGTTTGGAATCAAAGCTTTGAGATTGCTTGAGTGAGTTAAAGGGGCAAGTGATGTGGTAGGAAGTTTGCTCATGGTGTAGGATCCCAACCCCAATGGTCAAGTGACTAGTGTAGATGTGCCACATTAAGCTCTTCTTTATCTACCAACACTATGATTCACATATAAAGGTTGGCATTATCAAACCATGAAAAAATTATTAGTAGGAAGAACTTGCTTAAACACGTTTTCGTTGGTTTTTTTTTCTCCATATATGAAATATCACTTCAATTCTGATTAGTTGCTAGGGTGCTTGAAACTTGATGGCTAAGGATAATTTATCACCTAGATGGGCAAATTTTTGGGAAATGGAGGCAGGAATGAGCTAACCACAACATTGAATGGTCGAGTTCCAAATATACCTTCCATATATATAGAACCAAAAGAGATGTTCCAAATAGACCTTCCATATATATAGTCCATCAAGGCATATACACATAGAGACTCCAGGGGGGCTACCACCTAACATTGATGCACATCTATCTGTAGAGTGCACATGGGCTGATTTAATTTGCTCTCTGGGTTGGCCAATTCCTAAGCTCCAAACTGCCAGGCTAGAAACAATTATTTTCCATCAATATGTTGCACTTCGATACCTATCTTCACCCAACCTTCAACTTCTCTTTGTCCTTCAAGATAGCTTTTCTAGGGCTACTTTGGGTAGCCAACACACTGCCCTCCAACATCTCTATGACACCCAATCCAATCACTTATGATTTGGCTCCTAATATGACACTTCACCACCATGAAATGTCATCTACTTGGCATCAACAGACTGCTCCGAATACGATCCAAACCTGACCATACCTTGACCTAATACACCTCTCCAAAACATTTTTTTTCACCACGTTGCACTATTGCACTACTGCATCACTAGTTAGGGCATCACCTAGAACCCTTATCCTTCATGTGAATCAACAAAGAATCCCTCTAAAGACTATAGTCCTCCAAGGGGATACCCTTCCACACCTACACTGCTCCTTTTCTGCTTTTTTTACTGCAAACATGACACCTTAAGGGAAGCCTAGCTGCTGGCTATGGCTTGCGACCTAGCACAAAAAATCTTGTAGTTGCGACTCCCTTAAACATTGGCCCAAACAATCCTAAAACAACAACGTTCTATCCTCTAGCATTGCGGCCTTATCTGCCCAACAAACCGCACTCATAAAAACCCTTAATGCATGTTCAAACTAGCCCTAAGACCTCCACGTTGTCACCTACAACAAACAAAAACCCTTACGCTGTACTTAGCTCCTCCACACTATCCCTTTTAGCTCCCTTGTTGCAGCTAAGCCTCACAAAATTTCAGAGCTCCTTTCGGTGTGTATTGACACTTTTTGGATTCTCAAATGACATGTTTTCACCCTTAATTTATAGATATATAAGGGGCTCCAAAGAATCACGAAGAGACACACTGATTGGAGTGTTTTACACCAAGCCTAAATGACTTGGCAACCAATAATTACCTTGTCAACCAATAATTATCTTGTCAACTTCAAAAATTCATTTCTCTCTAACGATAACTCGGATTCAGACGATTCTCGATGCGTTGGAATCATATTGCCGAGAAATATCATCCTTATCCATTACATGTCGTAACTGCATCACGGTTTTATCCCAAATCACGACGGGTTCAAAACCCCACACTTGGGTTCCAAGACCACAAGCTGCCCTTATGGTGGCTTTCCCTCCAAACCTTGAACCCTAGGGCTTGGAGTACCTCCCAAGCTACACCAATCAACACTCCCTCTTAGTGAGGGAGGTACCTCCACGACTAGGAAGTACTTCACCATCATCATCACTGCTCACAACACTTCCCCAACTCCTAGCGCTCACAATCGTAGCAATCCCTGTACGGTGAACTACACCCTTCTCGGAAGTGTCACTGTCATTGGAAGATTCTCGCTTCTTCTTCTTCTCATGTATCACTTTCCAATATTTCCATGATTCCTTCTTTGCAGATGTGGAAGCAACCTTTCTACCCACTGACCGTGCGCTCTTCTTGGGCTGCAAAGTCCCCCTCTGAAAAATCCCTCTAGAACTCGACTCCCTCTGAGCCTCTAGAACTTGGACCTTCTCGGAAAAGTGTACCTTCTTCTTGGGAACCTGTACCTGCTCCTGTGAAGCCTACACCTGCATCTGCACCTGGTCCTGCTTCTCTAGAACCTACACCTGCCCCTTCTTCTTTCCATGATCCTCAGGCTTTCCCGTCAGCCTGTAGAGACCATTCTCCCTCACTCCAAGCATAATCCCATTGGACTTAGAGCCTCTAGGCCTGAGTCTTGCCTGCACATCCTGGAAAAAGGCCTAAAACCCCTTCCTCTCCATCATTGAGACGAAAATCACACTATATCTAAGTCCTGGTATAAACAATACATCCTGGACCCACATCATACATCTTGTCTCCATCTTGAATGACACCACTCCCGATCCTTGGATCTCCAACTGACTCTTGTTGCCCAACACCAAGTACAACTTTGAGTCCCATTCAACTAGAGTCTGAAAAACCTCCTTTGACCCTATCATGTGATTCGTCGCATCACTGTCCACGTACCATCCATCCTCTCTGATAGTGCCCTGTGAGAAATGAGAAATCATATCAAAGTCCTCCTCTTCCAATCTCGTGGAGAGATCATCCATCTCAACTAAAGTGGCAATACCAACAACTTGCTTTCCTTTCCTCCTCTTCTCACCATCTCCTGTCTTCAACAGACATCTCGTCGAATAATGACCCATCTCACCAAAGTTGAAACACTTGATTTTACTCAAGTCATTCTTTGGCTTACCCTTCATTCGTGCTGCAAGTTCCACGTCCTCATCTGCCTTCTGTGATGGATGAAAATCCACGTCTCGCAACTCTTCCTAAATGAAGTCGTCCCACAGTCTATTCCAGTATGACAACTTCTCCTTGGCAATGATTCCTTTGATGAAGGTATTCCATTCGTTGGTGAACCCTTTCAAGGCAATCCTTACCAACTCTGCATCTAAAACTTTGACACTAACAAAAACAATCTCATCTCAAACCTGAGACAACCTCGTTAGATATGAAGTCATTCCTTCATCCTTTATCATCTTGGTGTACTTCAAATTATCCTGTAATACTAATACATGATTCTGGTTCCTATTCTGGAACAAATTCTAAAGAGCCATCCACATCTCATGTGCATTTCTCTCCCCGGACAAATAAGGTATTAAGGAATCCATCACACCATCGAGGATGATCAACCTTGCTTTCGTATCCAAATCTTACCATATTTCCAACTCCTTAGGGTTGGTTGGCTTCTTGATCTCTTTCTTGGGAAACTCCCAGATCCTGTTGACCTACAAGACCAACTTGATCCTTTCCTTCCAAGGAGTATAGTTGGACAACCCTTCCAACATGTCCTCATATCAGAGACTTGCCTGCAACTTCGACATTGTAGTGAGCCCTTCACTTACAATGTGACCAACTCCCTCTCATGTTGTACTTCGCTGCACAAACTCTGATTTAATGACTTCCAAAGTAGCTCAAACACGATCTGATACCATGTTGAATTTCCAGGACCTTGGGTCTAGGTTAGAGTCTTAAATCACCGATGCTACCAAACCAAGAATCTCAACCATGAACTACTTTTCACAGCATAAAATATAAAGAAGTAAATCACATATGAAAAATATAGAAAGTTACAATCACCAATCTTAGTTATATTAAACCAAATCTGAATAATATAATAGTCTATTGTATACAAGATACAATGACAAACTCAATGTCGTATCTTGTCCTGCCAGTCCTTCTCTTCCGTACTCATTATGGGAATTTTGAGGTCTAAAATGGGTCTCCTAAGGAAATTATAAAAGAATAATGGAAATAATAAAATAAGATTAGATTATATCATCAATTTTTAGAGGGGAAAAAGAAAAAATTACTTTTTCAACTCGTATTTTCAACTTATCTTCCCATGGGTTCACTCAAATTTTGAGCAGGAACACTCGTTGGATGCAAAATTTGATTCATCATCCAAGGAGTACCCATGTTGCATACTTGTGATGGACCTTGATACACGAAAAATTAGAAATACACGAAAACCGTGATTGAAATCACGTTTTTAATGTATTTCTCATTTTTTGTGTAGCAGGGTCCATCGAAAGTATGAAACTTGGGTACTCCTTGGATGAAGAATTAAATTGTGCATCCAATGAGTACTCTCACTCGAAACTTGAGTAAAACCTTAGGGAGATAATTTGAAAATACAAGTTGAAAAAACAGTTTTATTATTTTATTATTTTTTAATCTTTTTACTTTTTTACTCCAAAAATGGTGAATCATCCCCCGTGGTTGACATCATCATCTTGAATCCTTTTGGTTCTTATAAATTTTATTTTGGTTGTAAATTTTTCTTAGGAGGTCCATTTTAGACCTAAAAAGTTATCTAATGGCTCACTAGTAGTGTCTTAGTCCATCAAGACATCTACACATTGAGACTCCAAGATGTCTGCCACCTAACACTACTGCACGTCCATCTATAGAGTGTACATGGGCTGATCTAGTATGCTCTATGGGGTGGCCAATTCCCGAGCTTCAAACTGTTAGGCTAGCAATAAATTTTGTCGATCAAAGTGTTGCACTTCGACACCTATCTTCACCCAACTTTCAGCTCCTCTTCCTCCTTCAAGATAGCTCGTACAGGGCTACTTTGGATAGCCAACATGTTGCCCTCCAACAGACCTATGGTACCCAATCCAATCACTGTTGATTCAGCTCCTAAGATGACACTTCACCACCACAGAATGTCATATACTTGGCATCAATAGGCTACTCCAAACACAATCCAAACCTGATCTGATGCAGGAGCATCCAAGCAAAATTTTCATTATTTAATTATGTAATAAGGGGGGTGAGAAATTTTAATTCTTTTATTAATTAAATTGCTTACTTTTAATAAATTAGGAGAGAAATTATAAATGTGAGGATTTTTGTAAATATTCTTTAATAATTAAAGGATATGAGTGGATTGGAATTAGGTAGATAATCTAGGGAGTAGGAATTCCATATACGGGACTTTGTTGAGTCCAAAACTAGAATAAATCTAAATTAGATTTGTAGTTGAGATTTATGTGGAGGAATTTATGGAGTGAAATAAACCATTATTTATGTATAAATAGGAGTTTTTTTGTGAGGATGAGAGACAACTGAGAGCAGTGAGGAGTACAGTGAGAGTGAAAGATGGTTTGAAGGTCCTCCAAGGGGATATCCTTCCACACCTACGCTGCTCCTTTTCTACTTTGTTTACCCAAAACACAATACCTTAAGGGGTGCTTAGCTGCTGGCTATGGCCTGCGGCCTATCACAACAACTGTTGTTGTTGCGGATCCCTTAAACAATGGACCAAACAATCCTAAAACAACACCGTTCTCTCCTCTAACATTGCAACCTTATCTTCCTAGCAAACCACACTTGGAAAACCCTTAACTCACCTTCAAACGAGCCCTAAGACCTCCATACAGTCACCTATAACAAACAGAAACCCTTATGTTGTCCTTGGCTCCTCCACGCTCTCCCTTTTAGCTCCCTTGCTGTGGCTAAGCCTCACAAAATTTTAGAGCTCCTTTTGGTGTGTATTGACACTTCTTGGATGCTCAAATGACATGTTTTCACTCTTAATTTATAGACATATAAGGGGCTCCAACGAATCATAAAGAGAAACACCTATTGGAGTGTTTTACACTAAGCCTACATGACTTGGCAACAAATAATTACCTTGTCAACTTCAAAAATTCATTTCTCTCTTACGACAACTCGGATTCAGACGATTCTCAATGCATTGGAATTGTATCGCAGATCACTATCATCCTCATCTATCACATGTCATATCTCCATCACGGTTTTGGCCCAAGTCACGATGGGTGCAAAACCCCACACTTGGGTTTGAAGCCCACAAGCTTCCCTTGTGATTCTTTTCCCTCCAAACCCCGAACCCTATGGATTGGAGTACCTCCAAAGCTACACAAATCAACATAAAAGGCCTTAATCCATTGTGATTATTGTAGTGATTATTTTTGAAAAATTCAAGGAGATGGGATTTCTCCACTTCTAACTGATAGTTATCAAATATTCTTAAGGCTCTAGTGACTAGAGTGTTGAGAACCCCAAGTTTCTTGGTTGGATAATGGTGGGATTCAACATGAAGGTATTGTTTTGTGTGGGTATTTTCTCTGTATAATTAGTGGGCCATGAAACCATATTGTTTCTTGGTGCAAGAACATTAATAAAGGGAAGACTACCATCAACCTCAACTTCCATGGTGAATTTGATGTATTTAGATTGACTATTGAGGTGTTGCATAAATATTTCCAATTTCTCATGACCATGGGATCATATGTTAAAAGTATCACCAACAAATCTAATCCAAAGCTTTGGTTGAAAAGAGAAGCAACAAGTGCTCTATTCTCAAGACCCTCCATAAAACAAATAGCTATAATGGGAGAGAGGGGGGAGCCCATAGCCACACCTCATGTTTGTTCATAAATTTCTCCTTGAAAACCAAAAAATGCAGATCTTAAACAAACTTCGACCAACCTAATATTATTTGGGTCGGTGATCTTATTAATAAGCCTCATAGTTCCATTAATATGAATTTTGGTAAAGAGAGAAACCACATTAAAAAATATTAGTTTCATTCTATTCTAATTTGAAATCCTTAATTTTATTAATGAAAAAGTGGAGCCTTTGACAAAGGAACCGATTTTACCAGCTAAGGCCTTTAGTTTACGAAGAAAGTATTTAGATAACTAGTAGGTAGGCCCAACAACAGTATTGAAAATTGGTCTAAGGGTAACTTGATTCTATGATTCTTGGGCATAACATAGATCCTTGGGGTGGAGGGGAAACTCTCAATTAATTTATTGTTATCACACTTAGTGGAGTTAGAGACCTCATAAATATTTCTCAAGGGATTTCTATTCAACTTATTATAACTCCCAATATTATGAAGGCATTCCAACATATTATTGATGTAATCACTATTATTTATGATGAACATAGCCCTACCTTTTTCAACTTTTAAAATGAAAATATCTTGGTTCTTTTTAAGAGCTTTTATGGCTAGGTGTTCTTCATTACTTATATTTCCATGATACATAGTGTCAAGGCATCCAACTAGACATATCATCATGGTAAGAGCTCTAATCCAACCTCAAGGTACTATTGCACCTTCATTTTTTATTCATCTCAAGTTTCACTCCCGATTTCATGTTTATTAAGCTAAATAAATTGGAAATAAACCTCAACAATTTCTAATCAAGTGTTCTTTTTTAACATTTGGAACATTCATCTAAAAGAAAATGATGTATATGCTCATTTACCTATGTGAGGTCAAGACCCTTCCTATGATTGGTTCCTTTATCTAAGTTATGGTAAAGCGATATCCTTTTGGTGGGGGAGTCCACATGTAAAGTTCTCCCAGTAAGGAGGAAAGGGTGGGATGCATTGCTCGAAATTTGGGTTGAAATTGAGATGGTTAGAGGTAGTGTTTTAGCTCTATAGATTCAAAGTATTATATTTTCTAGAACAAAATCAAGGAACTATATCTTCTCTAAGATCTTACATTTTTTATGGCTTCAAAGCGTAATACCAAATAGATGATTTTTTCACCCACACAAGGTTTACCACATGAGTAAGGAATCAAGTAGACACCTTTTTGATTGATCTGGTCAATAGGGTCCTCGACGTATCTGACATACCACTAAATAATGCTAATGGGTTTGAAAGTGGCCACATTGCTATTCTTCCTCAACTTTGGGTAAATTTATTTTTATTCCCATGTATTGAGGGAAGAAACTTTGGTAACATCATTACTAATGTCCTTCCTTTCTACTGGTCCCCTAATAGCAGTTTAAGAGGCCTTAATCCCTTGATGCATCCCGTCGCCATTATCTTGAAAATTTCAAAGAGACGAGCTTACTCATTGTGTCTTTTGTTAATAATTTGTGTCATTCACTTGAAAACTCTTATAGGTAATCCATTAGGCATTCTGCTTGCAACTTTAACCTCAAAACCATGGGAAAAAAATTCACACAGTCTTCACTTTCAAGTTTTGGAGCATCCCTCAATCTAATAAACCCAAATAATGAAAACTAGGAATATTGGTAACTATATTGGCATGAAAGGAAACATTGGATAGGGTGGGTGATCTAAAGACTTATGATGTATAGTAGTAATAAGAGTGAAAATGCTTTTGATTATGACATATCACATCAAGATGATTTTTCCTTTGTTATTTGAGCGGAAATTTTTGGTCCATGCAAAACATTGCATGCCTAATATTTTTTAGCCTTTCAATGTACTATGAGAAAGGAAACTTTGGCTCCATGTCACAATCATAATCTCCTCCTCTTTTTGCTATAGGGTGCATCAACTTATATGAGAGAATGGGGTTTTGAGGCCTTGATTCTTGGTCGTATATTTTATCCTCTTGGAGAAGTGGCTTTCATCCACTTGGGCCTTCATACATTAGGGTAAATTGAACAAAAGAAAAAGGCCAACTATGCTTTGGTGGGAATGGGGATTTGCATTTTTTAGGATAAATATATGGGGGAGTTAATGACTGAATTTGTATTGCATGATAATGTTACACTGGGAAAAATGGTGAGCATGGAATAACTAGTTAGACCCGAATTGTAAAGGTTGCCTCTCAAACCTAATGAAGTCCCATGACAAAGTGGACACTCCCATACTTGAGCCAAGTCCCTTCCCAAAACTATTAAGGCTAGTGCTAAGGAATGGGTGGTGGATGTGTGGAATACCTAATTAGGCTCAAGCTTCAAAGGTGATCTATTATACCTAATGAATCCTCATGACAGAGTGAAGACCCCATGCTTGATTTGAGTCTCGTGCTTGTGCTATCAAGGCCAATGCTAAGGAACGAAGAATGTAGGATGGTTAGATAGTAATCTGTAAAGATCAATGGAGATGGAATAACTCAAAGGTCACATTAAGACATATATTGGACATATATTATATAAGGTGAAGACCTTATGGTGTAAATATAGAATAATGTAAATATATTTAATAAAATATAGCTTAATTGTATAACTATTAAAGAAAATATTTCGAAGGGTTTCAAAGTAAAAGTGATTATTTATATATTAATTAAAAATATATATTAGGATTTTTTTTAATTTTTATTTTTTTATTTTGATTTAACTAAAGAGGTATAAAAGTTGTGGTTTAACGTGGGAAATAAACATAACACCACCTACATATGCGGAAAAAAATCCATCCTCGTGTTCTCCTCGAGGGTTACCAAAAATTAATGTTATAGAATTTTCTATTTAAACCCAAAAACCTTTAAGAGCCTTTGTTGTGGAGATCTCAAAAAATGTGCCCAAGTTTATAGTGGATTAGATAGAGTTGATAACGACCAAGTAAATAGAGCTTAAAATAAATCCTTGAGTTGATTGTGGCTTAAAAACAACTACGTTAGTCAAGGAGAATTCTAATAGATATCCTTGATTTTATAATGCATTCAAAGTATCATTGATAATAAAAAGCACAATATAACATTTCTTTTATAAAACTCTCATATACAAATTCAATGGATATTTTCAACTCTTCTTCAATGGCCTATTAGTAACTAATATGAATTATTGAAGGTAAGCCTTTTTTGTAGAGGTTACTTCAATATAAATTTTAAGAGTATGTATCAAAGGAGGTCAAATATGGAAACACCACCATGGTTTTTGGGTAGCATTTGTCTTCTCCTTACACCATGCCATCATGAAATTCAACCCAACATGCATCTTTATTTTAGAACACTACCTTTCTAAAGGAAATGGGAAAAATTCCTAACAAATTTATTAAAATTGACTATAGTGATGTCAAAAGAGGTATCATCACCTCTCACTAAATGTGTGTGGAGGTTGATTGAAGGTGTATCCAATCATATCATTATAAAATATTAGAATAGTTGTGGTATAGCCAAAAAAACAATAGGAAGACATTTGATTCCATAAGAGGTTAAGGAGCTTTTGGACTGTTAAAATTCGTCCAATGGTTGTATAACATATATCAATATTTGTTAGGCATAAGATGAAGAGACTAGAGTGGTTATTTTTTAAAAGAAACTATTTTTCATGCAAGCAATAATTAAATAAACTCCCATAAGTTCAAGAATAGCTAAACAATAAAAAAATCAAAATTGTGGTTTTCAATGGCCAATAATTCATAAACCTGTCATTTTGATAGGGTAAAATCATAACATAAGGGAGGCATATTCACTTTTTTATAGCACTCAAATTTATTTCATTAAGAACATAGATTAGTTTTGAATCACTAGAATTAGTCAATGATAATCAAGATATCCATTCAATACCTTGAAGTTTCTACCATCCAATTTTGTTGTTTTAGTTTAAAAGGAAACTAATCAATGCATGGAAGCTTCATGGGTTCTTGAACCCAGCCTGGAAGGACAATCCAGATGATTCCTATCTGCATTAATCGTTGAGCGTGAGAGAAATTATCCCACCAACAACTTCTAGTTATGATTGTAGAGTGATGGGCACCAAACATAGTTTGGATCACAGAAGGTGGATGAATAGAAGAAAATCGATGGTTGCCCAACTCATATGACTAACACTTAGCACTTGTAATTTCCCATCATAATATGTGACCAAAGCTAATTAATCACATTTTTCATTCAATTTATTTGTCTTGCATGGCATTGAATTTGTCGCCATAGAAATAATTGTTTTTTTCCCTTATAGAATTGTGACACTAATAAATGAATAAGGAGCCCAAGAAACCATATAAAGAGTATTGAGAATTAAGGATTGTTCCTCCTCCTCACATTGACAATATACATGATAGCCCAGACATTGATTCAACAAGTTCCGAGCTATCAAGGTAAACATATTACAATATCTAAATTAATGTAGTTTCATCCTCCTCACATCAAGAATATATACCAATTAGCCTATATCTTGAGACAAAAAAGTGTTCATCTACCAGGGAAAACAAATTCACAATGAAATTGAGCGTTATGTTCCATGGAATTCAAGGAGTTGCGCTATTGAAGATAGATTTGATTATGGTGACGTGGCATGATCCAATGGTAGAGTGGTGTCATATGTTTATCTAACATCTTAATAGTTTTTACTTCTGTTATTATCAAATAAAAATATATGGTTCTATGAGGGGGATGTCTTATGGTGTAAAAATTAAATTATTAAATAAAAAAATAATTCAAAGATAGCTAGGTGTTACATAGTAATTTTTCACCCCGTTCACTTCCCGTCCCTGATCCTGAAGTACCTTAAGATGCCAACTGTGCAGTATATCCACCATGGGGAATACATCAAGATACCCCTTGAAGACCAATAGAAAACTTCCTTGAAGATTTTCTGAAGAAGTCCAACTTAAAACCTAAATTTCTGGGTCAACGCTCTTTGCTAGTTTCCTGCACATGTTGATGGCATGTTGCAAAGTTTTGACCTAGCACTGCCAGTGCGCTTTTTGATAAGCAAAATCACACTGAACCTATTTTGACATTTTTTCCTCAAAAGGAGGAGAAACTTCGTGCACTATAAGTTTCCAAAATGACGAGCTGGATATGGTTCGATGCAGATATGATCGAGCTCTCTCATTTGGAGCTCTTGATCTTATCATTAGGTAATTTTCCCTTGAGAAGTAGGCCTTCCTCCTTTTATCGATCCCTAACTCCCTCTCCTTGCCTATAAATTGAATCCCATTCTTCCACTATTGGTTGGTCTTGCCTGATCATTGATCCTTTGCATCCCTATACTGTGATTATGCCCAAATTGCCACTTGGGAGAAGGATTGCTTGAAGAGCCTCGGTTTGTACTTGGACACCACCAAAGGGAGGTCTCCAACATCAAGGCCACGATTGTATGCTTCCTCTTTTTCTATAATTAATAATACATATTATGTTTCACTTTCCATATTTGTCTAGATATCTATACAAGTAGCCTAATACTCCTTGATTTGTTAGGTAGTTTGTATATGGTGTATGCTATGTATCTTGTCACGCTTATTGTTGTTGTCTCTTGATTTCTTACAGGTATTCGAACGTCACAAGAAATGAGGAGCGAGCCTGAAGGATCGTAGAATCAAGGTCTTCATCAAAGGACTGGAGGATAGCATCAGGAAAAGGTAGGTTCTTCTTCTTCTTCTTCCATTTTGAATACAAACTAGGAAAGTGTTCATTAGTTCATCTCGTGTGTTGCTAGACCCACTCTAGGGCCAGAGAGATCACCTATGTCCACAGAGGGGATTCTCTTCACAATACTAGGAAGGCATTGAATAGTGTGGGATCATCAAATTATAGTGCTCACTTATTTGTCATTCAAACAAAGAATTAGCCATGACATCAAACATGCAAAACAAATACTCCCACAATTTATTTAAGGGTTCTTATTTCATTAGTTTCAACAAAGACTAGCTACTATGCAACGTTTCCTTGTTAATAAAAATAATAATTACTTATACATAGTTTAGAATAAATACTTAATATCATTAAATAAATTTAATTAGATGTTGAATAATAATAATAACAAAAACAAAATGGTCATATAATAGCGATATAGATTACATTGAATAGAAGCACCATGCGTTTTATTCGTATTAGCTAAACAATTTATAAGAGATATTTTTTGTTGTCTTATTTCATATTGAATATACTAGATTCATTTTATTTTATGCACTCTCTAACTCATGCATTAATTTAAATTAATAAATTAACCGTTATTAAATTAATTTTATTTTATGCACTCTCTAACTCATGTATTAATTTAAATTAATAAATTAATCATTATATTTTTAATAAGATTTCCATTATAGATTTTTTTTACATTCCAATAAATTTAATAATTTCAATTATTTATTTGAGATATATTAATTATTTTCTAAGGTGTTTTCCTCTTAGATTCATATGTTTCTTGTTGTCCTTTTAATTGGTCCATGGTCATCAGATCCATTCAACGATCATGTATCTAATCTAGACCATCCACCTACAACATGTGACTAAGGTCTCATCTCCATTACCTACTTTTCTATTCAAGACTTCATCAAACAAAATGTAGCCATGGAGGTATTCAATATAAACATTGTCTCAGTTCACTATTACATAAGGCTTGATTGGATTGGATATAATAACAACCAATCCATTACAAGAATGTGGTGTTTGCTAAGTAGGAAGGGCTATTGGGTTATTTCCTTTGGTCCATTGTGTGGAGTCCTAATGAGGCTCTCTCTTGCAGATGTATTTATAGAATATTAACAAATTTTTTTTTCTTGATGATGCAAAGAGACATTGTTATAATGTTCAACATTATAATATATTTAGGCCGAAAGGCCTTCTCTTTTGAAAGAGATGCAGTTTTTCATCGTCAACATTTTAAATGTCTGCTTGACACGTGTTTCCTGACAGTTTTAATCTCTGGCTGACACCTGTTGCCTGACAGCTGTTCTGATCTGTTGGCAAAAACCGGCCGCTCCAGTTTTGGCGCGCAGCTTGAAAATGGCCATTGTAGTTCATAGACGATTGTACCTGTTGTACCAGTTTTCTTTATTACGCAAGTTCTAAGTTTGTTTCATTTTTATGTTCTAAGGGTTTTGGGTATACAGATCTCATCTTCGCCTGGGAACGAGTAGCAAGGGCAGAGAGAGCGCGCGGAGGAGGGAGGGGAGGCGCCATGACATCCTTATCTACACCTAGATCAATGGTTCCCTTTGTAGATCAACCTGTGCTACGATTTGACACCTGTTACTCATTTACAACCATATTGTCTTCGAACCCTGCCTCCGGCTTATCGGTGGTTCTCCATAACTCCATCTCAAATCTTCTACTGGTTTTCTTTGTTACACAAGTTCTAAGTTTGTTTCGTTTTTATGTTCTAAGGGTTTTGGGTGTAAAGATCTCATCTTCGCCTGGGAACAAGTAGCAAGGGCAGAGAGAGCACGCGGAGGAGGGAGGGGAGGCGTCATGCCATCCTTAAGCAGAGAGCTTGTTTTCCTCATCTTACAGTTTCTGGATGAGGAGAAGTTCAAAGAGACGGTGCACAAGTGAGTTGGTTTTTTTAACATACATTTCTCAAATCCTCTTTTGGTGTTTTGTTTTGTGTTGAGTGGGTATTTTGTAAATGAGAAGCTCTAATGATATGGTTGTGCATGGCATGGTATAATAATAACATGTTGGAGCAGGAATCGAGGTTTTTCTTGTTACGCAAGTTCTAAGTTTGTTTCGTTTTTATGTTCTAAGGGTTTTGGGTGTACAGATCGCATCTTCGCCTAGGAATGAGTAGCAAGGGAAGAGAGAGTGAGCGGAGGAGGGAGGGGAGGCACCATGACATCCTTAAGCAGAGAGCTTGTTTTCCTCATCTTACAGTTTCTGTATGAGGAGAAGTTCAAAGAGACGGTGCACAAGTGAGTTCCTTTTTTTAACATACATTTCTCAAATCCTCTTTTGGTGTTTTGTTTTGTGTTGAGTGGGTATTCTGCAAATGAGAAGCTCTAATGATATGGTTGTGAATGGCATGGTATAATAATAACAGTTTGGAGCAGGAATCGGGATTTTTCTTCAACATGAAATATTTTGAAGATCAAGTACAGGAAGGAGAATGGGAAGAGGTGGACAGATACCTATCGGGTTTCAGAAAGGTGGACGACAACCGTTATTCCATGAAAATATTCTTTGAGATCAGAAAACAAAAATATTTGGAAGCTTTAGACAAGTAAGCATATCCTTGTTTCTTAATGTTTTTTCTTGCCAAAATGCAGAGATGAGTGAGATTGCATTATTGGTATGTTGAAAATAAAAAAATTATCATTTGGGTATTTACAGGAAAGATCGGGCTAGAGCTGTAGAGATATTGGTGAAGGATCTCAAAGTCTTTTCTTCATTCAACGAAGATTTGTTCAAAGAAATCACGCAGCTTCTTACCCTGGACAACTTCAGGTACATTCTTTATATTATATATTTGGCTTTTGGAGTGGGAAAGAAGCTGTGAAATCATGCATTAGCTTTCAGAGGTCCTATATAGTTGGAGTGAGTTGGATTTGTTATTTGTAGGGAATATGAGCAGCTGTCTAAGTATGGGGATGCAAAGTCGGCCAGGATCATTATGCTTGTAGAGCTAAAGAAATTTTTAGGAGCTAATCCTCTGTTCCGTGACAAACTCACATTCCCTGCTTTCAAAGCCTCAAGGCTCCAAACACTGATAAATCAGAGGTAGGGTGCTTTTTTATGTTCAGAAGTTCATGGAGGCCAATGGCTGACTCTTTTCCTTTTGGTTTTGAAGTCAAGATGAATTTTTTTAGCAGTCCTTCACTACAACTTCAGAAAATTGAAATAACGAATTACTAATCAGACAATGATAATTCTCTTTTTTTTTTATGCTACAGTTTTATTTGGAACATGGGATTCCATAAAAGTACTAACATAGCATAGTGTGCCATTGGCCTTTTACCATTCCTTTATTTTTTTCAGGTTCAAAGATACATCGCCAGGAACCATGGTTGAAGCAGATGTTTTAGAATTTCTCTTGATCTCTCGTAAGTGTAATTTTACACGATGGAGGACTCTCTCTACTGGAATGGTCTAATCATAATGAAAATGTTAGTGCACTTATATATATCCCTATTGTATTGGCATATATTCTATATGGTATTTGCGTTACAGTCTTTGAGTGATATTTATATGTTTTCTGTTCATTTAAGTCTCCTCTATGTGCAGTCTCGGCAGTATAACTTCAACAATGTTATATACATTGATATTAGCATCATTCATGTACAGTTATCTCGAATGATCCCTTCACTTTATATATATATATTCTCAGAATTCTTATATATATATGGGTTCTTCTGGCTCAGTAATTGGAATGATCTTGACACATCAAAAATGATTTATGGTTTTCTCTATAGTTCATGCTCAGTTTTATGGCACTTACTCACTTGCATGACACTTTCTTTCTGACAAGTTACTCTCTCTCAGTTATGGCAGAATCATATTATATTATAACGTTGTTGTAGTAGTTTGATGGATGGTTTAGTCATATTTTCGATACAACGGTCTCAATACATCTTAAGGTTGTATCTCTTGATGTGATTATGCCAATCAATTCAATCTGTGGGTGCCTGAAAGTATGGTGTCTGAATAAGAGGGGCCTCTTAAAATAAAATAAAACTGCAAATTATGGACATTACCCCATGTGCCTGAGAGTGTTCTGCCATTATATGTATCTAGTTGTTGGATCTGGGATTGATAAATTGTTCAGACACTGGTTATGTTCTTATCTTGGTCTTCTGCGTACTTGTGTTGAGTAGTGGTCCATAGAGTGGGATTGAAATTTTTGTTTAGAGATGGAGGATTTAAACAGCTGGAGAGAGGGTAGAGGCATGTGGATTGGAAACCCTTCATCTGAGGCAGAATTAGTGTGTAGACACCACAGACATGAGTTGCAAGGGAATCAGTGCAACTCCTTCATTGTGAAACACATCAGAGCCCCTGTACATCTGGTTAGTACTAGTACTTGCTATTCATTCATTCAACCCTTTTGGTTAGATGATAGTCAGCTCAGGTTTGCAGATCTATGGAAAAAACCCATTTGTATTGGGGATTCATAGGTTTTCTAACCAATTCATACTCACTGGATTTGATGGGGATTATTAGGTATGCTAAAAAATTCATACTCACTAGATTTCCTTTTATGTTGAACTAAGATTAGGGGAGATCAGTATAGATCCCATGTTATATAATTAGTGTTATATATCTGGGTTTGCATCTTCCGATGTACTCAGCTAGACTGTTAATGGGTGATAGCAGAAGCACAAAGCCATCTAATCTCGGGACTGATATTCACATCGAAGATGCAAAGCTAGAAAAATCACACCATGATTCAATGGAATACTTGTGTGAACTCAAGATATATGCATCCTCAAGCTTTTTCAATCTCAAGGTACATATCAAATCTTGAGTTTAGATGGGTTTGTGTTAGCGCCCCTATTCAATCACCTAATGCACCATTTAGATTAAATGCACTGTTACACGTTCAGACAGATTGAAAAAAATATGACTGTGAGAAAAATGATTGTATCTTATCAAATATTTGTAAAGGGTTACACATCAGGTATATGGATGTGAGGATAGTTTCCCATCATCTTTGTGCTCGGTATGAATTTTCTGTCAATTGGAGATTAGGAATTCCTTTTTCTTAAGCCAGTTATTTAATAAAATATTAGCCTCAACTTAATTAGTTGCACTTCTACGCTTAAATCATAAACCTCCAATTTCTTTGCAAGTGAGGAACGACTTCTTTGTCCCATCTCTATTTGAATGTTACCTTTTTGGAAGTAACAAATACAATACAAGCCATAGGGACTCAGAGAGAAACTTTTAATATTCTACGACTTCAATTGCAAATCAAGAGTTAGGACTAATAGATTTTAATCCTCTAGCATAAAATCAGAAGTATACATAGCATAAAAAAGGGGTTCTACAACAGGAAAAAGAGGTCGGTCTTGGGCATCAAAGGTGCATTTAGAAGGCTGAGGAAGAATCTCTTGGAGGCTGAGAAAGGGAGACTAGAAGCACATCAGTTTGAAATGTGTCATTTCTGGTACCATTAGTTAATACTAATAGATTTCCTTGTATTCACAATTGTAAGAGATCCTTTCTGGCCTTGCTTGTAGAATTTCCATGTAATTTTATAAAAAAAAACAAAAAAAATTCCATAGATTTCCTTTTACATTTTTAATGTTTAACTGATAATAGCAAACTTTATCCGTAAATCAAAATTTTCCCTTACAATTCTGCCACAACCATGGCAAACATGAAAAAGTTGTTTGGACTAACATAACCTTTTGAATCAAGTTAGTCATCTTAAAATTAATTGTGCTTTATCCCTAAGGGTTAGTTCCATTGGTTGGTGATTCTATAATTCGAATGATATCATTAATCTAGCATGTTCTACAAATCCTCAATTCAATTCTCACAATGTTAATTTCTAAATTTTATTCTCTCTAGAAAAACCGACTAATATTGAAACAGTGATAATATTGAGATGCTGAATTCAAGTGTACATATCTTTTGAAATTATCACAATTTAACAATAAAACTGCAACAATAGATAGGAAACAAGGAACAACCAAATACATACAAAGACTGATTGCTACTCTATGGTATTCACTTGGTTATATGGAGAAAAGACTCTAGGTAAACTTGTCCAGATAAGCAGAAATAATATCTTTAGACAACAGTACTTCTTTTCATATTTGAGGATATATGAAACTGACTGAAATATAGTATCTATGTGAAACCCACTCTAAAAATGTTAAGTATTCCCTTTAACAACAAAATCAAGCACAGATCTGGTACAGAATATCTAAATACCTGCACCTTGCAATCATTATTAAATTAGATATAACTGTAATTCTAATGACACGATAAAAATCCTAAAAATCTAAACACAGTAATAATTCTGATCAACATCTGTAAACAACCCGCTGTGATATGCACCTGGAGATTGCTAAGCTTGAGATGCATATTTTCCGTTCACACAAATAGCCATTCTATCAAATATTTTAAAACTCTTTAAGATATACAAACTCAAGCTTTACAATGTTGAGGTGCACAGGTTCAGAATGGTCTGGTTGGTCGCCAAAACCAGGATAGTTAGCATTGAAATCCAGCGTCCAGGATCCTAATCCTGTTCCTATAAATGCCCAAATGTCATGAAGGGTGCCAAGTGACAACTAATCAGTCCCAATGTCTGGACCAGTAGAATGAATATGAACAACAACAGGTATGTGAATATCTATGCCTTGGTTTGTTTTTAGTAATGTGCCTAAATATCTAGCTCATTTCTAAGCGGCTTGTTTAGATAGAAGCCTGCCAGGTTACCATTTACATAGGGTCTCTGTTTTCAGTTATAAGTTTTTGGAATGTAACTATGTAGCTCATTGTTAATTGTAGTTTGTTTAGATGGAATCCCTCCAGCTTACCATTTACACAGGGGATTATTTGATACTCTCAACAGATGGTCTTCATCAATATTTTACCAATGAAGAGGTGGTTAACCATGTGGAATGGTTTATGTCATCTTATCCGGATGGAGATCCTGCCCAACAACTTGTTGAAGAGGTCCTCTTTCATGCAGCAAAGAAAGCTGGTAAGGAGACTTAAATGCTTGGAAATAGCTTGAAATAAAGTTATTTCAATAGTAGTGCTATATGGTGTACTTGATTTTCTGAATTATTCAACTGGCATATGGATGTAAGGATTGATTTCCATGAGCTTTTAGATATACCTCAAGGAGATGGCCGCAAATATGATGACGATGTTTCTGTGATGGTCATTTCTTTGGAAGGAAGAATATGGAGATCACAAGTGTAAATAATGTCGGAGCACTAGAGAGTTAGGTGCTCCCACATAAGAGTTGATTCTTTTGTCTCTTTTCAATTTTCCGTGTACCATATTTTTCAGCAGAGATTACAGCTTGTAGAGGACAAATGAACAACAAGAAAGGACTGCTGCAGAGGAGTTCCTACTTGTATAACAGAATGGTGCAAAATGGCTTTGTTCCTGGTCTTTTAACATACAAAGCCCTCATCCTTGGACTTTGTGAAACAGGCAAACTGAATGAAGCAAAGGAGAAATTGGAGCAAATGATATAGAAAGATATTATTCCAGATCACTTGATATTTAACATGATGATTGATAAGTTTTCTAGTGTTGGTGATATGAAGACTGCTACTAAACTCTTTACTGAAATGATAGGTTTAGGGCTTTCACCTAATAATCTTACTTACACTACGCTTATTTATGGCTTTCACAATAAACAAAAGATACAAGAATCTTGTCAACTCTTTTATACAATGTTGCAGCAGGGACTTGTTCCTCACCATAATATCTTTGTTAAGTTGGTCAATGGGTACTGCAGAGCCGGTGATTTGTTGGGAACTTTTAGATTGAGGAATGAAAATGAGATATTGCGTGTGGTTCCTCCTGAAGTTGCTCATAGTGCTGTTGCAAGAGGAATTTGTAAGATTGGCAAGGTGGAAGAAGCAAATGTGCTTTTACATGACATGCTTCAGATGGGTTTACTTCCAACTATTGCTACTTTCACTACTCTTATTGATAAATATTGCAAATCCGGTAAGATGGATGTAGCTTTAAGGTTAGCAGATCTCATGATGCACTGTGGCTTGAAACCTGACGTTGTTACTTACAACGTACTCATCACTGGACTTTGTAAAGAAGGCAATGCACAAAGGGCCTTAAAGTTACAAGATGAGATGAAAGAAAGAAGTCTTTGGTCAAATGTTAGTACGTTATAAGTTATAATCGGAGTTTCATGTGTAAGCTTTACATTGTTTATTCGTACCCTTATGCCAACAATCTGCTTTGATTGCTGCATTTTCTGGTGTACAAGTCAAGAACACGCTTTCTTAAAAGTATTATGTTGCCACACATATTTATTGAATTAAATTGTAAATTTACTTTGTGCTGCATGGCATGTTGCAGCTCTGCTGTTACACATAGACAAGTCCAACCAGTTGGGAAGTTACAGAACCAACCTCTCTCGTTACATCAAATTGCCAAGATTTATTGCAGTACCTTTGGTTTTCATATTCATGTGCATAACAGGAATTTGGCTCTTCTTTCCATCTTTCACCAGATGTGGAGCTGATATAAAGGCCATTAATGACTGCCACCTTTTCATTAAATATTTCTTTCTAGCAAGTGTGCAAAATTGATATTGTAATTCCTGCCATAGACTTAAAGGCCATCTGTTTAATAATAACTGAGCATTTTGTTTCATGACAGGGTTCTATATTTTTCATATTACACTGTAGATGCTTCTATTCTATGCAGGCAGAGATATTTTCCCAAAACCAGGTGCTCTTACAGTTAAGGCTGAGAAGAATGTTCCTGTATAATGCCTATTAAATTAAATAAAAGAAAAAAAGAAGAGAGCTTTTATTTTTTTAAATTAGCTTCAGTTTCAGTTAAATATAACAGAGTATTCCAAAAATCCATATATCCATATATTGCACCAAAAGAAGCTGCTCTTACAGTGATTGACTCATCATTTCAACAGACTTTTAGCAGTTTGTTGATGTAGATTCTGTCATTTGTAGCCCAATTTCAAGGCACTTTGAGTTAGCTAATTTCGAGGAAATAATGTAGTAGCAGTAACGAGACATTGTACTGAGAGTTTAATGAAAGCTGAAGAAGAGAAAAACTACCTTAATGCAACCATGCTTAATACTGACTGGCATACAAAGGAAACTGCAACATGGACATTATTGTAATAAGGCTAACGTTAGTGGTGGTAGCTGAAGAAGGAGCTCCTACAACAGGGCCACATTAATCTTTCTCTTACAATATACATTTATGTTATGACATAGATTACTTCTTCAAGATGGCTATTTACTTGACAGTAGATATTTGCATTTTCTTGTTATGTCTTTTGTTGCTTCTAGTACTCTCCACAGACAAGTAAGTGGTATGCATTCTTCTTTCATAGAGTATTTAATTGTAAAGGTTGCTACACAACTCATCGAATAACTCTCTACCTGCATAACTCAGAATTGAACAATAAATCTGTTACTGCACAACTCAGAATTGAACATCATCTTTCTGCAAAATTCTACAAAATCCCCTTCATCTCAAAAACTATAATTACTTCAAATTAATAATTAACAAACGATACTCCTATCGGCCTTTCCTTGCACCGCCTGGGGCAACTGCTAGTTATATTTTTTTGATTTGAATGTAAAACTTACAAGTGTGAATAATTTCAAATACAAAACATAGAAAATTAATGTTATGTTAAATTGGACCACCAATCCTTTATTGAATTTTTCCATCTTGCCCTTTTTATACCATAAGATAAATATAAAAAACAAATACATATTATGATCATCTTAACTTGGTTGTGTTTGGGTAGAGGTTTTTCTTTTCTACATACAATAATATATTGAATGCAATAACCTTTATATATATATATAGATATATGCGCCAATATCTATATATATTAGTTGAACTTTTACTTTGTTGTGTATGATGATCTATGTTTTTAATAACATTATATATACAACTATATCATATGTTATGAATATAGTGTTATGAAAAACTAAATCATCGAAACATTTGTAAATTTATAAGTTATACACAACAAAATAAAAGTTTCAACTACTATTTTGATATGGATTACACGCTATATATTTATATATCTATAATTATAATTTAAATTTTCAATAACAATAAGTGATGTTACTTTGCATAATAGGGTATTAACAAATAATTAAATATATTTTTATTTTATTCTTATAATAAATTATAGTGATTTGGATAAAGTGGAGTTTAATTGCTATAATTTTCAAATTTGACTATCACTACATTTGTACATTATATTTTTTTAGACATCCTTAAATTTAAATATTAACTTGATTTGAAATATTGAAATTAAGATAGATGTTATACATTACCATGTAACACATTACATAGTCTATAAATGCGTTTCACTACTTTCAATCAAATAAATAGAAAATAATTATTATTTAAATTTATTGAAAATGATACACACTGCAACTATAAAACTAAATAACCCCTTGTTGTATGTACTCATTATTTAAATTAAATCAACCTTTTTTTTCCAATTTGAATTACAAGTATCAATGCATTAGCATGATGACTTTAAACTTTATCTTATGTATTTCTCTTGGCTTAATGCTCAAGTGGATTCACGGAAATGAGCACTCAAAGAAAATGGATTAATATAAATTTGGAAATCGCACCAAAGAAGATTGTCTCACTTTCTACTATACTATCTAGTGCACATTCAAGTTATCTATTACATAGTCAAGCTTGTCTTTGTTTCAACTTTCAGTTTCTTTGATGCATAATCATGATTAGAGACATGCCTTTTAAGGATCATAAATATAATATTATATTATACAATAATAAAATTTGGATGTTTATGGATAAAAACAACTAATTATGTAGTTTTAGTTATGCATTACAATGTATTCATTTAACATACATGATTTCATTTTACCTTTACAAGATAATGCATATGAGTGTAAAAACATTCTATTTTCATCTAACAAAAATCATAGTGGACAAAAGCAAAGATTTTATTTACATAAGTTCAGTGAAATCTACTTAAAGAAAATGGATTCATATAAAATTGCAAATTGGGTTAAAGGAAATTGTGAAATTGGGTAAAAGTAGATTGTCTCAGTTTCTATTATTTGGTATATACATGTCTTTGTTTTAGCTTTCAATGCCCTGGTACATAATCACTACTAAAGGCATGCCTTTAATGGATTATAAGTACATTATTATATTATATAACCATAAAATGTGATATATTTGTGGATAAATAGAACTCTTTAAGTGGTTTTTATATATGCATTACAATGTATTTATTTGACATACATTGTTGCACTTTTCCTTTGCAAGGTAATGCATGCATGTGTAAATATGTTTACCTCATTTTCATCAACCAAAATCATAATGGACAAGATTAGAGCTTCTTTCTCTTTTTTTGTTTGTTTGTTATAAACAAAAATCTAATGAAATTGATTTTTGTTGGATGAAAGTGCATATATGAGATCCATATAACATAATTTGGTTGTAATACAATTTTAAAGGTTACTGGATCAATTCATGCAGTTTGAATATGAAACTTAAGTAGGCTTCATTCTAAATTTCAATAAAAATGAGTCATTGAATTCCAATGAGAGAAAATTAGAAAAGAAACAAAAATTATCCTTTATCACATGCCTTCATATAATAGGATATTACAAACTTTCAAGCTATATAAACTTGTCAAGATTGAGCTAATCTAAGTTTTATCATATTTGATTGAATATGATAGCCACCAAAGTAAAAGTGAAGTTGTACATCTTATCTACACATCCATGATACAATGAGTAAACTAATCAAACATATTTCCTAAACTTAAGCAAATATTGTAATCCCTTCTTCTCTATCTAAATTTTCTAAACACAAAAATCATTAATACACAAAGTTCTTTTTCACCAAAGGATAGTGACGACTTGAAAAACATATTAAATATTCACCAAAATAATTAGATATAAAATACAATACAATTCTCAGCCCAAAATATACCTTGATGTATTCATAGATCAGGAAAGAAGCTACACATAAACAATATGACATTGAGTAAATAATCACATTGCAATGTCTAAATCCATAATGTTAATTTAATGGGGCTTCATTGATTATTTGGGGGGTTTTCTATGGATGACATGGTCAATTGTTGAGAAATTGAAACAATGGTTTTTTATAGTTTCATCCCCATATCTAAAAAAGTTATACATATTATTTGTTTGTTTATTCTACATGTTTCCATTATTTTTTGTGCCTTCATATATAAACCCATACATTGAGTACTTAGTAATCTTGCCAATTTATTTCATTCGAGGAATTTCCTCTCATAATTCATGTTGTTTGTCTGTTTGTGGAATATTCTTCATAATATATAGAGGAAAATAATTGCATTGTGATATTAAAAACACCTTTTGAGTAATGAATCACAACATAAATATTTAGAACCATTGAAGATTTTTGAGGCTTGAAAGTAGATAAAATTTTCAAACATGTAGAGTTAATTAGTTTGCAATTTTATAGGAATGCTCATTTAAAATATATATTCATAGTAGAGATAACACTTGTTTTTAAATTGTGAGTGATTCAAATCCTCATACTAGATGGATAGAGAGAGCCATGCAAAAAGTGATACACATGTTGATCATTCATGTAAGGTACCCAATTCTTTAATGTCTAATTAAGGTTATGGGATTGTCTAGATCTAACTGTTAGGAAAAATAGGGGGGGGGGTGGTGAATCAATATTTTACTCACTTTAATTTCAATTTTTTATTTTTTGATTTTTATATGCAACCGTTGTAAAATAAACTATCGTATGTACGCAACTATTACTACAAAAACCCACTTATATCCAGATAACTTATCTGATCATTACATTTCAACGTATGTGCAATTAATCAATGCATCATTATAAATTAATTTATCAATTAAACAATAATTATGAGTAGTAGAAGCAGATAGAAAATCAACACACAAAACCATATGAACACCAGGATTTTTAGGTGGAAACCCAATGTGGGAGAAAACCACTACTACTGTCGTCTTTGTCTTCTTCTTTTATTAAAAAAATATACTTACAATATTGTACTAGTAGACTCTAACCAGCACATAGGTTCCTACCTGTAGAAGGCTGTAACCTTCTCTCATTTTCCAGGTCCTACTGGAAGGGAGCTACAACCCCCTTTCTGAAGACTAATATCCTCAGCTTTTTGTGGATCACTTTTCAGAATGTTTCAAACTGGATCCAATTCCAAAAATTATGAAATAAACTACCCAAATACTGAACCAAATGAAACATTAAATTAATCACTGAATCTCAGTCAAATCTTGCAATCAATGCGACTATATCAAACTAAACCAAAACATATCATACCAACCCAAACATTGTTACCCATCATCGAAACCAACTGCTGCTACTGAAAACCCTGATAAAGCACACATCATATTGTATGTTATTGTTCTGAATCACATCCGTGTATGGACGTGATTCTCCTTAAGAGGACCTGCATACATATCTCAAAAACACTGATACATGAATTTGAATCACTGTCACACTAAATCAATCACTGAATCATATACTCAACTCATCACAGATCACTGAACCAAATACATATCACCATACAAAAGTATCATCACAAGTCAACAATTCATTCTACAATCAGTTCAACCCAACCAATACTGTCAAACACAAATGATCATGAGAGAGACATCATTGACAGAAAACAACAAACATAACATAACTGATCAAACATCATTAAAAATTAATATGGTAAACCCTAGCAGGTGTATGCGACTCTTATAAGGCACTTCCACACATGAATGTGCTTCTCATGTTTGAAACCTGCATATAGATTCTAAACTTTCGTAGAATGTATACGCAACTCCCTGAAAAAATATCCGCGTATGTACGTGACCTTTCTGAAGAAAACATGCATGCATATCTATAATAATTGAATCATGCCTTCGATACAACCACAAAACATACTTTGTAACCCTTAATGTGACATGTTCATGTCAAAATATCATTACCATTACAAATCTATAATTGCTAGTCATAATCATAAAAATTATATCAAGCAAGCATGTTCATTAGTCTCTACTATGCTTTCAGATCTATCAGATCTTATCCTCCTCCAAGCTCCTTGGTGCACACCTGTTTTCGGATCAAATCATCCATCAATAACCCATAACTTGAAAACCTAACACTTTGATCTCCATCTCCTTATATATCTTAGGCCTTAGCCAATACCTTAGGTCAATCCCGTAGTAATGCCGATGGTATTCTTTGATGGGATCAAATATCTGTTGTCACACTCATTACCATGGGCCACTACCATGGTAAATACCCCTAGTATTGAGGATATCAAGGTGCAGAAACTATACGTGACTTTTCTTCACCATACCCATGTACGTATGCAAAATTTCTTCATAGGACCCGCATATAATTTCTCACACTTTATCTTTACCACTCTTCTGTCTCTAAACTGATATTCATTTTTCTATATCACCTGTAGTATCTACATAATCATCATGTTGTCATCTTTATCAAGTAGGTTTCCATCAAGGACAACACATTAATTATAATGCCAAAAATCTACCCCTTTGGACTTGATGGCAACCATTTTGGTGTTTGGTCACCGTTACTTGTAAATAGCTGCAAACACATCTGTAAAGACATCAAGCTAAGTAACAAAACAATATTCTCCAAACACCAAGCTACTCTCTCCCGTTGACATCAAGGGTAAAGGGTTGACCAATTTTAAATAAAGGCTTTGCTCTCTTTGTGAAGAGATGAACATTGTAGATCTGATCTATTGAATATGAACACTGTATACTGATCATTCTCCCCCTGAGCATATGTTGAATCTTTTGGAAGGTATCCAAAGAATCACATGACTCTATGACTTAACCAAATATGGTCTTTCCTATCACCAGGGACTCATGCTTACATCTATCAACCAACACAGTGGGGTTACATATTTGACTCAACATTTCATCAAGTTCCAAAAATAATGGGATTATATACATAAATGACTTGACCCCAAAAGTCCAAAAATGAATGAATATTACAATTATTACATCACTGGTCTTTACATGACCTTTACATCAAGAGACAGATATAAAATTTATGACCAAAACCAAGGACCTAAATAGTGAGGTAATATGACCATGATAGTAATCAACAACCATCATACACCATATAGGATCCTGCAACATGTACATCATCAACATGAAGTAAGATAGCGCAATGTAGCATCAATCTTCAACAACATCAGTATGTAACCAAATATGTAATGCTTTCAAGCATCACCAAGCATTTATAGCAGCAACATATCAATAACCATCCTCTTGACTTCATCAGCAAACAATGAAAAATATCATCATTTAGCATGTAGTGCTCAAGCATCTATAATTCCAACAATGTGCCATTAGAAGCATAACATATGACCCCTGAATGTGTTCCATCTATTCCCTTGTCAGGCCTGATCATATCCATCTCAACAAGCAGCATATCCATCAAAAGCAGTAATGTCATATTGCAACAATTCATAAACCATCATAAGCTAATATCACTTCTAAGAGCATCTAAATATCAACAGACTGTAATCAATAAAAATATAACCAAAAGGCCAGAAAAAAATTGACTAAAACATATCAAAAACTTTCCTTGAGTCTGTCCTACTATTTCTTCATATTAGAGAAACATACACGACTGTCTAGATAAAAAATCGCGTATATAAGCGACTGTCCTTTATGCGATTCGCGTACAGAAAGTAAATTGTAATAGTTTATATTCTCATCTCCCCCTGAACATGAGATATCTATTCGAATAATTAATAAAGTGACAAAGCAGAGATCACTCCCAGTTTTTGTATGAGATATTCAAAGGAATCACGTGGAAGTGGCTTTGTAAATATATTTGCAACTTTTTCCTTTGAGGAAACATATTCTAGTTTGACCTTTTGTTCAAGCACCCGTTCTCTCAAAAAGTGATCATTGATTGGAATATGCTTGGTCTTTGAGTGCATGACAAGATTTTTAGAAATACTTATGTCACTAGTATTGTCACAAAGAACAGGTACAATTTTGTTGGGTGTGGAGCCTGATTATCTTATTTATTTATATGTATCGCCGCGTTGGACCCTTGTTCTTAACGGGGCGAAAACACCGCCCGTCATTTGATCGCTGTCAGGGAGGTCCAGGGGGGTGGCGATGACCTTTTGGAGCCCCACCCTGGTGGGGGTTTTGGGGGCAGCACCCCCAAAGCTAAAAAAAATGTAAATTTTCCTTGTAAAATATTGTAATTTCGTAGTCAATCTAGGGCATTCATTAGGCAGATGATCTGATGGTAGAAGTTATGTTTAATTTAGGATTTTTTGCCTTAGAAGGAAACCTCTCTGTTGTATGTGTGTATTGTATTACATCTATGTATGGTGTGCATAACAAGAAAGGGGGACTGTGTGAGAGAGAAGAGGATATTACAATGGATCTGTTGTAGGTTGTGTCTCTTCATTTTGCTGGAGAATATAAAGGAAGGACTGGTTGTTTCCGTGGACGTAGCCCAAGTTGGGTGAACCACATATATATGTGTCTCTCTTGTTTATATGTTTTTGTTCCCACATATTTTATGTGTTCCATTGCTTTGTAATATATAATTTTTTAACTAGTATCAGAGCCGAAGGTCTATTTGGCTGATAAATTTGCAGGAAAGAAGGGTTCCTGGTTCGAGTGGGAGAAATGGAAGAAGATGATAGGTTTAGGTTTGAGAAATTTAATGGCCAAAACTACCCTCTGTGGAAGATGCAGATGGAATAATATCTATATCAGAAAGATACGTACCTACCATTAAGCGAAAAAAGAAGAAGTCGTCGAGTATGACAGACACAGAATGCGATATTATCGATGGAAAGGCACTTGGAACAATATGACCATGTCTCTTGGAATCGGTAGCCTTCAATGTTTCGAAGGAAACAACAACAAAGGGTTTAATTAAGGCATTAGCGAAAATATATGAAAAAACCTCAACCTAAAATAAGGTATTTCTTATGAAACTTTTATTTAATATGAAGATATCAGATGGTGGATCTGTTGCTAACCATTTAAATGAATTTAATACGGTTACCAGTCAATTAATTTATGTAGGGGAAAAATTTGATGATGAATTTACGACTCTTTTATTTATGTGCTCATTAACAGAAAATTGGAATGGTTTAGTTATGGCCATCAGTAACTCTATCTTTGGATCTAGTACTTTAAATTTTGATGATGTTGTCAGTGTTATCCTTAACAAGGAAATGCGATGGAAAAGATCCAGTGAGACATCGGGTAATGATTTGAGTGCAGAGACTAGGGGAAGAAAAATGGAAAGAGGAAAGAGCTCAAAATATCACAGTAAATCAAGGAAAGCCAGTTACAAGTCCAGATCGGGGATAATTTGTTGTAAATGCGGAAAGAAAGGACACCTGAAGAAAGACTGTAAATCTCGAAAGGGAAAAGAAGGAGACACACAACAAGAAAACACTAATGAAGAAAATGTGACAGGTGATGTGTTACAATATGCTTTGATTATTTCTTTAGAAAATGTTACTAATTCCTGGGTGGTATATTTAGGAGCCTCATTCCATGCCACGCTTGATAAGAAATATTTTCAAGGAGATTTTGGATAGGTTTGTCTGGGTGATGATAAACCCTGTAAAATCGTTGGAATGGGTAAATTTATTATAAAAAAATAGAATGGAAACCAATGGTTATTAAAGGAGGTAAGGCATGTTCCAGATCTGAAGAAAAATCTGATTTCAATAGGGAAGTTAGGCGGTGAAGGTTGTGTGAAAAATTTCACAGATAAAACTTGGAAGGTCACTAAAGGATCCTTGGTAATAGAAAAAGGATAAAAGGTTGGTACATTGTATTTATGCAATGGTATTTCTAACTATGTTAATTCTTTAACTTCCAAAGGAGCAGATGCAACATTATGGAATCATAAGCTTAGACACACGAGTGAGAAGGGGATGAAGATTCTTCACTCAAGAAATTTGTTGTTGGGTTTGAAGAATATTGATTTGGATTTATGTGAGAATTGTATTTATGGAAAACAGAAGAGAGTCAAATTTCTTAGAGTTGGGAAAGAAAAGAAGAGAGAAAAATTAGAGCTTTTGCATACAGATGTATGGGGACTTGCTCAGGTATCATCTCTCGGTGGCTCTCGTTATTATGTTACTTTTATTGATGATGCAACTAGAAAAACTTGGATTTATTGCATTCATAATAAATCTGATGTATTTGATACTTTAAAGAAATGGAAATATTTGGTTGAGATTGAGATAAGAAAGTAGTTGAAGTGTCTGAGATCAGAAAATGGAGGTGAAAATTGCAGCAAAGAGTTTGATAGGTACTGTTCAGAGCATGGAATTTGCAGAGAGAAGATAGTTCCAAGAACACAACAAGAAAATGGTGTGTCAAAAAGGATGAACATAATAATCATGGAGTGTGCAAGGTGCATGAGACTGCATGCAGGATTGCCTTTAAAATTTTGGGTAGATGCTGTAGATACTATTTTTTATCTAATAAACAAAGGGAATTCAAGTTCCTTGGATGGTGGTATTCCAGAGGAGGCATGGACAGGTAAAAATGTAAACTACTCCTTTTTAAAGCCTTTTGGTTGTGAGGCCTTTGTCCATATTAATAAAGAAATTAGAACAAAGCTTGAGGAAAAATCAAATAAATGTACCTTTATTGAATATGGTGTTAATGATTTTGGTTATCACTTATATGATTATGAAAATCACAAAATAATTAGGAGCATAGATGTAATATTCAATGAAAAGGTCTTGTATAAGAATTAGTTGCATGAAAAGAAACAAGAAAAAGAAAACAAAGAATACACAGTTCTTGATGAGATACAGAAAAAGTAAAGGTGCATGAAAATAATAATAATCAATAGCCACAACAACAACAACCACCACAACATCAACAGGCACCTCAAACCCCTGAAAGTGGTGTCAGAAGATCTACCAGGATAAGTAGAACCCCTAAAAAATACTCTCCTTCATTATATTATTTATTGTTGACTGATTCTGGTGAACCCGAATGTTATGAAGAAGCAATGCAAGCCTAAAATAGGAAGAAGTGGGAGCTAGCCATGAAAGAAGAGATAGAATCCTTAATACATAACCAGACTTGGGACTTAGTCAGGTTTCCTACAGGTAAAACAACTTTGCAGAATAAACGGGTTTACAGGATTAAGGAAGAATATCGAGGAAAAAAAAGGTACAAAGCTAGACTTGTGGTGAAGGGGTTTGCACAGAAGAAAGGTATTGACTTTGATGAAATATTTTCTCCTGTTGTTAAGATGACTTCAATCAAAACTATTTTAATTCTTGTAGCAGCGGAAGATTTTCATCTTGAACAGTTAGATGTAAAGACAAAATTTCTCCATGGATATTTGGAGGAAGAGATATATATGAAACAATCACAAGGATATGAGGTCCAAAGGAAGGAAAAATTAGTGTGCAGATTAAAAAAGAGCTTGTATGGCTTAAAATAGGCTCCAAGGCAGTGGTATCTAAAATTTGACAGATTTATGTCTGAACAAGGTTATACTAGATGTCACTCTGATCATTGTGTTTATCTGAAAAAGAAAAATGATGGTAGCTATATTATATTGCTATTGTATGTAGATGACATGATTGCTGTAGGGTCTAACATGCAGGAAATAAATGTGCTCAAAAGAAAATTGGAAAATTCATTTGCAATGAAGGATTTAGGAGATGCAAAACAAATACTTGGTATGAGAATAACTAGAGATAGGAAAAATAACAAATTAACATTGTCTCAGAATGAGTACATACAAAAGGTTTTGAGAATATTTAATATGTAGAGTACACCTTTGAATATCCATTTCAAATTAGTAAGGAGATGTGCCCCAAGACCCAAGAAGAAATGGATTATATGTCTAAAGTTCCATATGCATCAACAATTGGAAGCTTACTGTATGCAGTGGTCTACACAAGACCTGATATTGCACATGCAGTGGGAGTTGTAAGTAGGTACATGAATAATCCAGGAAAAGAACATTGGATGGCACTGAAATGGATTCTTAGATATTTGATAGGTACCACAAATCAAGCATTATGCTTTGGTGGTTCAAAAATTTCTCTATAGGGATATGTTCATGCATATATGGCAGGTGATAGAGATAACAGGAGGAGTATGTATTTATTGTAGGTGGAAGAAAAATCACTTGGGTTTCAAAAATGAAAAGTGTTGTTGCACTTTCAGCAATAGAAGTAGAGTATCATTAGGGGAATTTGAGGTCTAAAATGGACCTCCTAAGGAAATTACAAAATAATAGTGGAAATAGTAAAATAAGATTTGATTATATCATCAAAATTTAGAGGGAAAAAAGAAAAGCTACTCTTCAACTTGTATTTTGAACATATCTCCCTAAAGTTTTACTCAAATTTCAAGCAGGAATACTTGTTGGATGAAAAATTTAATTCCCCATCCAAGTAGTACCCATGTTTCATACTTTTGATGGACTCTGCTACAAAAAAAATGAGAAATACATTAAAAACATGATTGCAATCATGTGTTTTCATGTATTTCTCATTTTCGTGTAGCAGGGTCCATCAAAAGTATGCAACATGGGTACTCCTTGGATGAGGAATTAAATTTTGCATACAACGACTACTCTCGCTCGAAATTTGGGTAAACCCTTAGGGAGATAAGTTGAAAATACGAGTTGAAAAAGTAGGTTTATTTTCTTATCATTTTTTAATCTTTTTACTTTTTTACTCCAAAAATGGTGAATCATCTTCCATGGTTGACATCATCATCTTGAATTCTATTGGTTCTCATAAAGTTTATTTTGGTTGTACATTTTTCTTAGGAGGCCCATTTTAGATCTCAAAATTCCCCTAATGGTTGCTACTACAGAGGCTATTAAAGAAATTATTTGGTTACAAAGGTTTATGGATGAATTGGGTAAGAAGCATGATGTGGGCAGGTTATACAGTGACAGACAGAGTGTCATTCATCTTGCAAAGAACTCAACATTTCAATCCAGGACTAAACACATACATCTCAAGTACCATTTCATATGGTCAGTGTTAGAAGATGGACAATTGAAGTCTAGCCAAAATCCTACAGTTAGCTAACAAAAGTTGTAACCAGGGATAAACTAAGATTATGCTCAATTTCAATTGGTCTTCAAGTATGATGATGAAGATGAGAAATAGCCAAGTCCAAAGTGGAGTAATTTTCCAATAAATGAAGCAGCAGTGGAGTTTCTACAATCAGTCTCTAAGTGGGAGATTGTTGGGTGTGGAGCCTGATTATCTTCGTTATTTAGATGTATCGCCGTGTTGGACCCCTGTTCTAAATGGTGCGGAAACTCCGCCCATCATTTGATTTCCGCCAGAGGGGTCTAGGGGGTTGACCTTTTGGAGCACCCCCCTCGCCCCCCCTGGCGAGGGGTTTCGAGGGCAGCGCCCCCGAAGCTAAATACATATGTAAAATTGTCTTGTAAAATATTGTAATTTTGTAGTCAATTTGGGCCGTTCATTAGGTGTATGATCTGACGGTAGAATTTATGTTTAATTTAGGGTTTTTTGCCTTATAAGGCAACCCCTCTATTGTATGAGTGTATTGTATTGCGTCTGTGTATGGTGTGCATACTCTGAGCGAGAACTAGAAAGGGGGATTGTGTGTGAGAGAAGAGGATATTACATTGGATCTCTTGTAGGTTGTGTCTCTTCATTTTGCTGGATAATATAAAGGAAGGATTGGTTGTTTCCACAGACATAGCCCAAGTTGGGTGAACCACATATATCTGTGTCTCTATTGTTTATATGTTTTATGTGTTTGTGTTTCCACATATTTTATGTGTTCCATTTCTTTGTAATATATAATTTTATAAAAAATTTGTGGACAAGTGATTAAAATGTCTTGCAATGTTTGCATCATCCATAGAAGTTGAGTTCAACAAGATGCAACAACAAAATATTCTTCCTTAGAAGTAGATAAAGCGATGGAGATTTGTTTCTTACTGAACCATGATACCAAGCGAGGTACCAAATAAAATTCTCTTCCACTAGAACTCTTTCATTCATCAATATTTCCAACCCAATCTGCATTTTTGTAAGCACATAGTGCAAAGTATGCACTTTTAGGATACCATAAATCAAGGTCTTGAGTTCCTTGTAGGTACTTGAATATTCTCTTAACTGTTGGGAGTTGATTTTCTTTAGGATTAGCTTGAAATCATCCAACAATCCCAATTGCATGCATAATATCTGGTCTTGTGCCTATAAGGTAGAGTAAGCTTTCGATCATGGACCTATATTCTGACTGATTAACTGAAGGAGAATCATCATTTTGACTAAGATTTCATCCTGTTACCATTGATTTGCATACAAGTTTGCAATCTTCCATTCCATATTTCTCCAATATCTTCTTGAGGTACTTGGTATGTGAGAGAAAGATACCCTTATTTGTTTTTTTTAACTTGAAGACCAAGAGAGTATCTTAGTTCACCAAGTAGAGACATATTAAATGCTTGTTGCATAACAAAAGCAAATTCTTGACTCATAGATTCTACATTACTTCCAAATATGAGGTCATATACATAAAAAACAATTATGAAAAGTTTGTCTTTATCAGATTCGATATATAGGTTGCTATTTGTAGACCCTTTTGTGAAGCCTTGGTCTTGAAGATACTTGTTAAGATGATAATACCATGCACGAGGAGTTTCTTTTAGTCCATACACTCGCCTTCTTAGGTTTGCAAACAAGATTTTTATCATTTCCTAGAATGAAGCCTTCAAAATGTTCAATATAAACTTCTTCTTCTAGATCCCCATTTAGAAATTTAGATTTAACATCCATTTGAAATATCTTGAAGTTATGAAATCTTGAAAATGAAAGAAAGATTCTTATGGATTCAAATCTAGCTACCAGTGCGAATGTTTCTCCAACTTCTATTCCTTCCCGTTGAGAATAACCTTTGCATACAAGTCTTGCTTTGTTTCTAATTAATTATCCATTTTCATTTAGTTTTTTTTTGAGCACCCATTTTGTCCCAATAACATTTTTTCCATGAGGTATTGGCACTAATTCCAATGTATGGTTCTTTTCTATTTGATCAGGTTCTTCATTCATTTCCTTAATCCAATATTCATCTTTTTTTGTATCACAAATATTTGAATTAGATATCTGCCACACAATTATTTATTTATTTATTTATTACGCAGAATTAGAATAACTAGAAAACACCTCACATGAGATAGATAACTTTTCTTATTTGGTTTCACAACATATCATTCTCACTCAGAGATTAGAAGTGAATATAATTCCATCCTACTTTTTGGCATATACATATTTCCTTTTTTCCTTGTGGTAGGGTTACTAAGTTATTTCTAACCCTCATTCCTTACTTTCTATAACTACATCCCTTACTTAACGCCCCCCCCCTCTTAGGCCTATAACTCCATCTCCCTGTGCGCTATTTATAAAGAAATTCTAAGGAAAGGGGATAATCCATTTAATACTATCTTCACCATTGAAAATACCTAAATTTATGTTACATTGACTATACGTTCTTCCTATGCATAACTATTTTATGACAAGGATTTAATGTAGTTTGGGCGGGTCATTAGCCTAAAGAATTAAGCGCTCCAACCTTTATGCACACGTATCATTTATCATGGTGATATATTTGTCACCATACATGGGTATTGATTTATGCCCCCCTCGCTCTAAGATCATAACTATAGACGTTGGATGCAGTGCTAAAACAATACATTTGGAATACGATACACCAATACTTATCCTCCATGTTCATGTGATCACCTGATCTTCACATGGTCATCGTACCAAGGCCTTGATAAATGCTAGAGAGTCTCAACCAGTGCGATCCGATCCGATGACCCTAATTCATTTTAGTCAATCTCTCACTTTAAACTAACCCTAACCCATCACTATGCCATTTGCAATGGCCACTCCTTCCGCTGCTGTGCTTGCTGTCGAGCTTGCCATACATGGGTACAAAGGGTAGGGAGGTGGCAGTTCTACGCCCACCCTAACTCTCAATGATTCCCGAAACCTAGGTTAAGGTATTCCTTAATTTATTTTCTAGTTATGGAGGAGTTACTGATAGGATGTACCTGAGTTTGGTCTTCGCGGGTCCTATCCGCCTTTGTCGTTGTTTGACTTCAATTTTACCAGTTCACAGATTACCACAGGCAAATATAATTCTAAATTTATACTCACGAGATTGTCTTTTTTTCTTCCGTACTCTATTATTAATTTTGGCTTGAAAAATTCTTCCAATCATTCCCAGGTTAAAATCGACATTCGAGTTTTCTAAATTTTAGGTGGCTTTCACCTTTGGGTGACCCTTGGCCTACCTCCAGGCATGGGTAAATTCTAAATTAATTTATGGTCCGTCTTTACCACTTAACTTCAGATTTTTTTTTGTTTTTCCGGTTCAGATTTTAGGGTTCTACAGATTTACAAGTAGGGTATGATTGGTCCTACACTGGGCCACATGCAGGTGCTCTCGACTTACACTTTTATAGGTACATTATGGACCCTAATTTTTGTGCATATAGTGTGCTACTACCGGCTTAAGTGCTAATATATCATCTTCCTGGTCAGGGGTGAATTCACAGTGGAAATGAGTTTTTTGTTGCAACTGAACTCGAAGGTTAAGCTGTCACCGATTAAATCACTAGTATTGATTTCGCACCCATCCCAGAACTTGGTTCTATATTGTTTGAATTTAATTTTGTTTACTGTTCCTTGGGTAATATTTGTCATGATAATTTGTCTAGGTCTTTTGGTGGAACCAAACCCTGGATATCTTGGCGTCCTATAGGTAAAAACCCCTTTTCCCATTAATTCATGGGCTCTCATATTTTCATTCTCCATTTATCTATATGGTTATTCTTTTTGGTTGTCCTCTCTCGGTCTGTCTTTGATTTTTTTTTTCTTTTCTGCACAGGTACCTTCGAAAATGAGGGGTCCAAATACTAGCATTATCTTGTTGTGTTTTTTCGACAATTTCTAACTCACAACTTAGCCCCTACAAGTTGGTCCTCATGGATATTTACTTACACTTCAATACACCCTCCTTTCTAGAGAAAACACCCGTCTTTGTTAATCTTCAGACTGCAAACCCTCACTCAACATTTCTCTTTACATTAGGACTGTTGTATAACTTAGCGATTTTATGCAAGGGTGTAAACACTCGACGTGAAGGTGGATATTTTTAAAGCCAATTTTATTGTTAATGGATATGAAATGTACATTTTTATTTTTGATTTTCTTCAATGGCACTCTAGTTTTTGTATGATACCTTCCCCTCTTGACTCTGCTCGCAAGAGATATATGTATCAAATTTAAGTTTCTTTGGTCATAAAAAATTTCTATTCTACATGCCAAGTCTCTCTCCCTTGTTTGTCTACAACACCTCTTTTTGTTTATTGCATGTATTGATGGGCATACATAGATTTTTGTCTTTACTTTTCCTGTATCACATTACTTCGTTATACTAAGTTGTATATATAAAATCTTCTTTGTTGATTTAGCGGTAGAAATATAACTCTAACTTATGGTGTTACCCTGTTGTATATGCACATAATTCACTTAACTTCTTTTCTTGTAACAATTATAGGAATAATTTATGGTTAGAGGATTCAACAATATATGAAGATTTGATTTGGTTTCTTTGCATCATTTTTATATGCTTTTTCGTGTGATGAAATTATGTTACTATAATGATGAGTACTGTGCTACCACCATGTTTAAATTTCAGTTTAATTTGCAGAAAATAATTTAGTTATAATGATCACTGTCTTGTTCTATATCTGTGTATAAATGTTGTGTTAGTTTATCATTTGATTAAAGATATACCTTTAGCAATAGATTCATAATCACCATACCACGGTGGGTATCAGTGGTTAAGGATTAAATGGAAACTTAATCCTCCATAAATATTCATACCAGATGACATAGTCATGGATTTAACAACCTCTTAAATATATGCATGACTAAGCTCTGGTATGAGATACCATTAGCTTACAGAGTGAATCCTTTGGGGAAATAATATACTAAATGAATTTATGTGTTAGGTCCCTATATTACTAGTATAGTCCCTTATTGTTGTTAGTGTAATCCCCTTATTGTTATTGTTGTACCCTTGTAACCCCAATATTGTTATTATTGTGCACTTACATTATTATTGTTAGGTTGGCTAGGAATATATTGTGACCCCATGGACTCTTATATATAGAAGGAGGTTTTTTCATTTGTATCATCCAAGAATTGTTCATTTATGTAATGTAAAGGAGGTTTCCCCCTTGAAGTGGCTTATTTCTATGGCGTTGATCTCTCTTTTCTTCTATTTTTGGAGTTGGTTTCATAACATTTGGTATCAAAGTTTTGGATTCTAGGGTTTCGCTGCTCCAAACAAGTCATCGTGGAATTTTCTCTATAAATTTTTTTCTACGCAGTTTAAGACGTTGAAATTTTTACAGTACGAAGCCAAAATCCTGAGGAACTTCGTGTAAAAATTTCAGATCTTGGTTCACAACTTTTTGGAGATATGATCTGTGGAAGTTAAGTTTTTTTAAGGATCCCAATTTTCACCTAAACAGGTCATCGTGGAATTTTCGCTATAAATTTGTTTCTCCGAAGGTTGAGAAGCTGCAATTTTTACAGAGAAAACCCGAAATCCTAAGGAACTTCTTGTAAAAATTTTAGATTCTTGGTTCGTAATATTTTTGGAGATATGATATGTGGAAGTTAGGGTTTTTCAGGCTCCCAAATTTCATCTCAAAGAGATGACTGTGGGAAAATCGTCATAACTCTCTCTCTAAGCATCAGATTGGATTCTATAAAAGGTGGCCACAAGTACATGGGCTGTAGTTTCCTGGGTACCAATTTCAGATCCGAAGGAGGAAACAAGGACACATGGCACATCGTACAATTTCGCTCTACTAAACCAGTCAATAATTAGGTCATTGTCGGAGATTGGACATAACTTTGCCTTGAAGAATCCAAATCAGGTCAGAGCTGTAGCATTCGAAAGAATATTCAGGGGGCTACTACAGGGCTGAATTTCAGATATTGAAGATCTGAAATCACAGATATAATTTTGTTTCAATATCGATCCTCTCAAAAGCAAGAAAAAGGTGTGTATTTTTTTTTTTTCAATTGCATAAGTCTTGTGTGAAAAATCAATTTGAAGTGATTCTAAGGGCATTTGAAGCATAGATATTAGTATTGGGTTCTAAAATGCCACCTAAAAATAATTCAACACCCATTAAGCCTTCAGAAGGCTCTACTATGACTCATGAAGAGGAAGAGGCACAACATGATATATCAAAATTACAAAAGCAAGTGCACAAAATTTCGCTCTTGCAAAGAGCAACAAAAAATGAAATGGAAGGTTTGAAGAAAGACATGGAAGCTAAGATGGATGGTTTGAAGAAAGTCACGGAAGCTAAGATGGATGGCATGGAAGCTAAGATGGATGACATGGAAGCTAACATAGATGAAAAAATGAAGGACAACATGGAAGACATGAAGAATGATCTAAAATTGGACATGGAAGGTTTGATGACAATGTTAATACAAGAAATGATTCCTAATGGCAGAAATATAGTAGATGAAACTCATGATGAGAACAAAATAAATGTTAATCGTGATTTCATAAACTCTAATATTGGATTGAATAAACCGCCATATTCCAAAGATGGATATGAGAAATTTTGATGTCAAGGATACCGTAACATGGATACTACAGATCGAGTAATATTTTGATCTCAATAATGTGCAAAACACAAAAAAGGTACACATTGCAACTTTACATTTAGAACAAAATACATTTGTATGGTATCGATGGCTTTGCTCCCGTAAAAAAAATGTCACTTGGTCAATTTTTACAGAGGAAGTGATAGCACATTATGAGGATACAAAGAGCAACACCTTCTTTAGCCAATTGATAAATCTTAAACAAAAGGGTTTAGTCATGAAGCACATTGAGGAATTCCAAAAATTGAATATAAGGGTAATTGATATTCGAGAGGAACACATGATTGATGTCTTCATAGGGACTTTAAAGGATAACATCCAACATGAAGATCCCGTTTGGGAACCTAATTCATTGGAGAAGGAATTCAGGCTGGCAAGAAAAATTGAATGTAAAATTAGGGCGACAAGAAGGCCTACCACTCACATCTATAAATATGGAAGTGTTTCTACTCCTATACTTCCACAACCTACAAGGTTGGCACCAAAACAATTGGAAGAAAAAAGAGCAAAAGGGCTTTGCTACAGTTGTGATAGAAAATACACTAAAGGTCATAAGTGTGCTGAGAAGAAATTATTTCACATAGATTGTGAAGAGGAGGAAGAAAATAAACAAGAAACTTTAAAAGAAGAGGATATGCATCTGGAACCAACCGTAGAAGAAGAAGAAATGAGTCCAACCATATCGTGTAATGCATTAGAAGGAATTAAATCTCCTCAAACTCTCAAGATAGAAGGACATATCAAGAATAAAAAGGTAATAGTGTTGATTGATTTTGTTATCACTACGCTATATTCCCAAGGCTGAAGAAGGAATCCCAACAGAGGTAACCACAAACCAAGATTTTGACTTGGTATCTAGCCCTACCAAGTAGGAGAGGGCTCTCTCCACAAAATTCACAGCCAAGAGGGCTAGATGAAAAAGGTTTTAGGTTAGCTAAGAAGTGCAAAAGGGTCCGATTGTTTGAAAGTACGATGCTAGATCAGGGAAGGAGCTACTGCAACTAGGTTTAAGATAACTTAGTTTTATAGCACAACCAACAATAGGAGCAAGGTAGGTATGCATAAGAGGTATTTTGGAGTTTTTGTTGTTTAATGGTATATGATGAAATTGGAGAAAATCAAAGTGAGCACAAGAGGTGAATTCATTTTGATATAAGAATGGGACAAATACATGATAATCTCTTTTAAAACAAAGCATGTGAGATGAATTTTGTTTACAATCTAGAGAGATTATCACTAGAAAGCAAATGTAATGATAAAATGGAAAAATATTAACATAAATAAATAAAATTACCAAATTTACACACCACATGAACTCCTAAAATATGGCTGTAAACTATTCCTCTGTAGCTCTAGGGTTTTGTTTTAGGTTTTCTGGGTCAGAAGAGCAAGAGAGAAAGTACAATTGGGCAATGGAGTCAAGGCTAATTTCTTTCTGCAAATTTGAGGAAAATTAAGTGCTTTGTTCAGCTGGATAAATAATATGAAATGAAATATGGAAAGGAGAAGAAATCCCACTACACTACAGGCATCTATCAATGGATGAATCTCTAGTGTAGCTTTAGAAGAAATAACACAAAGATAGGTTACAAAACAGAGCATCAAACATGGATGAATTCTGTAAAGATAACCATTAACACATAACAAGAATCATCAGTGTGAAAGGAGCATCTAACATGGATTAATTCCTATCACTTACTCTCAGAAAATACTATCAAAAAAACATAATTATGGAAATGATTATATAGGAACACTTATTGAACATAAACACCGTGATGAATCTCAAAACTTAGAAGAAAGAAATGTCTGCATTAATTACATAATAATTTTAAGGAAAGTACCCACAGTCCAACAGTCTCTCCCTCTGCTTGCCAAATTCTATTAAATTGAATTTACAATATATATATAGGAATTTAACCCTCCCTTAAGATTCAGAGGTTGAAATTATCCAATTCCCCCAAAAGAGAAGTCTGTTACATCAAAATCTAGAATTGTATCCCCAAAAAAAAAGACCAACCTATTATAGAAATAACACTCAAATATGATATCGATTCTCCCAATATGTAGTAGATATGAAAAAACCGAAAGAGGTTATGTTTTTTAAGCTCGTGTTGAGGAAAAACCCCTTTCCGTTTGCTGAGATTTGGTTCCATTTGCCCGAGATCTGCATTCCAAAAACATGTGTCAAACAAGAAAATTTTGAGATCCGAAAAGTAGGGCTCAAATATGATCTTGTTTCTATCAATCAATAGCATATATGCCAAAAATGAAAGAGGTTATTGTTTCTTAGCCCGTTCTGAGAATAAGCCTCATTCAGTTTCCTGATATTTGTTTCCATTTGCCCGATATATGCATTCCAACAACATGTGTCAAACAAGAAAATTATGAGATCCGAAAAATTGGGCTCAAAGATGATCTTGATTCTCCCAATTTGGAGAAGATATGAAAAAATAGAGTGGTTTAGCCCTTTATGAGAACAAACCTCTTTTAGTTTCAAATATTTCACCACCATTTTCTCAGGAACCACCTCGGACGTCAACTGGTCACACAGAAAAAATTAGATTTTTTTTTTTATAAAAAAGTTTGAAAGTGGGTTTATTCCATATGCGCTATGGGAGGTGAAACATTGAGGTTTATATAAAATTTTCCACACCATCATATTTAATTTTTAGTGCACCCCTTTTGGCTCCTTCTTGGGCTCTTCCCCTTCGAAACTTAGACCTTGACTTGGAGAAATAAACCATAACCCAACCATCCATTTGACGAAGCCAAAATTTTGTTTTTTGGTGAAATCAGCATGTAAAGGATAAAAAGATGATATAGAATTGGAAAAAAATTGTGATTACAAAGATAAGGAATTTTATGATGTGGTCAACATAATATAAATGCGAGAATGGAAAAAAAAGATATGAGGCCAGTGATAACGACGGAGTTGAGGTGAAAACATAGCAAAATAAGGTGGGGTGGGTGAGATGCAAATCCATGTGCTAACAGATTCGGGTAGTACCCATAATTTTATTCATTGTAAGGTAGCCAAGGAATTGAATTGTTTCCTATACCTAGAACCACAATGTCAAGTGATGGTTGCAAATGGAGGAACTATAAATTGCTCTCGAAAATGCCATAATTTCAAGCTAACCATGGGGGAATATGTATTGAATAGTCCAATGCTTTCCATTCCAATGGGAGGTGCTGATGTTGTACTAGGAGTACAATGGTTACAATCTTTGGGGATGGTAACTTTTAATTTTCAAGAACTTTTGTTGATTTTTTTTTTCGAAAGGAAAGGAATCGAATTACAGGGTATCACCGGGAAGTCAGGAAAGATAATAAGTTCTAATGTCATGAAAAATCTTCTGAAGAAATAACAATGAGGCGTAATTGCACAATTATGCTCACTAGAAGTTCTAACATCAATCATATATTTCTTCAGATCTCCAAAAAGTTTTGGACAATCATTCCAAGGTGTTTGAAACTCCCAAAGGACTCCCACCTATTCGTGATCATGATCATGCTATTCATTTGATTCTAGGAAGTGTTCCTCCAAACATCAGGCCTTACATATATCCTTATGTCCAAAAGAGCGAAATTGAATGTATGATTGTAGAAATGTTAGATTTGGTATAATTCAACCTAGTCAAAGTTCATTCTTTTCTCCAGTAGTATTGGTGCACAAGAAGGATGGATCATGGCACATGTTTTCGGATTATAGGGAGTTCAATAAGATCACTATTAAAGATAAATTTCCCCTTCGTGTGATTGATGAGTTATTGAATGAATTACATGGATCAATTTGTTTTACCAAGTTGGATCTTCATTCAGGATATCATCAAATTAGAATGAAGACTGAAGATATTCTGGAAAAAACGTTTCAAACTCATGAGGGTCATTATGAATTTTTGGTCATGCCTTTTGGCCTTACCAATGTAACCTGAAGCAGTCATGGAAACAAGAACTCGACAACTATGAAATCAATCAATTTCAGAGTATCTCATCAATGGAAGAACTTACCCATTGAAGATTCTACATGGGAGGATGAGAATTTTATATAGAAGCAGCCGTAGCTACTCAAGCATTGAGGAAAACACTTATTTGAAGGAGAGGGGCATGTTAGGTCCCTATATTACTAGTATAGTCCCTTATTATTGTTAGTGTAACCCCCTTATTGTTATTGTTGTACCCCTGTAACCCCAATATTGTTATTATTGTGCCCTTACATTATTATTGTTAGGTCGGCTAGGATTATATTGTGGCCCCATGGACTCCTATATATAAAAGGACGTTTTTGTCATTTGTATCATCCAAGAATTGTTCATTTATGTAATGTAAAGGAGGTTTCCCCCTCGAAGTGACTTATTTCTAAGGCGTTGATCTCTCTTTTCTTCTATTTTTGGAGCTAGTTTCATAACATTCTGAACAAATTTAAGGGAGAACCTGTACCAATTTGGTAAAGTAGGGTCACTTAAAGTTTGATGGGTTTATTGTTGTATTTTTTCAGATTACCCGCCTGAATAAAATTCAAATTGGTACTCCTATGACTCTTATTGATAACACAATGGTTCCAATTCAGAACTTACTTACAAAAGTTAGATTTAAACATGCGTTTCTAACCCTCCATACCATTGTCTAAAACACTATATAGAACAATTTCTGAATATTTTCATACATGAACAATAATAAGACAAAATAACGTATAACTAAAGTATAACTTCGATGGATAAAAAAATTATGCTTCTGGTTTCGTCATACGTTAATAGAATTAAATTTGACTTTTCCATTTGTCCCACTAGTCGACAATAAATTTTTCAGGATGTAATTACCAGAATTAATCTTACTATAAATTAACCACCTCTAGCCTTGTGTAATGCCCTAGAATTTCCACTGAAAAAAAAAATCCTTTTATCATGATAAAAGAGAATACTTGATCATATAAAAAAATAAAAAACATTACAACATTCAATAACCATATAATAAGAATATATGAACATAATGCATACTCCCAATTTAGATAATACTCGAATATATTCATACATGAACAATAATAAGACAAAATAACGTATAACTTCGGTGGATAAAAAAATTATGCTTCTGGTTTCGTGGTATGTTAATAGAATTAAATTCGACTTTTCCATTTGGCCCACTAGTCGACAATAAATATTTCAGGATGTAATTACCAGAATTAATATTACTATAAATTAACCACCTCTAGCCTTTGTGTAATGCCCTAGAATTTCCACTGAAAAAAATCCTTTTATCATGATAAAAGAGAATACTTGATCATATAAAAAAATAAAAAACATTATCAACATTCAATAACCATATATAATAAGAATATATGAACATAATACATACTCCCAATTTAGATAATATTCGAACAGGTTTAGATCACGAATTAAACATTCACTAATAACCATAACTAAATTAACTTGGAAAATCTAGTTTGCCTCGCAACCATGAACCATCACCACCTATTCTCCCCCGTGCTGAGATCCTAATTTATCCCAAGATAAAAAACCTCGTGTCTTCTCGTGAAAGGAAATTTATCCATGTTTTCCCTTGAAGAATTTCTAAAACGACGTCCGGTTTTTCTAGGATCTGCTTAATCCCATAACCTAGGATTTTATGACAAAAGTGTATATTTTTTTTCATTTAAGGCCAACTTTTATTCCCTGCAGTGATTTATTCACCCATCCCCAATGTTGTTTCCCCCACACTCGGTGATTTATTAGATTTTTCTCTCCCAATCTAAATATCGGCTAAATTAACTCATAGGGATTTTTAGAAGTAGTTTGGAAAAGTATTTAATTCCATCATATCCATTCATATTGGAATAATGATATCATTAAAATATATTCTTTTCCAAGTTAATTCTCAAATATTTTCTTTCATATTATTCAACAACATTTCATACATCATCATAATTATTCATTAAAGTCAATTATGGATTCCTTTCGATTTCTAGAAATATTTTAGCTATAAAAAATATGGCTTCCTTTCCTTTTCTAAAAAAATCAGCTACTAAAATAAGAACATAAACTTGGGGTATTACATATTCCCCCTCTAAAAAATAAAGAACATTGTCCTCGTTGTTTGTTATTATGCCAGTTCATTTTCCAATAGATCTGGATAATTTTCCTTCATGTTATCTTCACTTTCCCAAGTGTTCTGCTCAGGTGTAAAGTGCCTCCATTGCACTTTAACCCGAGTGATGACTCGATTCTGGAGCATGGTCTCCTTCCGATATAAGATACGAAGTGGATTTGGAAGAAAGTCTCCTTCAGGTTCCACCTGTATCAAATTCCAATCAACCACATGAGAATGATCATGAACATATTTTTTTAATAATGATACATGAAATACATTTTGAACTTTAATATGAATGGGAAAAGTCAACTGATATGCCACTGGACCAACTCGGTCCAAAATCTCGAATGGCCTGCAGAATCGTGGTGAAAACTTGGCACAAATTCTGGTGCTGAGAATAATTCTACATTAATATTTTGTCGGTTTTGAGTTGTATTAATATTCTGTTGAATTTTCCGTACTGTCTGCTCCATTTCCTGTAGTGCATCTGGCCCAAGAATCAACCTATCCTTAGTCTGGCTCCAACTAAGCGGTGTAGGTCATTTTTATAGAAGTTTGGTAGCTGTTGTTATAATCAAACTCAACTAAAAGAAAAAAATATTCCCACTTTGTGGGTCTATCCATTACATATATTCTGAGCATGTACTACAAAATCTGATTTGTTATTTCAGTTTTCCCATCCGTCTGAGGATGGTATGCAATAATGAAATTCAACTTGGCCCCCATTCCCTTGAACAAGGCCTTCTAGAAATTTGAGGTGAATTTTGCATCTCTGTGTGAGACTAACATTTTTGGTATTCCATGAAGTCTGAAAATTTATTTCATGAAAATGTTGGCCACTTGTGTAGTTCCAAAGGTAGACTCTATCAGTATAAAGTGTGTCGCTTTAATCAATGTGTCTACCACTACCATAATGGAGTCATGCTGATACTTGGTCCTTGGTAGACCTGTTATAAAATCCATGGATATCACCTCTAATTTCCATTCCAGAATTGGTAATGGATTCAGTAATTATGTTGGGTGTTGGTGCTCCACTTTTACCTGTTGACACTCTAGGCATTTTTCCAAATAATATACTACCTCTTTCTTCATGCCTAGCCAAAATATTTGTTTCCTTAATGTTGTTACCATTTTCTGGTATCCGAGGTGACCAACATATGGTCTCTTATGATATTCGTCTAGTATCATCTGTTTCAAACTATGCACATTAGGAATATACAATCTATCTTGATAAGTAATTAATCCTTTCGGGTTTATGGCGTACCCAGGAATCCCTTTTTGCTGTATTTTTAGATGCATTTCATGGTACTAAGGATCTTGTTGCAAATATTGATGTACTTGCTCTTTAAAATATTTTTTCACACTGCTACTAGCATTTGCTACCAAAGAATGAGCATGTCTACTTAGTGCATATGCAATTTTGTTTTCTTTTCCTTTGATATATTTTTATTTATTTAAAATTCAAATTCACTAAGGAAGGCTAACCACCTTGCCTATCTTGCATTTAAATAAGTTTGAGTAAAGAAATTTTTCAAGCTGATATAGTCAATTTCCAAAACAAATTTCTTTCCTAGTAAATAGTGCCTCCACATTTCAAGGAAAGTATTACAACAACTAGTTCTAAATAATAAACAACATGATTTTCTTTATGTTTTTTCATCTTTCTGGATTCATAAGCTATGACAACATTATCTTGTACAATACACTTCCCAATCCTTCATAACAAGCATCCGTGCACACAAAAAATTCCTTGTTTGGGTCTAAAATGATTAAAATGGGGGTTGTGGTCAACTTTTGTTTCAGTTTATCGAAGCTTTCTTGGCATTTGCTTGTCCACTCCAATTTTACTCCCTTATTTTGTAGGGACGTAATGGGGTAGGCTAGTTTTTAAAATCCCTCTACAAATTTGCGATAATATCTTGTGATCCCCTTGAATGAACAAATTGTTGATACAACTTTTGGTACAGGCCAATTCATAATGGCTTTAAATTTCTCATGGTAAACTGCCAACCCATCTTTGGAAATAATATGTCCTAAGAACTGAATTCTGGTTTTATAAAACTCACATTTGCTTATTTTCACATAAAGTTGATGTTCCCTTAATGTTTGTAACACCAATATGAGATGCTCCTGGTGTTCTTCTTCACTTTTAAAGTAAAATAGGATGTCATCTATGAAAACTAACATGAATTGTGGAGGACACTATTCATTAGACATATGAAGGCTGCGGATGCATTGGTGAGACCAAAAGGTAACACCGCGAACTCGTAATGACCATAACGAGTTCTAAAAGTTCTTTTGTGAATATCTTCGTCTTTTATGCGCAACTGATGATAACCAGTTCATAGATGAATCTTTGAAAAGATCATTTCTCCCCTTACTTGGTGAAACAAATCGTCAATCCGGGGTAGGGTATTTCTGTTTTTGATAGTTAATTTGTTCAACTTCCTATAGTCGATACACAATCTAAATGTGCCATCCTTTTTCTTGAAAAACAACACCAGAGCTCCCCATGGTGACACACTTGGCCTAATATAACCTTTATTTAACATCTCTTGTATTTTCATTTTTAGTTATAACAGTTCTAGTATACTCGTTCTATACAGAGATCTGGATATTGATGTAGCACCCGACACTAAGTCAATAGAGAAATCTATATCTCTATGAGAGGGTATCTTGGGTATTTCCTCTGGAAAGACATCCTAGAACTCCCTTATTACAAGTAAAGTTTCTAACATATTGGTTTTTGTTTTTTGTCCACCTTCTTCTACATGAACCATATAGACTTGACATCCCTTCCTTGTTGTTATTTTTAGCGATAAAGTGATATTTGTATGACTGAGACTGGTTTTGGTTTTCCTTTTATCAATAATGGTTGTCCTTGGGAGTTAATGTATTTTATAGTTTGTTCTAAACTATTTATAACAACCTTTTGTTGTTCCAACAAATCAATACCAATTAATATATCATATGATCCTAAGGGAAGGATATTTAATTTTAAATTTGTGGTATACCCATTTACATCCACAATACACTGTTTTAATTGATGTTTTAATTTTTGTTTGGTACCAGTGGCCAACTGTACCAGCCAATAATTTTGAAATTTTACTGAATGTAAATTAAACCTCTCCACAATCCGAGGACTAATATAGCTTAAATTAGTCTGGGATCAATCAAAACAAACACAGGTTTGTTTTGGATAATATCTTCGATCTTAATCATTGTATATTAATGTTCAACCTTCCAGTCTTCTAATGCCACACTGATCCTTGGAATGTTCCGGGCCACATCGTCCACTGTAGTTGCTTCATGCACCACTTGAATATTCTAAATTGACCTGGGATTCTGTGGAAAATATCGTAGCAGATGTTGTTCTCCACAACCCCAACATTTCAGGGGTTCCCTTTCTTTACCCCCGATGCCTTACTTGCTATTTAATTCCATGGGTTTGGACCCTGTATGTGATTGAGCTGGTTGAATGTTACTTCCTTTGTTAAAATTATTCCTCTGGTGATCCTTTCCAAAAATATACAGGTAGGTAGGATTTTGGCTTTTTACATTCATTACAACTTTTCATTTGTCCATATTCATCCACGTTCTAGAATTCTCATTCTGGTTTTTAAATTTATAATAAAAAATATGGATTCTTTGACTGCTTCATCCATCATTTTCAGATTGTCGAATTCAATCCTTTCCTTATATACAAGTGGAAAACAATTCAAAAATATCTGCACTTTAGCTTTCTCCTCTCGTATATATGACACATACTGAAGTAAGTTTGTAAATTTCGTTACAAACTCATCTATCGTAAATTGCACCAACCTCAGTTCATGGAATTTTTTTGAATGGTCATCATAGTATCTTTCACTTAAACACTGATATTTAAATTTTTGCCGAAACTCCTCCCATGCGATTGTCTTTTCATCTAGCAATTGTATAATTTTTGTTTCCTCCCATATTAGAGTAGCTTTACCTTGCAACTTGTACACAACCATTCTCGCTTTCAAATTAATTTTCTATTCATACATCTGAAAGTATTTGATCATATTCATAAGCCAGGCTTCTGCATCTTCCTCCCTTTCCCCATCAAAGGTAGGGGGTTTTATTTTGCGAAATTATCCCTGTAACTCCTTCTTCTTATTAGGCTTAGAATCTGTTTTATGAGATTCCTTAGCACTTTCATATTTTTCTGACATGGTTTCAACCTCCTTTCGCTTTAGTTTTTCCTAACCCACACTTCTGTGGATGGAATTTTTTATTAATTCTCTTATCATCTGATCTTGCTCATTATTTCCTACAACAATATTTCATTGCTATTCCTCACCTGTACCAATTCCTATTGCAAATTTCTGATTATATCCAGAATTTGAGAATTGGGTTCCGAGGCAACACCTCCCTCTCCCAATTCCACATACAATTTCTCCTCGCTTGAAATGGTTGTAGGCGCACAAGCTGTTGTACTTTATATTAGACCACACAAACCTACTATTAGTGTTTATAAAGAGTACAAAAAAAAATTGATATCTACATTACATTTTTTTTCGCCTGATGATCCATTTCAAGCCCATTGTTAAATGAGGGCTCTGATACCATTTTTCACGAATCTCTAGCTTACATATTTGCCACACAATATTTTTATTATTATATATTACGTGGAATTATAAGAACTAGAAATCACCTCACCAGAGATAGACATTATTTAAATCTTCTTATTTGGTTTCACATCATATCATTCTCACTCTGAGATTAGAAGTGAATATAATTCCATCCTACGTTTTGACGTATACATATTTCCTTTTGTCCTTGTGGCAAAATTAATAATCTATTTCTAACCTCCTAAATTTCTATAACTACATCCCTTACTTAATCCCCCCACCTTCTTAGGCCTAGAACTCCATCTCCCTGTGCGCTATTTATAAAGCACTTCTAAGGAAAGGGGATAATCCATTTAATACTATCTTCACCATTGTAAATACCTAAATTTATGTTACATCGACTATACATTATTCCTATGCATAACTATGTTATGACAAGGATTTAATGTAGTTGGGCGGGTCAATAGCCTAAAGAATTAAGCACTCCAAACTTTATGCACATGTATCATTTATCATGGCAGTTAGATTTGTCACCATACATGGGTATTGATTTATTCCCCTCCCTCGCTCTAAGATCAGAACTATAGATGTTGGATGCAGTGCTAAAAAAATAAATTTGGAATATGATGCACCAATACTTATCCTCCATATTCACGCGATCACCTGATCTTCACATGGACGTCATAGCAAGGCCTTGGTAAATGTTTGACAGTCTCGACCAGCGCAATCCGATTCAACAACCCCAAATAAATTTTAGTCAATCTCTCACTTTAAGCTAAACCTAACCCATCACTCTTCCATTTTCAATTGCCACTTATTTCGCTGCTGCACTTGCTGTCGAGCTTGCCATACATGGGTACATAGGGTAGGGTGGTGGCAGTTCTACACCCACCCCAAAATTCAACGATTCCCAAGACATGGGTTAAGGTATTCCTTAATTTATCTTCTAGTTATGGAGAGGTTGTTGATATGAGGTACCTGAGTTCTGTTTTCGCAGGTCCTATCTGCCTTTGTCTTGGTTTGACTTCAATTTCACCAGTTCATAGATTACCACATGTAACTATAATTCCAAATTTATATTCAAGAGATATTTTTTGTTTTTCTCTCATACTCTATTATCAATTTCAGCCTGAAAAATTCGTCGAGTCATTCCCAGGTTAAAATTGATGTTCGAATTATCTGGATTTGAGGTGGCTTGCACCTTTGGGTGACCCTTGGCCGACCTCTAGGCATGGGTAACTTCTATATTCATTTGTTTCATGTCTTTTCCGTTTAACTTGAGATTTTTGCTACTCGTTTCAGTTAAGATTTGAGGGTTCTACAAATTTATAGGCGGGGTACAATTGGTCCTACACTAGATCACATGCAGGTTCTCTCGCCTTAAAATTTTACAGGTACATTATGGACCCTCATTTTTGTGCATATAGTGTGTTTCTACCAGCTTAAGTTTTAATATATCATCTTCCTGTCCAGGGTTGAATTCACGGTGGAAATGGGTATTTTTCTCCAAACGAACATGAAGTCATCGATTGAATCAATGATATCGATTTTGCACCCATCCCATACCTTGGTTCACTATTGTTTCAATTTAATTTACTTTAATGTTCCTTTGGTAATATTTTTCATGATAATTTGTCTAGGTCTTGTGGCAGAATTGAACCCTGGATTTCTTGGTGTCCTACAGGTAAAAACCCCTTTCCTCATTAATTCCTGGGCTCTCATATTTTCATTCTCAATTTTTCGTATATGGTTATTCTATTTGGTCTTCCACTCTCTACATGTCTTTGATTTCTTTTGTTTTCTACACAGGTACTTCGAAAACGAGGGCTTCGGATACCAACATTATCTCGTTGTGGTTTTTTGGCAATTTCTAACTTGCAACTTCTACCCTACAGGTCGGTCCTCATGGATATTTAATTACTCTTCAAGACACCCTCCTTTCCGGAGAACACATCCTTATCTGTCAATATTTAGACTGAAAACCCTCAGCCAACATTTTCTTTATATTAGGATTGTTGTATAATTTAGCGATTTTCCACGGGGGTGTAAGACCCAACGTGAAGGTGGCTATGCTTAAATCCAATTTTTTTGTTAAGGGATATGAAATGTACATTTTTATTTTTGAGTTTCATAAATGGCACTCTAGTTTTTGTATGATACCCTCCCCTCTTGACTCTGATCGCAAGAGATATATGTATCAAATTTCAGTTTCGTTGGTCATAAAAAATTTCTATTATGCATGCCAAGTCTCTGTCCCATGTTTGTCTACAACGCCTATTGTTGTTTATTTCATGTAATGATGGACACACACATATTTCTGTCATAACTTTTACTGTATTACATTACTTAGTTATACTAAGTTGTATATATAAAATTTGCTTTGTCGATTTAGCGGTAGCAATATAAGTCTAGCTTATGGTGTTGCCCTGTTGTATATGCACATAATTCACTTAGCTTCTTTTCCTGTAACAATTGTAGGAATAATTTATGGTTACTGGATTCATCAATATATGAATATTTTATTTTGTTTCCTTGCATCATTGTTATATGATTTTCCTGTGCTGAAATTTATGTTACTATAATGATGAGTACTATCCTACCACAATGTTTAACTTTCAGTTTAATTTGCAGAAAATGATTTAGTTATAATGATCATTGTCTTGTTCTAGATATGCGTATCAGTGTTGCGTTAGTTTATCATTTTATTAAATATCTACCTTTAGAAAAAGAGTCATCCTCAGCGTGCCCCACGGTGGGTATCAATGGTTAAGGATTAAATGGAAACTTAATCCTCCATTAATATTCATAGTAGATGCCATAGTCACAGATTTCACAACCTCTTAAATAGATGTCTGAATAAGGCCTGATACGAGATACCATTAGCTTACAGAGTGAATCCTATGGGGAAATAATATAGTAAACGAATTTTTGAATAAATTTAAGTAATACCCTCCACCAATTCGGTAAAGTCATGTCACTTAAAGTTTGTTGGGTTTATTGCTGTCTTTTTCCGGATTACCCATTTGACCAGAATTCAAATCAATACTCCTATGACTCTTATCCATGACACCATGGTTCCAATTCAGAACTTACTTACAAACAATAGTTAGAGTTCAACACACGTTTCTGACCCTTCAGACCATTGTCTAAAACACCGTATAGAACAATTTCTAAATATATTTATACATGAACAATAATAAGACAAAATAACGTATAACTCAAGTATAACTCCGGTGGAGACAAAACTAATGCTTCTGGTCTCATGGTACGTTAATGGAATTAAATTTGACTATTCCATTCAGCCCACTAGTCGAGAGTAAAATTTCCAGGATGTAATTACAAAAATTAATCTTACTATAAATTAACCACCTCCATTCTTTATGTAATGCCCTAGAATTTCCATCGAAAAAAAATAATTTTATCATGATAAAAGAGAATACTTGATCATATAAAAAAATAAAAAACATTATCACCATTCATTAACAAAAACAAAATACATACTCCCAGTTTAGAGAATACTTGAACAAGTTTGAATCATGAATTAAACATTCACTAATCACCGCAACCGAATTAACTTGGAAAATACAATTTGCCTCCCAAACATGAACCATCACCATTGGTTCTTCCCCGTGCTAAGATCCTAATTTATTCCAATATCAATAATCTCTTGTCCTCTTGGAAAAGGAAATTTATCATTGTTTTCCCTTGCAAACTTTCTAAAACGAAGTCCCATTTTTCTAGGTTTTGCTTAATCCCATATCCTAGGATTTTATGACAAAACTATATATATTTTTCATTTAAAGCTCACTTTTATCCCCTTCGATTCTTTATTCATCCATTCCCAGTGTCATTTCCCCCAAGCTGGGTGATTTATTAGATTTTTATCTCCCATTCTAAAAATCACCTAAATTCACTCCTAGGGCCTTTTAGGAGTAGTTTGGAAAAGTATTTAATTCCATCCTATCCATCTGGATTGGAATAATGATCTCATGAAAATAGATTATTTTCCAAGTTAATTCTCAAATATTTTCTTTCATATTATTCATAAATATTTCATACATCATCATAATTATTCAATAAAGTCAAATATGGCTTCCTTTCCATTTTTAGAAATAGTTTAGCTACTAAAAACTTGGCTTCCTTTCTTTTTCTAAAAAAAGTTCAGCTACTAAAATAAGCACATAAACTTGGGGTATTACATATTCCCCCTCTAAAAAAGAAAGAAAACTGTCCTAATTGTTTGTTATTCTGCCAATTCATTTTCGAATAGATATGGAAAATTTTCCTTCATGCTATCTTCACGTTCCCAAGTGGCTTCCTCAGGTGTAAAGTGCCTCCACTACACTTTAACCCAAGCGATGACTTGATTCTAGAGCATGGTCTCTTTTCGATCCAAGATACGAAGTGGATCTGGAAGAAAGTCTCCTTTGGGTTCCACTTGTCTCAAATTCCAGGCAACCACATGAGAAGGATCATGAACACATATTTTTAATAATGATAAATGAAGTGCATTATGAACTTTAATATGATTGGGTAAATTCAGCTGATATGCCACTGGACTTACTCGGTCCAAAATCTTGAATGACCCGCATAATTGTGGTGACAACTTGGCACAAATTCTGGTGTTGAAAGTACTTTTTTGAGGCTTAACCCTCAGATAAACATGATCTCAAATTTTGAACTCTTTGTGTTCTCTTTTTTTGTCTGCTTAACCCTTTTGTCGGCCTTGATTTGTCTTAATATTCTGTTGAATTTTCCATACTGTTTGCTCCATTTCTTGTAGTGCATCCGGCCCAAGAATCAACCTATCCTCAGGTTGGCTCCAACTGAGCAGTGTATGGAACTTTCTGCCGTACAAATCTTCCAAGGGACTCATTTTTATAGAGGTTTGGTAGATATTGTTGTAAGCAAACTTGGCTAAATGAAAAAAAATTTCACACTTTGTGCGTGTGTCCATTGCATACATTCTCAGCATGTCCTCCAAAATCTGATTTATTCTTTCAGTTTCCCATCTGTCTGAAGATGGTACGTAGTAATGAAATTCAACTTGGTCTCCATTACCCCGAACAAGGCCTTCCAGAGATTTGAGGTGAATTTTGCATCTCTGTCTGAGACTATGATATTTCGTATGCCATGAAGTCTGAAAATTTATTTCATGAAAATGTTGGCCACTTTTGTAGTTCCAAAGGTAGACTATACCATAATAAAGTGTGATGCTTTAGTCAATGTGTCTACAAATACCATAATGGAGTCATGTTGATACTTGGTCCTTAGTATACCATTTATAAAATCCATGGAGATCACCTCCCATTTCCATTCCGGAATTGGTAGTGGATTCAGTAATCCTACTGGGTGTTGGTGCTCCACTTTTGCCTATTGACACTCTAAGAATTTTCCAAATAATTTGTTACCTATTTATTCATGAATCACCAAAAAAATTTGTTCTTTAATGCTATTACCATATTCAGGTATCCGGGGTGACCAACATATGGTATCTTGTGATATTCGTGTAGTATCATTTGTTTCAAAGTAAGCACATTAGGAATATACAATCTATCTTGATAAGTAATTAATCCTTTTGGGTTTATGGCATATGATGGAATCCCTTTCTATTGTATTTTCAATTGTATTTCCTGGTATTGAGGACCTTGTTGCAAATATTTTGTACCTTCTCTTCAAAATTTGTTTTCATGCTGCCATCAACATTTGTTACCAAAGAATGAGCATGTCCATTTAGTGCATCTGCAATTTTTTTATTTTATTTTCCTTTGATATTTTTTTTTCAAATTCAAATTCACTAAGGAAGGCTAACCACATTTCCTGTCTTGTGTTTAAATCAGGCTAACTAAAGAAATATTTCAAGTTCATATGGTTAGTTACCAAAACAAATTTATTTCTGAGTAAATAATGCCTCCACATTTTCAAGGCATGTATTACAACAACTAGTTCTAAATCATAAACAACATAATTTTTTTCATGTTTTTTCAGCTTTCTGGATTCATAGGCTATGACAACATTATCTTGTAGTAACACACCTCTGAGTCCTTCTAAACAAGCATATGTGCACACAGTAAAGTCCTTGTTTGGGTATGAAATTTTTAAAATAGGGGTTGCAGTCAACTTTTGTTTCAGTTTATCGAATATTTCTTGGCATTTGGATGTCCACTCTAATTTTACTCCCTTATTTTGTAGGGAGGTAATGGGGTAGGCTAGTTTTGAAAATCCCTCTACAAATCTGCGATAATATCCTGCAATCTGTTAGGTCCCTATATTACTAGTATAGTCCCTTATTGTTGTTAGTGTAACCCCCTTATTGTTATTATTTTACCCCTGTAACCCCATATTGTTATTATTGTGCCCTTAAATTATTATTGTTAGGTCGGCTAGGATTACATTGTGGCCCCAGGGACTCCTATATATAGAAATGAGGTTTTGTAATTTGTATCATCCAATGATTGTTCATTCATGTAATGTATTGGAGGTTTACCCCTCGAAGTGGCTTATTTCTAAGGCATTGATATCTCTTTTCTTCTATTTTTGGAGCTGGTTTCACAACATTTGGTATCAAAGCTTTGGATTCTAGGGTTTCGCTACTCCAAACAAGTTATCATGAAATTTTCGCTATACCATTTTTTCTATGAAGGTTCAGAAGCTGAAATTTTTAGAGTGCGAAGCCGAAATCCTGAGGAAAATTCTCGTAAAATTTCAGAACTTGGTTCGCAATATTTTTGGAGATATGATCTGTGGAAGTTAGGGATTTATGAAGGCTCCTGAATTTCGCTTTAAAAGGTGATCGCAGAATTTTCGCTATAACGTTTTTTCTACGAAGGTTCAGTAGTTGAAATTTTTAGAACGCAAAGCTGACATCCTAAGGAACATCGTCGCAAAATTTCAGAGCTTGGTTCGCAATATTTTCGGAGATATGATCTGTGGAAGTTAGGTATTTTTTAGGCTCCCGAATTTCATCTCAAAGAGGTGATCGTGGGAAAATCTTCATACTTCTCTCTGTGAGAATCAGATTGGAATTCTGTAACAAGTGACTGGAAGTACATAGACTGTAGTTTCCTGTCCATAAATTTCAGAGCCAAAGGAGTAAACAATGACACATGGTAAGTCGTACAAGTTCGCTCTACTGAACCAGTTCATAATTAGGTCATTGTGGGATATTGGACATAACTTTGTCTTGAAGAACTCAAATCAAGTCAGACCTATGGAATTTGAAAGAAGCTTCAGAGGAATACTACATGGCTTAATTTCAGATGTTGAGGATCTACAAGTATAGAGATAAGTCAATTTCAATATCAAGCTCCTCAAAAGCAAGTAAAAGGTGTGTATTTTGTTTTCCGAATTGCATAAGTCTTGTTTGAAGAATCAAGTTGAATTGATTCCAAGGGAATATTGTAGAATAGATATCAGTATTGGATACTCAAATGGCCCCTAAAAAGAATTCAACACCCATTAAGCCTTTATAAGACTCTACTATGACTCATGAAGACAAAGAATGGCAACATGACATATCAAAATTACAAGAGCAAGTGCAACAAATTTCTCTCTCGCAAAGAGCAACAAAAAATGACATGGAAGTTTTGAAGAAAGACGTGGAATCTAAGATGGATGGTTTGAAGAATGGCATGGAAGCTAAGATGGATGGCATGGAAGCTGACATGGAATCTAATATGGATGACATAGAAGATAAGATGGAAAACATGAAGGATGATCTAAAAGCAGACATGGAAGGTTTGACAAAAGTTGATACAAGAAATGTTTCCTAATGGTGAAAAGATAGTAGAGGAAACTCATGATGAGAACAAAATAAATGTTAATCGTGATTTCATAAACTCTAATGTTGGAGGGAAGAACCACCATATTCCAAAAATGGATATGAGAAAGTTTGATGGAAAGGATCCTGTAACGTGGATACTACAGATGGAGCAATATTTTGATTTAAATAATGTGCAAAACACACAAAAGGTACGCATTGCAACTTTACATTTAGAACAAAATACATTTGTATGGTATCAATGGCTTTGCTCCCATAAAAAAATTGTCACTTGGTCAATTTTGACGGAGGAAATGATAGCACATTATGAGGATACAATGAGCAACACTTTCTTTAGCCAATTGATAAATCTCAAACAAAAGTGTTCAATGGGGGAGCACATTGAGGACTTCCAAAAATTGAATATAAGGGTAACTGATATTCCACAGGAACACAGGATTGATCTCTTCATAGGTACTTTAAAGGATAACATCCAACATGAAGTTCACATTTTGGAACCTGATTCATTGGAGAAGGCATTTAGGTTGGCAGAAAAAATTGAATGTAAAATTATGGCGACAAGGAAGCCTACCACTCACTTTTATAAATATGGAAGTGTTGCTACTCCTAGATTTCCAAAACCTACAAGGTTGACACCACAAAAATTGGAAGAAAAAAGAGTAAAAGGGCTTTGCTACAGTTGTGATAGCAAATACATTAAAGGTCATAAGTGTTCTGAGAAGAAAATATTTTACATAAATTGTGAAGAGGAAGAAGAAAATGAACAAGAATCTTCAAAAGAAGAGGATATACACCAGGAACCAGCCCTAGAAGAGGAAGAAATAGAGTCCGACCATATCGTGTAATGCATTGACAGGAATTACCACTCCTCAAACTCTCAAGATAGAATGACATATCAAGAAGAAAAAGGTAATAGTGTTGATTGATTCAGGTAGCACCCATAATTTTATTCATTGTAAGGTAGCCAATGAAATGAATTGTTTCCTATACCCAGCACTAGAATTTCAAGTGATGGTTGCAAATGGAGGAACTATAAATTGCTCTGGAAAATGCCATAATATCAAGCTAACCATGGGGAATATGTATTTAATAGTCCAATGCTTTCCATTCCTATGGGAGGTGATGATGTTTTACTAGGAGTACAATGGTTACAATCTTTGGAGACAATAGCTTTTAATTTTCAAGAACTTTTCTTGAATTTTTTTTCAGAAGGAAAGAAAGTCGAATTACAGGGTATTGCAGGGAAGCCGGGAAATATAATAAGCTCTAATGTCATGAAAAAGATTCTAAAGAAAGAACAACGAGGCGTAATTGCATAATTATGCTCATTAGAAGTTCCAACATCAAAATCATCTATTTCTGCAGATCTCCAAAAAGTCTTGGACAATCATTCCAAGGTTTTTGAAACTCCCAAAGGACTCCCACCTATTTGTGATCATGATCATGCTATTCATTTGATTCCAGGAAGTGTTCCTCCAAACATCAGACCTTATAGATATGCTTATGTCCAAAAGAGTGAAATTGAACATATGATTGTAGAAATGTTAGAGGCGGGTATAATTCAACCTAGTCAAATTTCTTTCTCTGCTTCTGTAGTATTGGTACACAATAAGGATGGATCATGGTGCATGTGTCCAGATTATAGGGAGCTCAATAAGCTCACCATTAAAAATAAATTTCCCATTCGTGTGATTGATGAATTATTGGATGAATTACATGGAGCTATTTATTTTACCAATTTGGATCTTCGTTTAGGATATCATCAAATTAGAATGAAGACTGAAGATATTCTGAAAATGGAATTTCGAAGTCATGACGGTCATTATGAATTTTTGGTCATGCCTTTTGGCCTTACCAATGCACCTTCTACATTTCAAGGGTTGATGAATTCCATTTTCAAACCCTTCCTTCGAAAATTTGTGCTAGTATTTTTTGATGATATACTAATCTACAATAGGTCTTGGAAGGATCATGTTCAACATGTTGACAGGGTGCTCAAACTATTGCAAGAGAAACAATTATATGAAAAAACATCCAAATGTTTCTTTGGAGTACAAGAGGTGGAATATCTGGGTCATATTGTATCTCACGAGGGTGTTAAGGTAGACCCTAACAAAATTAAAGCCATTAAGGAATGGAAAGTCCCCACAACCATAAAGCAGTTGTGAGGATTTCTCGGGTTAACAGGGTATTATCGCAAGTTTGTTAAGAATTATGGGAGAATAGCAGCACCTCTAACAACATTATCGAAGAAAGATGCATTTTCATGGACTCCTGAAGCAACTAAGGCCTTTGAACATCTTAAAGAGGCAATGTGCCTAGCACCGGTCTTAGCTACGCCAGACTTCACAAAAACCTTTATTGTGGAATGTGATGCCTTAAGAAATGGAATTGGTGCTGTTTTAATGCAAGAAGGAAGACCCATTGCTTTTGAAAGTCGTCCAATCAAAGGAAAGTATTTACAGAAACCTATTTATGAGAAGGAAATGTTAGCAATACCGCATGCACTAAAGAAATGACGAACTTACCTAATGGGAAGACACTTCAAGGTAAAAACTGATCATGATAGTCTTAAACACTTTTTGGAACAAAGACTATCTTCAGAAGAGCATAAAAAATGGGTCACAAAGATGTTGGGTTATGACTTTGAAATAATCTACAAAAAGGGAAGCTAAATGTTGTTGCAGATGCACTCTCAAGAAAGAATGAAGAGGTGGAAGCATTGCTTTATGCCATTTCTATTATCCAACCAGATTGGATAACCGAAGCAAGAGATGAATGGAAGAAGGAAAAAGAAGTGTGGACACTCATTCAAAAGTTGCAGCAAGATCCTAGTACATCTGATACATTTAGTTGGAAAAATGATTCCCTATGGTTCAAAGATCGCTTATATCTTTGTAAGAATTCCCAACTAAAACAAAATATTCTTTTGGAATTGCACACTTCTCCTTTAGGAGGACACTCAGGATTTTTAAAAACTTACCACAAGGTGAAGAAATAATTTTTTTGGGATGGCCTTAAATCTGATATTGAAAATTTTATGGAGGAATGTTTGGTTTGCCAGCAGAATAAAGTTGAGACAATTAAGACCCCAGGTCTTCTACAACCTTTATCCATTTCAAGTCAACGTTGGGAGGAGATTTCAATGGATTTTATCACAGGTTTACCTAAGTCCGAAGGAAAGAGTGTCACCATGGTGGTAGTTGATGGACTTACCAAGTATGCACACTTTTTTGCATTATCTCATCCATTTAAAGCAAGTACAATTGCTACTACATTTATGGACACAATTCAAAAGCTACATGGAAACCCAAGGGTTATTGTGAGTGACAGAGATCCCATTTTTACTAGAAATTTTTGGGCGGAGTTATTTTCTTGTTTGGGTACTCAATTAGCTCATATCTCATCTTATCATCCTCAATCCAATGGTCAAACTGAGATAGTAAATAAATGTTTGGAAGGATATCTTTATTGTTTTGTATCTAATAAACAAACACAATGGGTCAAGTGGTTACCTCTCGTTGAATGGTGGTATAACACTTCCTTCCATAGTGCAACAAAAATGACCACATTTATGACACTTTATGGATATCATCCACCATCCATCACATCATCTTTAAGAGAAAATTTTAAGGTTCAAGTAGTGGAAGATCACATCGAGCATCAACAAGAAGTTATCCAACTCTTAAAGGATAACCTGAATTTGGCACAAAATCGAATGAAACAATAGGCATATCAACATCGCAGCAAGAGAAGTTTGATGTACGAGACTGGGTATTTTTACGGCTACAACCATACAAACAAATGTCCCTCAAGCAAACTAAGAAGGATAATAAATTATTGCCAAAGTACTATGGTCCTTACAAGGTGTTGCAAAATCTTGGTACTATGGCATACAAATTGGAGCTTCCTGCTTCTTCACAAGTGCATCTAGTTTTCCATGTTTCATGCTTAAAGAAGGTTATAGGTGAAAATATTCCAGTTCAAACAATATTGCCAGAACTTGATGAGGAAGGAAAAATCATATTGGAACCTGAAGCGGTCACGGAAACAAGAACTCGACAGCTACGAAATCGATCAATTTCAGAGTATCTCATCAAGTGGAAAAACTTACCCACTGAAGATTCTACATGAGAGGATGTTGTGAAACCAGCTCCAAAAAGAGAAGAAAAGAGATATCAACGCCTTAGAAATAAGCCACTTCGAGGGGGCAACCTCCAGTACATTACATGAATGAAAAATTCTTGGATGATACAAATGACAAAACCTCCTTTCTATATATAGGAGTCCATGGGGCCACAATGTAATCCTAGCCGACCTAACAATAATAATGTAAGGGCGCAATAATAACAATATGGGGGTTACAGGGGTACACCAATAACAATAAGGGGGGCTACACTAACATAATAAGGGACTACACTATTAATATAGGGACTTAACATGCCCCTCACCTTCAAACAAGTGTTGTCCTCAATGCTTGATTATTTCTTGATGCTTTTGTATAAAATTCTCATCCTCCCATGTGGAATCTTCTACAGGAAATTTCTTCCACCTGTTGAGATACTCTGAAATTGATTGTACTTGTCGAGTTCTTGTTTCTGTGACTTCTTCATAAATTCTTTCGATGTGATGTTGATCTTCCTGTTGTTTCATTAGATTATGCACCAAAGTTAGGTTATCCTTTGAGAGTTGGAGAACTTGTTGTTGATGCTCGATGTGATCTTCCACTAATTTATCATCCATATTAGCTATTATTTGATCCTTCAAACCATCCAACTTAGCCTCCCTTTTTTCTTTTAAACCATCTATGTCATCTTCGGTTGCTCTTCGTAAGATCGAAATTTGTTGCACTTGGTACCGTAATTTTGATATCTCACACTGCAATTCTTCCTCTTCATGTGTCATAGTATAGAATTTTGAGGGCTTAATGGGTATGGAATTATTTTTTTGAAGCATTATAGAACCCAATGCTAATAAAAATTCTAAAATATTCCCTTGGAATCACTTCAAACTTCTTTTTCAAACAAACTTTATGCAATTTTAAAAACCAAATACACACATTTTTCTTGCTTTTAAGAAGCTCGATATTGAAACTGAATATCTATGTAATTTCGGATCCTCAACAACTGAAATTTGGACCTGAATTAGCCCTTTGAATATTCTTTCGAATACCACAGGTCTGACCTAATTTGGATTCATCAAGACAAAGTTATGTCCAATCTCCCACAATCACCTAATTATGGATTAGTTCAGTAGAGTGAAGTTGTATGACTTTCCACGTGTCAGTTTTTCCTCCTTCGGCTCTAAAATTTATAGAAAGGAAACTACAGTTTGTTTACTTCCAGCCAATTTTTACAGAATTCCAATCCTATGCTCATAGAGAGAGTTATGAAGATTTTCCCACGATCACCTCTTTGAGATGAAATTCTGGATCCTGCAAAAGACCTAAATTCCACAGACTATATCTCTGAAAATATTGCGAACCAAGATCTGAAATTTTTCGAAGATGTTCCTTAGGATTTCAGCTTTGCACTCCAAACATTTTAGCTTCTGAACCTTCGAGGAAAAAAAGTTATATCGAACATACCACGATGACGTGTTTAGTTTAAATTCAGGAGCCTACAAAAAGACCTAACTTCCACAGATCATATCTCAAAAAAGTTGTGAACCAAACTCTAAAATTTTGTGATGATGTTCCTCAGGATTTCTTCTTCGCACTCTAAAAATTTCAGCATCTAAAACTTCGTAGAAAAAAATTTATAACTAAAATTCCACGATGACCTGTTTGGAGCAGCGAAACCCTAGAATCCAAAGCTCTGATACCAAATGTTGTGAAACTAGCTCCAAAAATAGAAGAAAAGAGATATCAACACCTTTTAAATAAGCCACTTCGAGGGGGCAACCTTCAATACATTACATGAATGAACAATTCTTGGATGATACAAATGACAAAACCTCCTTTCTATATATAGGAGTCCATGGGGCCACAATGTAATCGTAGTGGGGCCACAATATAATCCTAGCCGACCTAACAATAATAATGTAAGGGCACAATAATAACAATATGGGGGTTACAGGGGTACAAAAATAACAATAAGGGGGGTTATACTAACATAATAAGGGATTACACTATTAATATAGGGACTTAACAGAGGATGAGAATTTTATACAGAAGCACCGAGAGCTACTCAAGCATTGAGGACAACACTTTTTTGAAGGATAGGGGCATGTTAGGTCCCTATATTAATAGTATAGTACCTTATTGTTGTTAGTGTAACCCCCTTATTGTTATTATTGTACCCCTGTAACCCCCATATTGTTATTATTGTGCCCTTAAATTATTATTGTTAGGGTGGCTACGATTACATTGTGGCCCCACTAGGATTAATGACTATCTTCCAGAAAGGAGAGGTTTTAGTAGTCATCAAGTGATCATGTAAGACTGTGAGTATATTTCTAAGGCGTTGATATCCATTTTCTTCTATTTTTGGAGCTGGTTTCACACCACAATCCCCATGAATGAATGAATTGATGATACATATTTTGGTACATGCCAATTCATAATGGATTTAACTTTCTCAGGGTCCACTGCCAACCCACCTTTGGAAATAATATGTCGCAAGTACTGAATTCTTGGTTTATAAAACTCACATTTGCTGATTTTCGTATAAAGATGATGTTCCCTTAATGTCTGTAACACCAATATGAGATGCTCATGGTGTTCTTATTCACTTTTAGAGTATACTAGGATTTCATCTATGAAAACTAACACGAATTTGTCCAAATACTTGTGGATGACACTATTCATTAGACACATGAAGGTTGCGGGTGCATTGGTGAGACCAAAAGGTAACACCATGAACTCGTAATGACCATACCAAGTTCTAAAAGTTGTTATGTGAATATCTTCGTCTTTTATGTGCAACTGATGATAACAAGTTCATAGATCAATATTTGAAAATACCATTTCTCCCCTCACTTTGTAAAACTGATCGTTAACCTGGGGTAGGGATATATGTTTTTGATAGTTAACTTGTTCCACTGCCTATAGTCAATACACATTCTAAATGTGCCATCCTTTTTCTTGAAAAACAACACTGGAGCTCCCCATGGTGACACACTCGGTCTAATATAATATTTATCTAAGATCTCCTGCAATTTAATTTTCAATTCTAGTACTTATGGTATACTCATTCTATACATCGATTTGGATACCGGTCTAGCACCCAAAACTAAGCCAATAGAGAAATATATGTCTCCACGAGGGGTTATCTTGGGTATTTCCTCTGGAAATACATCCTAGAACTCTCTTATTACATGCAAAGTTTCTAACATATTGTGTTTTGTTTGTTGGACATTGGGTTCAACGCTCCTTGTGTGTTTCGCGACATGGACTAACCGCCTCTCGTGGATCCTAACTTTGGCGATTGTAGCGGAGACTAACGCCTGCAGGTTTTGGTCTAACGACAATCGTGATTCCAACAAGTGGTATCAGAGTGTCAGGTCTCGATTTCGAAACTCACTCGGCTCATGTTAGGGGGGAGATTGTTGGACATTGGGTTCAACGCTCCCTGTGTGTTTCACGACATGGAATAACCGCCTCTCGTGGACCGTAACTCTGGCGATTATAGCGGAGACTAACGCCTGCGGGTTTTGGTCTAACGACAATCATGATTCCAATAATGTTTGTTGTCCACCTTCGTTTACATGAACCATATAAAATTGACATCCCTTCCTTGTTGTCCTTTTTAGCTATAAAGTTGATATTTGTTTGACTGAGATTGGTTTTGGTTTTCCTCCCTAGGAGTCAATGCAGTTTACAATTTTTACTAAATAGTTTATAACAACCTTGTGTTGTTCCAACCAATTCATACCAATTAATATATCATATGATCCTAAGGGAAGGATATTTAATTTTAAATCTATGGTATATGCATTCAGATCCACAATATATTGTTTAAATTGATGTGTTACTTTTCGTTTGGTACCATTGGCCAACTGTACCAGCCAAGAAATTTGAAATTTGACTGAATATAAATTACACTTCTCCACAATCTGAGGACCAATATAGCTTAAACTTGCACCAAGATCAATTAAAATAGACATAGGTTGGTTTTGGATAATACCTTTGATCTCAATCATTATAGATTGATGTTCAACTTGCTAGTCTTCTAATTTCGCAGTGATCCTTGGAATGTTCCAGGCCACATCGTTCATCGTAGTTTCTTCATGTACTGCTTGAATATTTTTAATTGACCTGGGATCGTGTGGACAATCTCGTAGCAGATGTGGTTTTCCACAACCCCAACATTTCAAGGTTTCCCTTTCTTTACCCCCTGTACCCTTCTTATTATTTAATTCCATGGGTTTGGACCATGTATGCGATTGAGCTGGTTGGCTTATACTTCCTTTGTTAAAATTATTCCTCTAGTGGTCCTTTCCGAAAATTTTCAGGTAGGCAAAATTTTGTCTTTTTACATTCATTCTAGCTTTTATTTTGTCCATATTCATCCATGTTCTAGAATTCTCATTCTGTTTTTTAAATTGATGGTATCAAATTTGGATTTTCTGACCGCTCCATCCATCATTTTCGGATTTTCAAATTCAATCCTTTCCTTATATATGACAGGAAAATAGTTAAGAAATATTTGCACTTTAGCTTTCTCCTCTCGTATATATGGCACATACCAAAGTAATTTTGTAAATTTTGTTACAAACTCATCGATGGTAAGTTGCCCCAACCTTAGTTCATGAAATTATTTTGGGGTGTCATCATATTATCTTTCACTTAAATATTGAACTTTAAATTTATGCTGAAACTCCTCCCATAGGACTGTCTTTTCATCCAACAAATGTATAATTTTTATTTCCTCCCACCACATAGTCACTTTACCTTGCAGCTGGTACACAACTAATCTCACTTTCAAATTACTTTCGTATTCATACACCTGAAAGTATTTGATCATATTCAGAAGCCATGCTTGTTCATCTTCCTCCCTTTCCCCTTCAAAGGTAGGGGGTTTTATTTTGCGAAATTCACCCTGTAACTCCTTATTCTTCTTATTTAACTTAGAATACATTTTAATGGATTCCTCGGCGCTTTCAATTTTTTCTGCCATGGTTTTAGCCTCCTTTCGCTTCAGTTTTTCCTGACCCACACTTTTGTGGCTGGAATTTTCTGTTAATTCTCTTATTATACGTTCTTGATCATTACTTGCCTGCATCAATATTTCATTGCTATTCCTTAGCTGTACCAATTCGTGTTGAAATTTTTTGATTATATCCAGAATTTGAGAATTTGGATTCGAGGCAAAGCCTCCCTATCCCAATTTCGCATACAATTCAACCTCACTTAACATGGCTATAGGCACAAAAGTTGTTGTACCTTATATTCGACAACAAAAACCAATTATCAATGTTTATAAACAATACAAAAAAAATGATATCTATATTAAATTTTTTTCTTCCTATCCATGATGATCCAGTTCAAGCTCTGTGTTAAACCATGGCTCTTGTTGGAGTGTCGTTTTTTGATAGTTTGGAAAATCAAAAGACAAGGCAACATCAAAACCAATCTTTAGAGTTACAGGATCTAGTCCTCCTGCTCTTAGAGAGGGATCTCTCAAATTATTTCTTTTTTCAAAGGTTTATCTTGTGTGCTTTGAATATTGGTTTTAGACTAGTTATTAAGTGCAAGAGTTTGTTTGTTTTTTTGGTTGAATTGATACAACATAACATAAAAGGTCTAGGAAAGATAGATATAACGGGGAAATGTCAGTTTTGTTGGGCAATGGAGTCAAAAAGATGATTATGACAAACTTATCAATGGATATGGGATATCAAATGGAAAATCTAACTTGGCCCATAGGATCCTTTGGTTTTGTGAATGAGATGGACATCAATGATTTGGAAAGAGAAATTGAATTCTCAACAAAGGGAGCTTGAAAACATAACTTGAACAATAAAGAGATATTTGATAGACAGGGCTAACCATAAATTATACAAACATTCTTTAAGCAAATAATGACTTCAAGACAACTTTCAAAATGAAATCTAAGATTCGGGGAATACCCTATTTCCTCAAAGATTTTATTTCAAATGACTTAGAAAACATAAAAGATTCAATGATAATTATGGTCATAGAAGAGGGAACACCTAAATACATCTATGATCACAACTATAAATACCTTTAAGACAACTGTTCAAGCAAGGACAAAGGGCATGATCAGAACAAACCTCCTTGTTTCACTATAAACAAAGATACTTCAAAGGGAGACTTCAATAACAGCCTTTAAGTGGCAGCAGACAAGCAGGGAGAACCATAAATCATGCTGAAGCCAACTATTTGAACAATTAGAGAAATAAACAAGCATGAGGACTAAAGAGAGAGATTAAAGACTCTAAAATACCTCAGCAGAAGAAAACATAAAAGAGTGAAGGATAAACAGGTCTAAGGTGCTTCCAGGAGTCATTTCTTAGCCTAAAACTTTCATCCTACTGTAGTAAGAAATTATGGAATAAAATGAAAATAGGAGAAAACATTAAACAGTTCAGAATACTTCACCAACATCCAAGCTCATGGATCCAATGATAGATCCTTCTCAAGAACAAGCATGTAACAACATCATCAGGACTTCCAAGATTTCAATTTCTTCTTCAACTTCAATAGACTATGTATTATTTCAGAGAGTTTCAATATTACAACTAGTGATCAACCAACCTATATCTAATCTTCTTCAGAAGTATTTATAGAAGAAATGAGGAGGTGGAGGAGCTTTAGGTTTAAAATGCAATAAATTCTATACTAAATACAACTACAAACCTTGAAAACCATGCAAGGCTTAAGGCAGGAGAGCATTAAATTATGATTCTGTTTATTTACTTTGTTTTTGTCTTTTTAAACTTAGAGGGCAAACGATTGACTTCGAGGCCTATTTCTTATCTTTATAATAACTCTGCTGACAGTTTGAGAATTTGTTCTTTATTTAGTAATAACTGTTCAACTGTCTTTAGATAAATATCTTCTGTTCTGGAAATAACTAGGCCTTCTTTGATTGCTTTGAGGCTGCAGGTGTCTTCTAGTAGCTGCAGAGGATTCAATTAGCCTCTGATGTGGCAGTGGGGGCTTTTCAGACTGATAGATATTTATTGTTTTTATTTAAACACTGTTAATTTGATTTAATCCTATATGTTAGGCTTAATTAGGCCTAATTTCCTGTCTTCTGTTCTTCAAACTGTGTTAATTGAGTGGATTAGGCTTTAGATAGTCGATTCAGGACGTAATCCCTCAAAACTGTGCAAACCGTCTTCAATTCTTCATCTCTGCTGTGACTAGATCCTTTCACACTGATACTCTTTGCTTGATTTAACTTTGTTGTGTCTTGTTGATGTGAAGGCATCACAGAGGTTTTGTATGGCATCGGCGCTCATGAGGGACTGATGAAAAATGGCGTTGAACCCTGTAGAATGATATTCTTGGTGAAAAAAGGCCTGGGGGATCGTCATCCTTGGCCTTCAATTTTCTTTTAAAACAATTGAAAAACCATTAAAACTTGCACAAAACAAGAAAAAGTTAATAAAATCCTGCGGGGAAGGTTAAAACTACTTCAGAGGGTTTGGTTAGATCGTGGCCGTTGGATGAAAGCATCCAACGATGGAGATTGCTCACGGGGGTCAGATGGGAGGCAGTTGTAAGAATGGTGGAGAAATTAAGTTAGGGCCGTTGATCCGTAGAGATAAACAATTGAAATCAATCGTGATTATATAAAGCGGAGGGGCCACTTTATAATGAAACAGAAGAAAATGTGAAGAAATAGGTGAAAAAACCTTTGGCGGAGGAAAAATGCAGTTAAATGAATTTTGGGGTTTCAGAAATAACCTGGGCCGTCGGATAAGATCGGCCACAGAGATCGACGGCTGAGAATTTTTTAAGAAGTCCCTTGGAGGTTGGGTGGAGGGCGATGAACTAACGCGAGATTAAACTGGGACCGTTGATCTGTAGAGATCAACGGCGGAGATTAAACGCGATGGAATGCAACACAAATGGGGGAAAGCGGTTTTGGCCATTGAAACCACTGTTTTCGCGTGAAAAAAAGGAAGATAGGTGGTTTTAACTTTTTGAACGCGATATGCATTAGAGCTTGACACGTGGCTTTTCAAAACCGCCTTCATCACGTAATTTTGGATCATTAACCTTTGGGCTAAAAATCACGCGAAACTGTGCATCGGCCGTCAGATCTGGGTATGGCGAAATAGATCGATGGTTGAGAATCCATCGGAAGGTCGCCAATCAGTAGGGGGAAATAAAATATTCAAACGGACCCAATGAAATCTCCGATGCGAGATTTTGCCCATCGTTGATTGGTTTCATATCAACGGTTGGGAATGGCTCAAACAATGAACCGGCGGGTTTCGTTTATAATATAAGAAATGGGGCTTTTAATAAAATACAAAGGGAAATTAGCTTCGAGGAGGGTTTATTTACATGTTTAGCGCCTGATTGCAGGGCTCTTTCTTAAACAACAAAAGAAATGCGCTCGTCGAAAGTTCCAATTGTGATGAGCGCTTCGGGACATTAACGCTTAGTTCCAGTGCCAAGTCGCATGGTGGGGAAGTGGTTGAGAGCTTAGCCCAAAGGGGCTTAGGCCTATAGTATAAAAAGACTATTTTTTATGATTTCTCAAGGACTTTCAAAGGGATTGAAGGCTTTCGATAAGGCGAAAAGGAGTTTTAAACCTTATTAGAGGGGTTTTTATGAAGGGAAGCAGGGAAATAAGGAAAAACAGAGGATTTTTATGAGGTAAAAGGAGATTAAAAAGGAGGTTAATTTGAGTGGGAGAAGGGGTAAAATGAGGGGAAAAATGGGTTTTTGCAGCAGTTTTTTTTCAGGAAAACAACAAAGTTTTCAGGTTTAAAAGGGAAACAATAGTGAAGATTAACTAAAGTATTAGTTATCTTCATAAAAACTTCAAGGATGATAGTTTCTCATAGGGGAATTATCTCTTGGAGTTTTGAAGAAAAAAATTAGCTACCTCTTGGTATAACATAATTTATCAGTGGCTAACAGTGGCTCCACTTGGGGAAGACAACTTTTAATCCATTGGGCAACATCCTTTCTTTTTATGATCTCTGCATCAATTTAGAACAATGGAATTCTGTCAAAACAACAAATATACCTACCCATTCCTAGTAATCCTAACATTTTTTCTTCTTTTCGGAGTGCATTTAGACTAGCAAACTCTCGTCAACAACATTTTATTTTTTTGAAAAGCAAAAAACTAATCTAAGTCTACCCTTATTTCTCCATGAATCCAGATTAAGCAGTTGAATTCTTAAATTCTCTACCTAACTACTATCTGTTAGGATTAGACTGTCTAACAGATTTTTATTCTCTATATTCTGAAACAAGAAATTTAAAAGCATACAAGTCAGGATTGAACAGTCTAACTTGTTGTTGATCTATGGAATAAAAACAAGCTGCACATAGATCGTTATTTTGCAGAAAATTTAAAACAAAATGTGAAGGCTTAGGATATGAAAAATTTAAAACTTCCTTCACCATCTCTTCAGCTCTGATTTTGAATTTATTTGAGCTATCTTTTCTCTCATACTGGTTCAAGTTTTGAGTTTGTTTGAACTAGTTTTCTTTCACTATCAAAGGTTCAAGTTTTGAGCATGTTTGAACCTTCTTTCTTCTAACCTAATCTATCTTACTGATAAGCCAAGATTATGCTGTTTGGCTGTTCTATTCACTAACCTATCAGCAGAAAAATTTAAAACTAATTAGTCATGATTAGGCTGTATGACTAACTAGGAGTGTGTTTTTTAGGAGTGGAATTTGAGCTTGAAAACTTTCAGATTTTGTTTCTGTTTTTGGTATGGGGTTGTACCTTTCTTGTTTTAAAATCTGCCCTCTTTTCTCTTTTCTATTGTTTTTGTATTTTTATTTTTCTAACTTTGAATGCAATGTTCAGACTATGATATTTACAATGAAAAATAAAATGCTTTGAAACTCATAACTCTTGGCAGAAGTAATTTTTAAGAATTTTGCCATTGACAAGAGCCCCATACAGATCTTCTCCATTCAATTACTTTAAGAAAAATGCATTGTGACTACTCTCAGCATGAATAATATAGGGCTCTTTCCACAAGTTCTCAAACTTGCCATATTTTCCCTTCTCTTCTCTTCTCTAATCCCATTTAAGAACAACATTTCCAACTTGGAAATTGTTTGCCTTAGTCCTCTTATCAAACAACTTCTTTATATTTTCTTGGACTAACTGTGTTCTTTCATAGACTTCTTCTTTGGTCTACTGTAAATGGATTGCTTGGTTGATTCTCCTTTGCATATCATTCTCTTCAGTCTGCACTTCTTGAAGGAGTTTCATGACTGGAACTCCTAATGAGGTGGGGAAAACCGCATCCATGCCATAGACCAGCTGATAGGGGGACATATTTATTGACTTCTTTGTAGTTAATCTATCATCCCATAAGGCATGAACCAACTTACTGTTCCATGATTTCTGATTCTGCTCCAACAATTTTTTGATGATATTGATGAGGTTCTTTTTGGAAGATTTAGCTAATCCATTTCCTTGGGGATAGTAGGCAGTAGAATATCCCAAGGTAATGTGGTATTTGTAACAGAAATCAACCATTTTATTAGATTTAAAATTAGCAACATTATTTGTTATGATTTTTCTGGGACAACCAAATCTGGATAGGATATTTGTTTCAAGGAACTTGATAATGACAGAGTCATTAGCATTTCTAGAGGGTATAGCTTCTATCCACTTGGTAAAGAAATCAATGGCCATGAGGATCGACTAATGTTGGGCTGAGGAAGATGGGTTAATTTCCCCAATGAAGTCTAAACCCCATTGTTGAAAAGGTGCCTCAACTCTGATAGGATGTAATGGTAAGGGAAGGAGTTTTCTTTTTCCATAAAAAATTTGACACTTGTGGCAAGACATGACTAACTTCTGAGTGTCTGGGAAAAGGGTAGGCCAATAGTGACCAGATCTAAGAATTTTGTTTGCTGTGGCCTTCCAGTAGAGGTGTCCTCCAAATTCTCCTTCATGCAACTCATGCATGATCTTTCCTGCATCATCTTCAAGTAAACATTTAAAGCAAAAATTCAGCTGACATTTTTCCAATATAATACTTACCCATCTAAGATGCAATAACTCAAAAACCTTTTGTTTGAAAAAACTTAACAATGCGACAAAGAAGGACAAGAAGGAGGGCATTCAAATATAAAAACACACAAAATAATGTGTGAAGAGGGCAGTGACCAGCAACAACCCCCCTTTTATTTAATATTAGTAATAATACTAAATAAATGGGGACCCTTAGTTAAGAATCCAAAAAAATCAATTAGGATTTATTTTCCTTTTTAAATAAAACTTTCTATCATAAAATTAGAGAAATCCCTTAGAAAGAACATTATGAAACACTTAAGTTTATGATAGATTATAATAAAATTATTCTTTAAACAAAATACCGCACCCATCGCAAAATGATATATATCTTTTATAAAACTGAAAATGCGATTTTGCGCTTTTGCGATAATGCGACCCCAAAAGCCTATACAATAAACATATTGATCGCAGATCGCATAGCGCAGAAAAACAGAAGTCATTAATGAATACCTTTTGCGCTTTTTTTTTTAAATTTTGCGCTTTTGCGAGATTTGCGATATGCGCTATTGCGCAATTTCCGCTTTTGCGCTATTTTACATAACTGCGGCGGCTTCATTTTACAATATTGCGATATTGCGACATTGTGATATTGCGATATTGTGCAGCAAATCGCAGATCACAATGTCGCATATGTATGTAGGCGCGTTGTCCAAAATCAATCTTCCCATATATCAAATCTGTTATGCGCTTTAATGATTAAATTAAATGATTGGATTGATTATTAATGGTAAATGAGATTGTGTTTGGATTGAAAGTCGTTTCACGATTAAAATATTATATTTTCATCCGCTTTCACATTTAAAACAGTCTCATCACCTTTCTTATGTCATTACTCTCATTTATTCGTAAAACGCAGGCACGAAGGAGCAAACGTCTATACAAAGCTTTCACGAAACACTATGGGTAAGAAGGAGAAGAGCTCGAGTTCTGAAAACAAAGAAATGGCTTTGCTGTATGCAGACACCGCTTGTAATAAGGATGCCGGTATATCCACTTGGGAAGGAATGTATAATCTGTTAGAGGAAGAAAATCCTGTGGTGATGAAAGTTGTAGCTATAGCAGGTTCCAGTAATACGTCTGAGGCAACCCTTAGAGAACTGGCTTGCTCATTTCTGCATAGAATAGCGGCAAGGCCAAGGATTCTCCCATATACAGACATGGTGAAATGGGTACTGGACAGCACTGATATTTCAGACAGGCAATTTAAAACTCCATCTGAAGAGCTAATCGGGTCATTCTCCACGGAAGACGTGAGGCTGATGTATAAGTTGTCGGAACCTCATGCGCCTTATAATAAGCAAGTTATGAAAGAATTTGCCAGAGAACATGCAAATTTGTCAGAATGCACACAAGAATGGACCAAAAGAGATGAGCCATTGAAGAAAAATAAACACGGGTGGACAGTACCAAAAAAGGATGCTTTAGACGTTGTTCACAAGTTCAAACATCCAAGTGGGAAAATTGACGCAGTTTCTACCACAAGATAAGGTATGTAAGTTTGCCAAAATTTATCCTCTATAGAGCTTTTAGAAGTTACTGAAAAAGTTGTTGGAGATCAAAAGTTCTCAGAGAAACATAAAGCTCTTCTTGAGAAAAATCGGGAGTTGAAGAAGACTTGAAATAACTATGAGGAAACATTGACCAAATTCAAGACACTTCATGCTAAGTAAGGAAAAAGATGTGGAGCGTGTTCGGCACAGAGGAAAATTACTGCGAAAGGTCAAATCAATAAAAACGAAACTACTTTGGCTAAAGTATGATATGAGAAAATGGCGAAGCAAAATCAAGATAAATTGCAAAATTAATAACAGAGCAATAAGCTCAAATAAAGGAAAATGCACAAATCAGAAGGGCAGAAAAGGCAGCAGAGGAAGCGGCTACAGCAGCAAACATTTTGTAAATGATAATTTACACAAAGCTAATTTGATTCCTGAAACTGTTCCAGGATATCTCCCACGGGAAAATCACTTGCAAACAGAATGGAGGCAAAAGGCAGAAGAAAGAGCAAAATCTATCCAAGGACTGACAAGATTGAATTGGGACTCATACTGGATGTACTTGGTGAAGCCACACAGTCAGCACAGTGATCTTAATTGTATAATCAATGCTACAGAGAAGATTTCTCCTACGCTTGCCGACTTTGTCTTTTCAGGACAGTTGAATTCTGAAGTTGGTCAACCGCATCTTCTCAAAACTATGCTAGATGCCTGCAATTTTAAAGAACAAGTTCATAGATAGTTAGATTAGTTTTAATTTTACTGTATTTTAGCCTAGGAAAAGGACGGTCATTGAACCGAATCCTTAATTTTTGTAATAAGACTATTTTTAGATTTAGCTAAGTAGTATTTAAACCCTTCTCATGCATTTAGAGAAGGGTCCTGGATCTTAATATTTTTGACTTGGAGATTGCATTTCTGTACTCCATTGTCTTATATATTTTTAAAAAAGGATCACATCTGGTGATTTTCATGCTGAATTATCTTTGAAGTGTTGCATTTCTGTACCTTGGAATTTGATTTTGCATCAGAGTTACTGGACTAGAGTATTGAAAGTCTTCAAGATGAATGAGGTATTTCTATCCTTTCACTGTTGATTTCTTCTGTTTTATGATATTCGCTTTAAAATTGCTATCATTTATATATATTTGTTTTCACAACGCTTCCTTTTATATATCATTTCTGAGTATAATTGAAACGTTATCTTTTATAAGTATATATATATATATAGATGGTATACAATGATGAATGCAATATGCTAATACAACTCTGTTTAATTTCTTAAACAGAGTTATCTTTATTTGTTTCTGCATATTTCAATTTAAATAATAATACATTTTCATGGTTATTGTTAAATTGGAACAATCTTAAGTTGTATTCACATATAATTACCGGGGTTAGTGTTAGAATTTCTTTATCAGTATTTAGTTTAAATTAGATAGTTTTATTTCAGTTAATTTAGTCCCATTTCCACCCATCCAAACCAATCCATTTAGTTATAAGGAAACTGGTCCTTTAAATCCAGTCGGAGCCACCATACCAAACGGAAAAGGAGCTGCCTTAAGGTCCCGACCGGGTGGTTTTCCCCGATGTTTGAAGCAAAGATTTTCTAGGCTTCAACATTTTTGGCGCTAGAAGGAGGGCCTGAGCTATGAATGGCAAGTAAATATTTATCCACAAGCCATTCTGAGAGAAAAACACCCTCATTAACTTCTTCAATTTCTTCTGAAATTCAAAATCCTAGAGAAGAAATTGCAGAAAATATTTAGACACCCACTACCAAAATCTCAAAACATTTAGACAATCAACATCCTGAGTCTCCCAAAGTTCAAGATTTAATTCATAAATTGAAAGGATTCTCATTATCTCTAGAAGAGTCTGAAATATCTGAAGGTAGTGTAACTTCAAAATTTGTTTCTTCGAAACCTCTTACTAGGCTTCAAAGTGAAAAACTTGGTATTTCTCCGAAAGAATTCCCTTTACCTAGTAGAGTCAAGACAAGAAAAACTCAATCGGAATCAGTAAGTGATATAAGTTAAACATCTAATATTCAAATACCTGTTTCCGAAATCTCTTCTCAACAAAGTACAGGAGTTTCCACATCATCTCCTCAAATATCATCTCCTTAATCATCATTAATCTCAACATCATCTATTCCAACAATTTCTATTCAAACACCACCAGTTTCTACTATCCCTCCAATAGTTGTTCCAATAATGGCACAGAGACCATGGTCTACTCCAGGGGCAGTCAACATGGCTGCACCTTTACATGATTTACCAGACAATCCTGGAAAATGGCTTCCAAAGTTTAGCCCAGATCTTAACATTCAAGCTAAAGAACATATCAATAACTTTATGCTGGCTATTAATTTGAATGGAGTCATACATGAAGATGTTGTAGTTAGATTATTCCCTTATACTCTCCAGGGAGTAGCAGGATCATGGTACTTTTCATTACCATCAGGATCCATAACAAGTTGGGACATTTTTGCAGATCATTTTTTAACCAAATTTGGAGATGACCGATCAATAGCAACTTTACTCAATGACCTCTCAAATTTGAAGATAGATCCCAAGGAACCCATTAAAGAATTCAATGCTAGATTCAACAAACTCTTGAAAAAAATTCACACAGATTCACAGCCCAGTGAACAAGTCAGAATTGAATGGTACATAACTGCCTTACCCTCAAACATAGCAATTTTCGTGGACAGAGCTACAAAGCCTACATTAGCTGAGAATATGAAAGAAGCTATTGCAGTGGAAAAACGAATTACTTCTCTGAAAAGAAAAATGCTACCGAGGAAAGGAAATCAAAGAAAGTCAGCTTCAAAGATGATTCAAAGAAAAAGGCCAAAGATCCATACGACATGGAAGGTTTACATAAATTTCTTAAAACCATGTCAAATGAAATGGTTGAAATTAAAAAACAAGTGGCTGAAACTTCTACCAAGAAACCATTCTGAAATTTTAGAAGAAACCAAGTTGAATCTAAACCTCCTAATGCGATCTCTAATGCAGAATCAGAAGAAGAGGAAGAGGAAGAAGATATATCTATAGTATCAGATGAAGAAAATGAAAATGAAGAAATAGCTGAATTGAATGGAATGTGAGATTTTATTCTCCATAATTCTGATAGTGAAGAAGCTATGCCTGTAAGTACTAGGAGTAAATCTACAGCAGAACCAATGCAAACAGTTCCTAACAAGAAAATTACAACTCCAAGTACCAAAGACAAATCCCCTATAAAGAAAACTTCTCCATTACTTACTCAAAATCATCCATCCCTTTCTAATCCTCCTACATCAACAGCAAAGGATTTAGTGAGGTTTATCCTATGAATACAACATTATTTATGACATGAAAAAGATCAAAGCCAACATTTCCTTACATGAACTCAGCAAACTGAAACACCAGGAAAAGTTGCTATTGAAAGAATTAAATGCTACACAAATTGCTCCTTTATCAAGCGGTGTAGTTGCAAAAGCAGCAAGAGGAACTGGTAAGCCACCAGATAAGGTAGATGCTACTGATACTGTGCTCATTGGGGAAAAGTCAAATTCTCAAACTCCTCCTTTTCTTTTGACTTATGAGATGTATAATAAAAATCTGCACAATTGTTTGATTGATTCTGGAGCTTCTTCCAATATAATGCCTACTTCTGTGTGTGCCAAATTGAATATCTAAATCATTAAATCAGCGTTCATATCGTCAATTGGATCGTCAAAGTCGTTGGTGAGAAACTGACCAAGCATTACCAGCATTAGCCCAATCCTAGGATTGTCCAAAGAATTGATATTTTGATTGTAGATATTCCTGAATTCTATGGATTAATCTTAAGCAGGGACTGGTCTGCGAAACTTAATGGTTATATTTCAACTTATTATTCACATATGTGGCTTCCCTACAAAGGGAAACCAAATCAAATCAAAGTTGAACGAGAAAAACATATGACACACACTGTCACTGAATTTGAACAACCTAATGAGCCTGTGGCATTCAACAACAATATTCTTGGAGGATATTCTGCTGAATCATTTCTTGGAAACTTCGAAGCACCTCAATCACCTTTTTCTGTAAATACTTTTGTTTCTCAAATAGAAAATTTTTCACAATCTGATTCTTCCAGAATTGTAAATATTTCTGATGTAATTGTAGATAAGCCAATAGATAAATCTTTATTTTGGTCGTTATATTTCGATGGATCGAAGTCTAGTGATGGAGCTGGAGCTAGATGTATCTTAATTGATCCAAATGGGGAGAAAACCATGCTGTCATGCAGGTTAGAATTTGAGTGTACTAACAATAATGTAGAATATGAAGCCTTGGTTCAAGGACTTTATAAAGCTATAGGGTTAGATGTTAAATACTTGAAAGTCTTTGGTGATTCCGAAATTGTAATTAAACAAGTTAGGAATACTATTCATTGCCTTTCAGGACATCTTAAACACTATCAAACCCTAGTACAAGACCTCACCACTCATTTTTAGCATTCAATATTTCTCCTATTCCTAGGAATCAGAATACATCAGCTGACTTGTTAGCTAATGTTGCATCTAAACTCCTACCTGCTGAAGATTGCAGTCCTGATAGGTTTTCTGTAGAATTGATTTTTCGTCCATCTGTCCCAGATAATGTTACAAATTGGAGAGTATTCTATCATGATCAAGATATTCTAAATTTCATGACTTCAAAGAAATCATATGATGAACAAATTATTGACGAAGATGATCATGATTTACAAATTGCTTCAAAAGGTAATGAAAACCCCATTCCAAAATTTGTTGTTAAATTAGAAGATTTATATGACATTAAAGACAGATTCAAGAAAGTCACTAATGCTAAACTTCAAAGTTCCACTTTGAAGTTTGAATTAGTAAATCTTGGTTCTGATTCCAAACCTCAAAACGTTAATTTAGGACTCAATTTAACACTAGAGGAAAGGAATGCGTTCATTAAACTGCTGAACAAATATAAAAACGTTTTTGCTTGGAATTATGATGATCTAAAAACGTATGATACTTTGGTTATTCAACATACAATTCCAATGCTTCCTGATGTTAAACCTGTTCAAAAGAAGTTGAGGAAGATCCATCCAAATCTCGAAAGTCAAATCAAATCAGAACTTAATAAACTTTTAAAAGCCAAAATAATTTTTCCCGTCAGGCACTCCAATTGGGTTTCCAATATGGTACCTGTAAGGAAGAAGAATGGTGATATAAGAATCTGTATTGATTTCAGAAATTTAAACAAGGCATGTTTAAAGGACAATTTCCCATTGCCAACCATGGAACAGATACTTTAAAAGGTAGCTGGTTTTGAACTTATGTCCTTTCTCGATGGATTTTCAGGCTATAATCAAGTTTTAGTTCATCCAGATGACAGATTGAAAACAAATTTTAGAACAAAATGGGGAACTTATGCTTATCAGAAAATGCCTTTTGGTCTAATAAATGCAGGAGAAACTTTTCAAAGGGCCATGGATATAGCATTTAAAGGTCTAATCAATAAATCAGTTGTTGTTTATCTTGATGACATAACAGTATTTTCAAAAAAGAGAGCCAATCATCTACATGATTTAAAACAAATATTTGAAAGATGTAGAAGGTTTGGTATTTCCTTAAATCCAAAGAAATCTTTCTTTGCTTTAGATGAAGGAAAACTCTTAGGATTTGTTGTATCAAAAGATGGTATATATATTGATCTAGATAGAGTGAAAGAAATTTCTGATATTTCTTTACCTCATAACAAAAAATCCATGCAATCATTTCTTGGACAGATCAATTTTGTTAAAAGATTTATTCCTGATTTTTCTTTTATTGTTTTACCTATGCAAAATATGATCAAGAAGAATTCAATATTCAAATGGACGCATAAAGAAAAAGAAGCTTTTGAGGCAATCAAACAAACAATCATTAATGCACCAGCATTGAATACCCCAGATTTTTCTAAAGATTTTACTTTGTATACTCTGGCCACTGAAACATCCTATGCAGCCGTTTTAACACAACTCAATGATCAAGAAATCGAAGCACCAATTTCTTTCTTTAGCTCAAATCTGCAAGCAGCTGAGCTTAATTATTCCGATGTTGAAAAACAAGCCTTTGCTGTGTTTAAATCAATTAAACATTTCAGACCTTTTCTCTTGAAAACACATACAAAAATCATTGTCCCATTCTCTGCAGTGAGGCAATTATTAATTCAAAAAGAAGTAGGAGAAAAGAGAGCTAACTAGGTAACAACCTTGCAAGAATATGATATTGATATTAAACCAGCTAAGATTGTTAGAGGACAAGGTTTTTGCAGATTATTGGCAGGAGCTCATAACATACCAGAAAATCAATATTCAAATCAAGATATTCAAGTAAGTCAGATAAGTGTTACAGATTCCGAATCTCAGTATGCTGATCTTATCTATTACTTGAAAAATGGGTATGCTCCTTCTAATCTCAGCTATAAGAGTAAACGTGCTTTAAGGTTAAAAGCTGTTAAATATGAGCTCATTGATAATGTGTTATTTAGAAAAAATTATGATTCAATTTTATTAAGATGTCTTGAAAAGACTGAAGCTGAAAATGTTTTGCAGGAATTGCATGATGGATCAGCAGGAGGTCATTTTGGAGGTGATACCACAGCTCACAAAATAATTCGTGCTGGGTATTATTGGCCTACCCTTTTTAAAGATATGCATGATTACGTAAGGAAGTGCCAAATTTGTCAAACTGCAAGTGGAAGACAAAGGAAACCAGCTTTTCCTTTGCAACCAGTGACTATTGAGCAACCATTCGAACAATGGGGGCTTGAAATTATCGGTGAGATAGTTCCTCATTCTTCCAAACAGCACAAGTACATCCTTACTGCAACCGAATACTTGACAAAATGGGTAGAGGCAATCCCGTTGAAGGTAGCCAATTCTGATGCAATTATTGATTTCATAGATCAATTCATCATAACCAGGTTTGGTGTACCTAACGCTCTAGTCTTTGATAATGCATCTTACTTCTCTGGAAATAGTTTAATAGAATTTGCAGTCAAAAGAGGTTTTAAATTAAAATATTCAACAAATTATTATCTACAAGGTAATGGTTTGGCTGAATCCACTAACAAAAACCTTATTAAAATCATTAAAAGGACCGTTGATCAAAATCAAAAGAATTGGCACAAATATTTAATCTTTGCGTTATGGGCTGATCGTATCACTGAAAAAGCTTCAATAGGGACTTCACCTTTCAATCTGATTTATGGAAAAGAAGCTGCGATACCATCAAATTGAACTCTTCCATCATTAGCCCTAGTGCAATTTATTGAAGAAAATCCTTCTTCATCCATTCAATTGAGATATGATCAAATCCTTAAACTAGAAGAAGATAGGAATAAAGCAAAAATTACTCATGAAAAACATCAAAAGCTTGTAAAATCTTCTTTTGATGCAAGTTCTACCAGCTCAAAAATTTTGTCAATTGGTGATCTTGTTCTGAAGTGGGATAAAGCACACGAAGAAAAAGGTAAACATACCAAATTTCAGAAAATTTGGCTTGGACCATTTCAGATCGTTAAGAAGATAGGCTCAAATACATTCATACTCCAAGATCTAACAGGTAAGAGAGAATCTCTTCCTGTAAATGGGCTTATCTTGAAGAAATTCTTTTCATAAGGAGGTAACCCCTTCTTAACTGTACATATTCCTTTTTGCAGAATTTTGATTGTTTTGTTTTTTCAAATAAAAGTTGTTAATAAGTCTCTGATTGACTGTTTACTATTTAAGAAAATTTCTTCGGAAAAATATTATAAATATTTATTTTGTGTAAATAAGAATTTTTAAAAAAGTAATGATCACAGTTTTTGAATAGTTTAAAATAAGATGTTAAACTTTGAAAGATTATTTCAATCATTTGCATGATCTTTTGAAAACTTGAGAAGAATGTAAATCATCATAAGTTTATTAAGCAGAGAAAGGTTATCTATCAAAGTAAATATTTTTTCAAAGTTTTGGAACTCAAACAAAAACTCTGAAAATTGTCATCCATTGATTCTTAAGGATAAAACTATCTCACCCCATCCATTTAAGTTGTGATTTTTTAGAATGTAATTCTAAGAAATTTGAAAATTTAAGAGATAAGAGGTCTCATTATGAGCCGACTTACCATGTTCATAAGGAGTAATAAAACTAACATTACCAATACTGCATACCAAAACAGGGTAATGGCTTATAAATATAAGACAAGGGGTCTCATTACGAGCCAACTTGTTCAGTTTAATTATAACTAGTGAATGGCATTGTTATTAACTGGCTACCAAACCAGAACAATGGCTCTTAAAACAAAAAATAAGTAAAAGACAAAAACATGAGATAATAGGTCTTATGAATTTATCTTTTAAAAAGTCATAATTTTAATTGGATGGGACAATGAATGGTTAATGGTTTAAAGGTAACCTTGTCGAGACTATGAACGTTTGCTGGCAGCAGAGGCAATACCTATGACAATAGAGTATATTATAAAACCAAAACTTGGAGAGAACCACTTACTTCATTATTAACACCAATCAAAGCTTGAGATAACCCAAAATGTTTTTATTCTTAAGGAATTAGAAAGAAATTATGAAATGATTTTTATTTCTTTTTTCATAGTTACATTTTATTTGAATTATCCTAAGATAGTTTTCATTATCTTTAAAAATCTTTACTTACTAAAGATATAGTGTTCATTTTATTTTTTCAGAGATAACTGTTTCTTTCAGTGAATCGCTAATTGTTGTGACCAGCGACAACCCCCCTTTTTATTTAATATTAGTAATAATACTAAATAAATGGGGACCCTTAGTTAAAAAATCCAAAAAATCAATTAGGATTTGTTTTCCTTTTCAAATAAAACTTTCTATCATAAACTTAGAGAAATCCCTTAGAAAGAACATTATGAAACACTTAAGTTTATGATAGATTACAATAAAATTGTTCTTTAAACAAAATACCGCACCCATCGCAAAATGATATATATCTTTTATAAAACTGAAAATGCAATTTTGCGCTTTTGCGCTTTTGCGATAATGCGACCCCAAAAGCCTATACAATAAACGTATTGATCGTAGATCGCATAGCATAGAAAACATAAGTCATTAATGAATACCTTTTGCGCTATTTTTAATTTTGCGCTTTTGCGAGATTTGCGATATGCGCTTTTGCGCTATTGCGCAATTTCCGCTTTTGCGCTATTTTACATAACTGCGGCGGCTTCATTTTACAATATTGCAATATTGCGACATTGCGATATTGCGATATTGCACAGAAAATCGCAGATCGCAATGTCACAGATTCATGTAGGTGCGTTTTCCAAAGGCAATCTTCCCATATATCAAATCTGTTATGCGCTTTAATGATTAAATTAAATGATTGGATTGATTATTAATGGTAAATGAGATTGTGTTTGGATTGAAAGTCGTTTCACGATTAAAATATTATATTTTCATCCGCTTTCACATTTAAAACAGTCTCATCACCTTTCTTATGTCATTACTCTCATTTATTCGTAAAACGCAGGCACGAAGGAGCAAACGTCTATACAAAGCTTTCACGAAACACTATGGGTAAGAAGGAGAAGAGCTCGAGTTGTGAAAACAAAGAAATGGCTTCGCTGTATGCAGACACCGCTTGTAATAAGGATGCCGGTATATCCACTTGGGAAGGAATGTATAATCTGTTAGAGGAAGAAAATCCTGTGGTGATGAAAGTTGTAGCTACAACAGGTTCCAATAATACATCTGAGGCAACCCTTAGAGAACTAGCTTGCTCATTTCTGAATAGAATAGCGGCAAGGCCAAGGATTCTCCCATATACAGACATGGTGAAATGGGTACTGGACAGCACTGATATTTTAGACAGGCAATTTAAAACTCCATCTGAAGAGCTAATCGGGTCATTCTCCACGGAAGATGTGAGGCTGATGTATAAGTTGCCGGAACCTCATGCGCCTTATAATAAGAAAGTTATGAAAGAATTTTCTAGAGAACATGCAAATTTGTCAGAATGCACACAAGAATGGACTAAAAGAGATGAACCATTGAAGAAAAATAAACACGGGTGGACAGTACCAAAAAACGATGTTTTAGATGCTGTTCACAAGTTCAAACATCCAAGTGGGCAAATTGACGCAGTTTCTTCCACAAGATAAGGTATGTAAGTTTTCCAAAATTAGCCTCTATAGAACTTTTAAAAAATTAATGAAGAAGTTGTTGGAGGTCAGGAGTTCTCAGAGAAACATAAAGCTCTTCTTGAGAAAAGACGGGAGTAGAAGAGACTTGAAATAACTATAAGACAAAATAAGGAAACATTGACCAAATTCAAGGCACTTAATGCTGAGCAAAGAAAAAGATGAAGAGCGTGTTCAACACAGAGGAAAACTACTGCGAAAGGACAAATCGATAAAAATAAACTACTTTGGCTAGAAGTATGATATGAGAAAATGGTGAAGCAAAATCAAGATGAAATTGCAAAATTGATAACAGAGCAAAAAACTCCAATAACTGGGATGCACAAATTAGAAGGGCAGAAAAGGCAGCAGAGGAGGCGGCTACAGCGGCAAACACTCTTCCAGATTGTGTAAATGACAATTTACACAAAGCTAATTTGATTCCTGAAACTGTTCCAGGATATCTCCCACAGGAAAATCAACTAAAAACAGAATGGAGGCAAAAGGCAGAAGAAAGAGCAAAATCTATCCAAGGGCTGACAAGATTGAATTGGGACTCATACTGGATGTACTTAGTGAAGCCACACAGTCAGTACAACATGCTTAATTGTATCATCAATGCTACAGAGAAGATTGCTCCTACGCTTGTCGACTCTGTCTTTTCAGGATAGTTGAATTCTGAAGTCGGTCAACCGCAACCTCTCAAAACTATGCTAGATGCCTGCAAGTTTAAAGATCAAGTTCATAGATAGTTAGATTTAGTTTTAATTTTACTGTATTTTAGCCTAGGAAAAGGACGGTCATTGAACCGAATCCTTAATTTTTGTAATAAGAATATTTTTAGATTTAGCTAAGTAGTATTTAAACCCTTCTCATGCATTTAGAGAGGGGTCCTGGATCTTAATATTTTTTGACTTGGAGATTGCATTTCTGTACTCCATTGTCTTATATATTTTTAAAAAGGATCACATCTATTGATTTTCATGCGGAATTATCTTTGAAGTGTTGGATTTCTGTACCTTGGAATTTGATTTTGCATCAGAGTTACTGGATTAGAGTATCATATTGCATTTGAAAGTCTTCAAGATGAATGAGGTATTTCTATCCTTTCACTATTGATTTCTTCTGTCTTATGATATTCGCTTTAAAATTGCTATCATTTATATATATTTGTTTTCACAACGCTTCCTTTTATATATAATTTCTGAGTATAATTGAAATGTTATATTTCATAAGTGTATATAGATGATATACAATGATGAATGCAATACGTTAATACTACTCTGTTTAATTTCTTAAACATAATTATCTTTATTTGTTTCTGCACATTTCAATTTAAATAATAATACATTTTCATGGTTATTGTTAAATTGGAACAATCTTAAGTTGTATTCACATATAATTACCCGAGTTAGTGTTAGAATTTATTTACCAGTATTTAGTTTAAATTAGATAGTTTTATTTCAGTTAATTTAGTCCCATTTCCACCCATCCAAACCAATCCATTTAGTTATAAGGAAACTGGTCCTTTAAATCCAGTCGGAGCCACCATACCAAACGGAAAAGGAGCTGTCTTAAGGTCTCGACCGGGTGGTTTTCCCCGATGTTTGAAGCAGAGATTTTCTAGGCTTCAACACATACCAAGGAGAATTCAGAAACGTTTCTTTAATGAAAGGAGCAGTAGATTCTTCTATTTCTTCCAACACATCTACCATATTCATGTTTAGTGATTGGAAGTTAGACTCAGCCATAAGTTTTGCTAATCCTTGCCCTTTAACTAATTTAGTGGGCCTGATTTCTAAGTCATATTCAAGAATAGTTTCAATCCATTTTCCCCTTTTACCATCAAGGTCTTGACTTAGAATGTCCTTGACAACAGTATGTGGAACAAAAGCAATTATGTTAGAGTGTAAAGTATAGACTCTAAAGTCCTTTAATGCTTTCACTAATGCTAAGGCTTGCTTCTCCATGATGTTATATTTGAGAGGAGCATCTCTTAAGGCCCTAATAAAGAAGGATATTGGTTGTTCTTGCCCCAAGTCATTCTTTTGAAGTAAGACTGCAGCTATTGTATGCTCAGAAGCAAAAGAAAAGATATAAAAGTCTTTGGTGAAATCTGGACTAATCAAGACTGGTGTTTGAGTAACAGCTTGTTTGGCCAGTTTGAATGATTGTTTAGCTGGTAAAGTCCATTTTACACCTACATATTTATTAAGCATGTTTGTAATGTTTTTTAATAGCTTAGCAAGATTGGGGATAAATCTTCTCAAAAAATTAATCTTTCCAATGAAAGATTGTAATTATTTGAGGCTTCATGGATGACTGATTTGTAATATGCCATCTATCCTTGTAGGGTCTATTTTGATTCCCTCTTCTGAAATTATATGGCCAATAAGTTTACCTTCTTAGAGACCAAAGAGTGTCTTCTTGGGATTCAATGACAAGCCAAATTTCTTACACTTCTCAAAAACTTTTCTCAAGTGAATCAAATGTTCTTCATCAATTTTTGAGAAAACGGTTATGTCATCAAGGTAAATGATTATGAAATAGCCAATATCTTCAGAGAAGGCTATGTCCATGGCCCTTTGGAAGGTGGCCCCTACATTCATCAATCCGAAAGGCATTTTGACATACATAAAGGTGCCCCAAGGTGTGGTAAAAGCAGTTTTGATTTGATCACTTGGGAGCACTAACACCTGGTTGTAACCCGAGAACCCATCTAAGAGTGATATCCTTTTTGACCCAACTACCCTTTGAATTATATGGTCCATATTGGGCAAGGGGTAGTTGTCCTTTAGAGAGGCTCTATTTAAATTTCTGAAGTCGATACAGAGCCTGATTTCCCCTGTCTTTTTCCTAACAGAAACTAAGTTTGATACCCACTCTGAATATCTAATTAGCACTATAATGCCAGCATCATGCATCTTTTCAATTTCTACCTTAACTAAAGGTAGTAAAACAAGGTTTATTCTCCTTAGTTTTTGTTTGAATGGCTTTTGATTTTCCTTCAAAGGAATCTTGTGCTGAATGATGCTAGTGTCATAAGATTTCAGATCTTTGTATCCCCAAGCAAAAACATCTTTAAACTCTTTGAACAGCTCTATGTATTGCAATTTTATGTGAGCTGGGATAGTGCTAGACAGTTTAATCATCTTGGGTTCTGTTAGGCTGCCTATGTTATGTTCTTCTACATCTATTTCCACAAGCTCCATTCTTAGTTCTTTGGCTACATCGTTAAAGTCAAAAAGGTGTTCTAAAGGTGTGAGACCTCTTGGAATTGTATCGCTCTTGCATTGTAAAACTTCCAAGTCTTCTTGGTCTGCGTTGTCAATTAACTCTGCCTCAAAATGATTCTCACAATGATTTATATCAGCAGAATGCGTTATTTCAACTTTTGGGATTTGTTCAATATATAAGCAGTTTTCTTTATGGCTGGTTTCTGATATTGGCATGGAAAAATCATTTTCTGATTTTAATAAATCATCTATATGTTCGTCAGAATCAAAAACCTGGTAGTGATCTTCATTATCAGGCACTACAGGCCTGTGTTTTACCTTTCCACTAAGTTGTTCATTTATCTCAGGTATTTGGCAGTTGCTGGCATTGAAAGCGAGTTCATTTGCTAGATGATTTAGTGCTCTAGGAATGAAAATGAGTTCATACTTTTCAAAGGTTTTCAATAAATCAAGGGCAGCATTCTGATATTCCCTAAGCCTTGGATTTTTAGCTGAGTATTCTCCTTTGATTTGTCTGATGATAAGTTCAGAATCTCCTAAGATTGATATCTTTTGGGCTTCTAATTGTTTAAGCAATTGTAAGCCTAGGAGAAGTGCTTCATACTCAGCAATATTGTTAGTGCATGGGAAATCTAATTTATATGAAAAACTCTGATTCGTATTTTGAATCCAAACACTTTCTCATGCACTTGTTTTATTACAGGACCCATCAAAGTTTATTGTCCAAAGTATATTTGCCTCATTTTCATTTTCTTGTTGTTGTTGATTGCCAATGTTTTGTATCTGATTTGAGGGAAGTTCTGATTTCTCTGGTAAACTGGTTGGGTCTATGTTTTCCTTTTCTTGTTGAGTAATCTCATCTTCGTTGTACAAGATAAAAGAATCTAAACTTGATTGAATAGAATAGATTGGAGAGTTGTTTGGTTTATCTATGTTGCTCACCATGTACTTCATGTGAGATTCCCTATATAGTCTTCTATTTTGGCTAAAAACAGGGATGGTGGCATAAGACATGTCCATTTGAAGGCTTCCCTGAAGTTTGGCTCCCCATGATCTTGATAAGAGCATGCCATACTTAGGGGGAATGTCAGCTACAACTATGTCCATTACTAGACTCTTAGCAGGGATTTGAGCTAAGTTAACACATAAATCTTTGATTAAACCCAAACATTTGACTCTGCTTGAGTCAAAGGAATAAAAATATTTGTATGGTTTAGTAATTTCTAAGCCTAAGCTTTCCATTACTACCTTGGGCATTAGATTGTGTGAAGCTCCAGAATCTAACATGGCATTGTGTAAAATTTTCTCATGTATGTTTAAACTGAAATAGAAGGGAGGGACAGCCCCTTCTTGGTATTTTCCTTCAACTTCTGAACCAAACAACATCTCAGGCTTGTCATCTTTCAAGTTTAAGGTGTCAGTATCACTTCCTAAGTTCAAAGCTTTTAAAACTTGGTTTTTGTACACTTCTTGGGTTACTAGTTCAGCTAGAGGGATGGTAATTTTTATCTTTGCAATCTCTCCCTCAAGGCTGAAAGGAAAAATTGATTTGGTCATATTTACATCTGTCTTTTCAATTGAATTCATTTCAGCAATTTTGATTTGTTGAACCCTATTTGGACTGGTAATTGGGATAGTTTTGTTAGGACCACTAGCTGAAGTGCTATGGGTACTCTGTTCAACATTTGGCTGGCTATTCTTCTCTTTGTTTAAAACTGGTTTTTTCGCCAAAATGATAGGTTTTTTTGTTGTCTTCTTAGGCTGACTTTCTGCGTTTTTCTTGACAGCAGTGCTAGTATTCTTATCTTTTGAATTGTCTACGTTCCCTTTGCTCCTAAGATCATATTGTTTGTGTACCTCCATGATTGCATTTTCAAACCCCAATCTATAATCATCAGAATCTTCATAGGTGTTTGTATTTTGATCAGAGAAGAAACCTTGTTCTTCTTCAGTGAGGAAAACATCATCCCCACTGTCTGATCCAATCAAGTTTACATGAGCTTCTCCCAACCTTTCCATCTCCCTATCTTCCTCATATTGATCCACATAGTTTTGTTGGAAGGGAGGTCTAACCTGTTGGTCACTTTCTTTTTGCTTATCTTGATTGTTTTCTCTTCTATAATTCTGATTTCTATTTCTATTTTGGTTGTTTTGAGGTTCTCTTGGTGGCACTCTATCATTTAAGTTGATCTTTTCGAGCATCCTCTCCATCACCTTCACTAGGTTGTCAATTTTTGTGTCAGAAATTGAGGTTGAGGGTACCATGTCATCTTTATAAGTTACCCTCCTCTATGATCTCAACCTATTTCTCTTCTCAATTATGTTTGCTTCTACGCTCACAGCTCCCTTCTGCATGTCTTCTAATGTTAAGTAATCTCTCTCCCTTAGCTGATAAGCCATTTCTGCATCAAAACCTTCAGAGTATCTTACTAAGGCCATGCCTTTTGGAAGTTTCATGTGAAGGTGGAAGAGCATTGTAAACAGTGTTAAACCTAGTTGAGTAGTCATGAACACTCTCCCCTTGATTTCTTTTGAGACTACTATACTCTGCTAGTATTTGGAGAGGGTTCTTTTTCATTTCCCATTTGTTGATAAATGTTTGATGCAAACCAGGGAGATCATTGATGTTGTTAGGAGGTAAGTTTTTAAACCACTTCTTTACATCTCCTCCTAAAATTTGGGCAAATATCCTCGTCTTAATGGTTTCCTCTTCTATCTCCATGTAATCAAATGCATCTTCCATCCTATCTACATGATGTTGAGCGGTGGTAGCCTCTTTTCCAGTGAAATGAGGAATTTTGGATTGGTATTCATTTGGTAAGGGAAGCAGAGGTTGCGGTAACACTAATGGGGCATACCATGTTGCCATGGCTGGAAAGAAAGGTGGATTTACAAGAGGTGGATTTACAAGAGTGAAAGTGGGCTCAAAAGGAGTGTTTTGCACAGTGGTAGTATGGATTGGAGTGGAAAAAACACTTGGGCCAACAAACTGGTTTTGAGCAGATTTTTTATGGAAAAGGCTAAAGTGATGAAGAAGCTGGGAATCAGGAGGAGTGGAAGGTGAGGCTTCTCTACTAAAGCTCTGTTGCAAATCTGCAATGTCAAGATCAGTTTGGTTTAAATCACCTTGAGATCTAGTTCTAAAGATGTTATTTGTATGATGTAAATCAAAGTGTGAATCCTCTAAGACAACAAGGTTTTCAGGTACAGATTTTGTTCTTAAGAGGCTCCTATTAGCAGTTGATTTTCCAGACTTAGAAGTCTGCCACAAAATTCTCTCTGGATTGTCAACTATTAAAGGAGGATTTGGGTCTATATGGGATCTAGTGTTGATCCTATGTGAAGCCAGACTGTTTTTCAAAAATGAGAGAGGTTAAAGTTTTTAGATATTACTTTTGGAAGTTTTACCTCTCACAATGTCTTATCTAGTATGGGACTAGGCTTCTAAACTTCTTCAAGGCTGGTTAACACAGTCCTAAAGAGATCTGGAGACCTAGATGAGTAATAGGCCTACTGGGGCTAGTGGATTTGCCAGGTGGAAACTATTTAGCTTCTAGGAAGGTAAAATATTGGATGGTTCCACCACCATGTTTATTATAAGGCCAAACTGAAATGTTTTTGGGTTTTTCTGAGTTATAGTCCTATGGGTCATGATAGTGTCTTAAATTTGAATTAACACTTAGCTAAGGTGTAAAAAACATACATAGTTCACTCTTATGGCTTGGTAACTGGTTCCTTCAAGGTTTGATAAGGTTCTATGAGAATCCTAAGGGTTACTTAGTTTGTCACTGATTCAAATAAGTCCTATCATGATTACCATTTTGTTAGGTAGTGCTTGAAGAAGGCTACTTATGTTATAATAGACATGGAGTGTTTTGTTTTAAAGATTTTACTCAGTGTCCCACTGTGATTGCCATTATGTTGGAGTCCCGTGTTTTGATAGTTTGGCAAATCAAAATACAAGGCAACATCAGAACCAATCTTTAGAGTTACAGGATCTAGTCCTCCTGCTCTCAGAGAGGGATCTCTCAAATTATTTGTTTTTGCAAATCTTGTGTACTTTGAATATTGGTTTTAGACTAGTTATTAAGTGCAAGAGTTTGTTTGTTTGTTTGGTTGAATTGATACAACAGAACATAAAAGGTCTAGGAAAGATAGATAGAAAGGGGAAATGTCAGTTTTGTTGGGCAATGGAGTAAAAAAGATGATTATGAAAAACTTATCAATGGATATGGGATATCAAAGGGAAAATCTAACTTGGCCACAGGATCCTTTGGTTTTGTGAATGAAATGGACATCAATGATTTGGGAAAAGAAATTGAATTCTCAACAAAGGGAACTTGAAAACATAACTTGAACAATAAAGAGATATTTGATAGACAGGGCTAACCATAAATTCTACAAACATTCTTTAAGCAAATAATGACTTCAAGACAAATTTCAAAATGAAATCTAAGATTCGGGGAACACCCTATTTCCTCAAATATTTTATTTCAAATGACTTAGAAAACATAAAAGATTCACTGATAATTACGGTCATAGAAGAGGGAACACCTAAATACATCTATGATCACAACTATAAAGACCTTTAAGACAACTGTTCAAGCAAGGACAAAGGGCATGATCAGAACAAGCCTTCTTGTTTCACTATAAACAAAGATACTTCAAAGGGAGACTTCAATAATAGCCTTTAAGTGGCAGTAGACAAGCAGGGAGAACCATAAATCATGTTGAAGCCAACTATTCGAACTATTAGAGAAATAAACAAGCATGAGGACTAAAGTGAGAGATTAAAGACTCTAAAATACCTCAGTAGAAGAAAACATAAAACAGTGAAGGATAAACAGGTCTAAGGTGCTTCCAGGGGTCATTTCTTAGCCTAAAAATTTCATCCTACTGTAGTAAGAAATTATGGAACAAAATGAAAACAGGAGAAAACATTAAACAGTTCAGAATACTTCACCAACAGCCAAGCTCATGGATCCAATGATAGAGCCTTCTCAAGAACAAGCATGTAACAACATCATTAGGACTTCCAAGACTTCAATTTCTTCTTCAACTTCAATAGACTATGTATTATTTTAGAGAGTTTCAGTATTACAACTAGTGATCAACCAACCTGTATATCATCTTCTTCAGAAGTATTTATAGAAGAAATGAGGAGGTGGAGGAGCTTTAGGTTTAAAATGCAATAAATTCTATACTAAATGCAGCTCCAAACCTTGAAAACCATGCAAGTCTTAAGGCAAGAGAGCATTGAATTATGATTTTGTTTATATACTCTGTTTTTGTCTTTTTAAACTCAGAGGGAAAAAGATTGACTTCGAGGCATATTTCTTATATTTATAATAACTCTGCTGACAGTTTGAGAATTTGTTCTTTCTTTAGTAATAATTGTTCAGCTGTCTTTAGATAAATATCTTCTGTTCTGGCAATAACTAGGCCTTCTTTGATTGCTTCGAGGCTGTAGGTGTCTTCTAGTAGCTACAGAGGATTCAATTAGCCTCTGATGTGGCAGTGGAGGCTTTTCAGACTGATAGATATTTATTGTTTTTCTTTAAACACTGTTAATTTGCTTTAATCCTGTATGTTAGGCTTAATTGGGCCTAATTTCTTGTCTTCTGTTCTTCAAACTGTGTTAATTGAGTGGATTAGGCTTTAGATAGTCGATTCAGGCCGTAATCCCTCAAAACTGTGCAAACCGTCTTCAATTATTCATCTCTACTGTGACTAGATCCTTTCACACTGATACTCTTTGCTTGATTTAACTTTGTTGTGTCTTGTTGATGTGCAGGTGTCACAAAGGTTTCGTATGGCATCAGTGCTCATGAGGGACTGATGAAACGTGGCGTTGAACCCTGTAGAATGATATTCTTGGTGAAAAAAGGCCCGGGGGATCGTCATCCTCGACCTTCAATTTTCTTTTAAAACAATTGAAAAACCATTAAAACCTGCACAAAACAAGAAAAAGTTAAGAAAATCCCGCGGGGAAGGTTAAAAATGATTTAGAGGGTTTTGTTAGATCGTGGTCGTTGGATGAAAGCATCCAACGGTGGAGATTTCTCACCGGGGTCATATGGGAGGCGGTTGGAAGAATGGTGGAGAAATTAAGTCAGGGCCATTGATCCGCAGAGATCAACGGTTGAAATCAATCGTGATTATATAAAGCGGAGGGGCCACCTTATAATAAAATAGACGAAAATGCGAAGAAATGGGTGAAAAAACCTTTGGCGGAGGAAAAATGCAGTTAAATGAATTTTGGGGTTTCAGAAATAACCTGGGCCAACGGATGAGATCGGCCACAGAGATTGACGGCTGAGAATGTTTTAAGAAGTCCCTTGGAGGTTGGGTGGAGGGCGACGAACAAACGAGAGATTAAACTGGGACCGTTGATCTGTAGAGATCAACGGCGGAGATTAAACGCGATGGAGTGCAACACAAATGGGGGAAAGCGGTTTCGGCCATTGAAACCATTGTTTTCGCGCGAAAAAAAGGAAGATAGGCGGTTTTAAATTTTTGAACGCGATATGCGTTAGAGCTTGACACATGGCTTTTCAAAACCGCCTTCATCGCGTAATTTTGGATCATTAACCTTCGTGCTAAAAATCACGCGAAACTGCGCGTCGGTTGTCAGATCTGGGTATAGCGAAATAGATCGATGGTTGAGAATCCATCGGAAGGTCGCCAATCGGGAGGGGGCAATAAAATATTCAAATGGACCCAATGAAATCTCTGATGTGAGATTTTGTCGATCGTTGATTGGTTTCATATCAACGGTTGGGAATGGCTCAACCAATGAACCGACGGGTTTCGTTTATAATATAAGAAATGGGGCTTTTAATAAAATACAAAGGGAAATTAGCTTCGGGGAGGGTTTATTTACATGTTTAGCGCCCGATTGTGAGGCTCTTGGTTTTACAAAGGAAGCAAAGGATCGGGGGATATAAAGGAGAGGGGCAAATCACATCGGGGGATTCTTAAACAACAAAATAAATACGCTCGTCGAGAGTTCCGATTGCGATTAGCGCTTCGAGACATTAACGCTTGGTTCCAGCACCAAGTCGCATGGTGGGGAAGTGGTTAAGAGCTTAGCCCAAAGGGGCTTAGGCCTATAGTTAAAAAAAACTGTTTTTTATGATTTTTCAAGGACTTTCAAAGGGATTGAAGGCTTCTGATAAGGCAAAAAGGAGTTTTAAACCTTATCAGAGGGGTTTTTATGAAGGGAAGAAGGGAAATAAGGAAAAATAGAGGATTTTTATGAGGTAAAAGGAGATAAAAAAGGAGGTTAATTTGAGTGGGAGAAGGGGTAAAATGAGGGGGAAAATGGGTTTTTGCAGCAGTCTTTTCTTCAAGAAAACAACAAAATTTTCAGGTTTAAAAGGGAAACAATAGTGAAGATTAACTAAAGTATTATTTATCTTCATAAAAACTTCAAGGATGATATTTTTTCACAGGGGAATTATCTCTTGGAGTTTTGAAGAACAAAATTAGCCACCTCTTGGTATAACCGAATTTATCAGTGGCTAACAGCTCTGATACCACTTGTCACAAATCTTCGGCTTACATATCGGCCACACAATTATTTATTTATTTATTACGTGGGGTTATAATAACAAGAAATCACCTCACCTGAGATAAATATTATTTAAATATTCTTATTTGGTTTCACATCATATCATTCACACTCTGATATTAGAATTGAATATAATGGCAACCTACTTCCCCCCCCCCTTTCTTAGGCCTAGAATTCCATTTCCCTGCGTGCTATTTATAAATCACTTCTAAGGAAAGGGGATAATCCATTTAATATTATCTTCACCATTGCAAATACCTAAATTTATGTTACATCGACTATACATTATTCCTATGCATAACTATGTTATGACAATGATTTAATGTAGTTGGACGAGTAATTGGCCTAAATACTTAAGGGCTCCAATCTTTATGCACATGTATCATTTATCATGGCGGTTACATTTGTCACCATACATGGATATTGATTTATTCCCCCCCCTCACTCTAAGATCAGAACTATAAATGTTGGGTGTAGTGCTTAAACAATACATTTGGAATACAGTGCACAAATACTTATCATCCACGTTCATGTGATCACCTGATCTTCACATGGTCGTTGTACCCAGGCCTTGGTAAATGTTCGACAATATCAAACAGTGCAATCTGATCCAATGACCCTAATTCATTTTAATCAACCTCTCACTTTAACCTAACCTTAACCTATCACTCTACCATTTGCAATGACCATTCCTTCTGCTTTTTCTCTTGCTGATGAGCTTTCCATACATGGGTACATAGGGTAGGAAGGTGGCAGTTCTACACCCACATCAACTCTCGATGATTCTCGACACCTGGGTTAAGGTATTTCTTAATTTATTTTCTGGTTATGGATGAGTTGCTGATAGGAGTTACCTGCGTTATGTTTTCGCGGGTCCTATCTGCCTCCATCCTGGTTCAACTTCAATTTCACTAGTTCACATATTACCACAGGTAACTATAATTCCAAATTTATACTCACTAGATCATTTTTGTTTCTCTTTCATACTTTATTATCAATTTCAGCCTGACAATTCTTCTAGACATTCCCAGGTTAAAAACGACATTCGATTTTTCCCGTTTTGAGGTGGCTTACTCCTCTGGTTGCCCCTTGGATTACCTTGAGGCATGGGTAACTTCTATATTCATTTATGTTTCATATTTACTATTTAACTTGGGATTTTTGCTACTTGTTCCAGTTCGTATTTGAGGGTTCTACATATTTACGAATGGGGTACGATTGGCCTTGCACTAGATCACATGTAGGTGCTCTCACCTTACACATTTACAGGTACATTATGGACCCTCATTTTTGTTCATATAGTGTGATGCTACTGGCTTAAGCTTTAATATATCATCTTCCTGGTTAGGGGCGAATTCACGATGGAAATGGGTTTTTTGCTCCAGTCGAGCTCAAAATTTAAGTTGTCACCGATTAAATCACTGGTATCGATTTCACACCAATACCTGACATTGGTTCTCTATTGTTTTAATTTAATTTACTTTACTGTTCCTTGGGTAATATTTTTCATGATCATTTATCCAGGCCTTGTGGCGGAACCAAACCCTGGATTTCCTGGCATCCTATAGGTAAAACCCCCTTTCCCCATTAGTTCCTGGGCTCTCATATTTTCATTCTCCATTTCTCTTATATAGTTATTCTTTTTGGTTTTCTGCTCTTGGCAGTCTGTCTTTGATTTCTTTTGTTTTCTACACAGATACCTTCGAAAATGAGGGCTCTGGATACCAACATTATCTCATTGTGGTTTTTTGACAATTTCTAACTCACAACTTCGCCCCTACATGTTGCTCCTCATGGATATTTAATTACTCTTCAATACGCCCTCCTTTATGGATAACATGACCGTCTCTATCAATATTTAGACTGAAAGCCATCAGTTGACATTTCTCTTTATATTAGGACTATTGTATAACTTAGCAATTTTCCGCAGGGGTGTAAACACCCGACGTGAAGGTGGCTATGCTTAAAGGAAATTTTATTGTTAATGGATATGAAATGTACATTTTTATTTTTGAGTTTCTTCAATGGCACTCTAGTTTTTATATGATACCTTCCCCTCTTGACTCTACTCACAAGAGATATATGTATTGAATTTCAGTTTCTTTGGTCTTAAAAAATTTCTATTATGCATGCCAAGTCTTTGTCCCTTGTTTGTCTACAAAGCCTCTTGTTGTTTATTGCATGTATTTATGGACACACATAGATTTATATCTTTACTTTTCCTGTATCACATTACTTCAATATACTAAGTTGTATATATAAAATATTCTTTGTCGATTTAGCGGTAGCAATATAATTCTAGCTTACGGTGTTACCATGTTGTATATGCACATAATTCACTTAACTTCTTTTCCTGTAACAATTATAGAAACAATTTATGGTTAGAGATTCAACAATATATGAATATTTGATTTGGTTTCCTTGCATCACTTTTATATGCTTTTCCTATGCTGAAATTATGTTACTATAGTGATGAGTACTATCCTACCACCATGTTTAGCTTTTAGTTTAATTTGAAAAAAATAATTTAGTTATAATGATCATTGTCTTGTTCTAGATCTGCGTATGAATGTTGTGTTAGTTTATCATTTTATTAAATATCTACCTTTAGAAATATTTTCATCCTCATTGTGGCCCATGGTGGGCATCGATGGTTAAGGATTAAATGGAAATTTAATCCTTCATCAATATTCATACCAGATGCCATAGTGACGGATTTCACAACCTCTTAAATATATGCATGACTAAGCTTTGGTACGCAATACCATTAGCTTACAGATTGAATCCTATGAGAAAATAATAAACTAAACGAATTTCTGAACAAATTTAAGGAAAACCTTGTACCAATTTGGTAAAGTCAGGTCACTTAAAGTTTGTTGGGTTTATTGTTGTCTTTTTATGGATTACCTATTTGACCAAAATTCAAATCGCTACTCCTATGAATCTTACTGATGACACCATGGTTCCAATTCGAAACTTACTTACAACATTTAGAGTTCAACACACGTTTCTAACCCTCTAGGTCATTTTCTAAAACATTGTATAGAACAATTTCTGAATATATTCATAGATGAACAATAATAAGACAAAATAACATATAACTCAAGTATAACTCTGGTGGAGACAAAACTAATGCTTATGGTCTCATGGTACGTTAATGGAATTAAATTCAACTATTCCATTCGACCCTTTGGTCGAGATTAAAATTTTCAATATGGAATGATGAGAATTAATCTTACTATAAATTAACCACCTCCAGTATTTATGTAATACCCTAGAATTTCCACCAAAAAAAAAATCATTTTAACATGATAAAAGATAATACTTTATAATATACACAAATAAACAACATTATCACCATTCATTAACAATACATATCAAGAATATCTGAACAGAATACATACTCCTAGTTTAGAGAATACCTGAATAGGTTTAGATCATGAATTAAACATTCACTAATCACTACAATCGAATTAACTTGGAAAATCTAATTTGCCTCCCAATAATGAACCATCACCTTTAGTTCTCCCCTGTTCTGAGATCATAATTTATCCCAAGATCAACAACCTCTTGTCCTCTTGGGCAAGTAAATATATCCTTGTTTTCCCTTGTAGTATTTCAAAAATGACATCCCATTTTTCTGGGCTCTATTTAATCCCATAGCCTAGGCTTTTATGACAAAAGTATCTATTTTTTTCATTTAAAGCCTTCTTTTATCCCCTGCAGTGCTTTATTCACCCATCCCCAATGTTGTTTCCCCCACACTAGGTGATTTATTAGATTTTTCTCTGCTTGTCTAAAAATCACCTAAATTCACTCCTAGGGCTTTTTAGGTGTAGTTTGGGAAAGTATTGAATTCCATTGTATCTATCTGGATTGGAATAATGATCTCATTAAAATAGATTCTTTTCCAAGTTAATTCTCAAATATTTTCTTTCATATTATTCAACAATATTTCATACATCATCATAATTATTCAATAAAGTCAAATATGGCTTCCTTTGCATTTCTAGAAATAGTCAAGCTACTAAAAATATGGCTTCCTTTCCATTTCTAGAAATAGTCAAGCTACTAAAAATATGGCTTCCTTTCCATTTCTAAATATAGTTTAGCTACTAAAATATGCACATAAACCTGGGGTATTACATATCCCCCCTCTAAAAAAGAAAGAAAATCGTCCTTGGTGTTTATTATTCTGCCACTTCATTTTTGAATAGATCTGGATACTTTTCCTTCATGCTAAATTTGCGTTCCCAAGTAGCCTCCTCGGGTGTAAAGTGCCTCCATTTCAATTTAACCTGAGGGACAACTGGATTCCGGAGCATGGTATATTTTCGATCCAATATACGAAGTGGATTTGGAAGAAAGTCTCCTTTAGGTTCCGCTTGTAAAAAATTCCAATTGACCACATGAGAAGGGTCATGAACACACATTTTTAATAATGATACATGAAATATATTATGAACTTTAATATGACTGGGTAAATCCAATTGATATGCCACTAGAACAACTCGGTCAAAAATATCGAATGGCCCATAGAATGATGGTGAAAACTTGACACAATTTCTAGTGCTGAGAGTACTTTTTCGAGGTTTAACCCTCATATAAACATGATCTCCAATCTTGAACTCTTTGTGTGTTCTCTTTTTTTTTGCATAACTCTTTTGTCTGTCTTGAGCTGTTTTAATATTCTGTTGAATTTTCCGTACTGTCTGCTCCATTTCCTATAGTGCATCTTGTCCAAGAATCAACCTATCCTCAGGCTAGCTCCGATTGAGCAGTGTATGGCATTTTCTACCATACAAAGCTTCAAAGGGACTCATTTTTATATAGGTTTGGTAGCTGTTGTTATAAGCAAACTCAGTTAAATTAAAAACATCTTCCCACTTTGTGGGTTTGTCCATTACATACATTCTGAGCATGTCCTCCAAAATCTGATTTGTTCATTCAGTTTTCCATCCATATAAGGATGCTATGGTGTACTAAAATTCAACTTAGTCCCCATTCCCGTGAAAAAGGCCTTCCACAAATTTGAGGTGAATTTTGCATCTATGTTTAAGACTATCATTTTTGGTATGCCATGAAGTCTAAAAATTTCTTTCATGAAAATGTTGGCCACTTGTGCAGTTCCAAAGGTAGATTGTATCAGTATAAAGTGCGCCGATTTAGGCATTATGTCTACCACTACCATAATGGAGTCATGCTGATAATTGGTCCTTATTAGAACTAGTTATAAAATCCATGGAAATCACCTCCCATTCCATTTTGGAATTGGTAATGTATTCAGTAATCCTACCGGGTGTTGGTGCTCCACTTTTACCAGTTGAAACTCTAGGCATTTTTTCCAAATAATCTGCTACCTCTTTCTTCATACCTGACCAAAGTTTTTTTTTCCTTAATGTTTTTACCATTTTCTGGTATCCGGGGTGACCAACATAAGGTCTCTTGTGATATTCATCTAGTATCATATGTTTCAAAGTAAGAAAATTAGGAATACAAATTCTTTTTTGATAAGTAATAATCCTTCTAGGTTTATGGTATACCTTGGAATCCCTTTCTGCTGTATTTTCAACTGCACTTCCTGGTACTGAGGATATTTTTGCAAATATTTTTGTACCTGCTCTTCAAAATATGTTTTCACGCTGCTACCAAAGAATGAGCATGTTTTCTTATTGCATATTCAATTTGGTTTTCTTTTCCTTTGATATGTTTTATTTCAAAGTCAAATTCACTAAGGAAGGCTAACCACCTTTCCTGTCTTACATTTAAATCAGGTTGACTAAAGAAATATTTCAAGCTTATATGGTCAGTTACCAAAACAAATTTCTTTCCTAGTAAATAATTCCTCCACATTTTCAAGGCATGTATTACAACGACTAGTTCTAAATAATAAACAAAATAGTTTTGTTCATATTTTTTCAACTTTCTCGATTCATAGGTTATGACAACATTATATCGTAGTAACACACATCCAAGTCCTTCTAAAAAAGCATCTGTGCACACAATAAATCAATTATTTGGGACTAAAAATTTTAAAATAGGGATTATGGTCAACTTTTTTCTCAGTTTGTCGAAGCTTTCTTGGCATTTCGCTGTCCACTCAAATGTCACTCCCTTATTTTGTAGGGAGGTAATGGGATAGGCTAGTTTTGAAAATCCCTCTACAAATATGCGATAGTATCCTGGAATTCCCATGAATGAAATAATTGCTGATACATATTTTGGTACAAGACAATTCATAATGGCTTTAACTTTCTTAGGGTCCATTTCCAATCCATATTTGGAAATAATATGTCCCAAGTACTGAATTTTGGGTTTATAAAACTCACATTTTCTGATTTTCGTATAAAGCTAATGTTCCCTTAATGTTTGTAACACCAATATGAGATGATCTGGTGTTCTTCTTGACTTTTAGAGTATACTAGGATGTCATATATGAAAACTAACACGATTTTTTCCAAATAATTGCGAAGGACACTATTCATTAGACACATGAAGGTTATGGGTGCATTGGTGATACGAAAAGGTAACACCACGAAATCGTAATGACCATACTGAGTTCTAAAAGTGTTTTTGTGAATATCTTTGTCTTTTAGGTGCAAATGATGATAACCAATTCGCAGATCAATCTTTGAAAAGACTATTTATCCCCTCACCTGGTCAAACAGATCGTCAATTTGAGGTTGGGTATATCTGTTTTTGATATTTAACTTGTTCAACTTCATATATTAGATACACATTCTAAAAGTGCCATCCTTTTTCTTGACAAACAACATCGGAGCTCCCCGCGGTGACACACTCAGTCTTATATAACCTTTATCTAATGAATCTTGTAATTGCATTTTTAATTATAATAGTTATGGTATACTCATTCTATACGATGCTATGGATACCAATGTAGCACCAGACACTAATTAAATAGATAAATATATCTCTCTATGAGGGGGTAACTTGGGTATTTCCTCTGGAAAGACATCCTAGAACTCTCTTATTACAGGCAAAGTTTCTAACATATTGGTTTTTGTTTATTGTCTACCTTCTTCTACATGAACCATATAGAATTGACATCCCTTCCTTGTCGTCCTTTTGAGCTGTAAAGCAGATATTTTTCTGACTGAGATTGGTTTTGGTTTCCTTTTATCAATAATGGTTGTCCCTGGGAGTCAATGCAGTTTAAAGTGTATTATAAAAAATTTATAACAACCTTCTGTTGTTCCATACAATCCATACCAATTAATATATCATAGGATCCTAAGGGAATGATATTTAATTTTAAATTTGTGGCATACCCATTCAGATTCACAATACATTTTTTTAATTAATGTGTTACTTTTCGTTTGGTACCTATTATCTCTCCAAAATTTCCCAAGGGTTGTTATGTGTGTTTAAAGAAATATTAGAGGTAACTATCAACCACTTTTGGAGATTAGGATCTAGCCTTCCTAATGCTCAGAGAGGGCTCTCTCTTAATGATTTAACTTTGTTGTTTTAATTGATTTTAGGCTAGTTATGTATGCTTGATTTGGTTTGATTTTGATTTGTTGGTGGAATTACTGATTTATATGGATAGGTGCTTTTATATTTTCCATTGGGCTATGGAGTCAATATATGAAGAAAACATAACAAAATCAAGTTATAAAGGAAATGTTACAGGGTAGGGTAGCTGAGCAAAATCATATCTTAAATAGTGAATGGTGAAGTGGTTTTCAATTGGGATCAAGGAGCAGTTAAGGATTCCTTAAACCAGATAATGAAGGAAGGTGAAGGAGGTCAATCGGGATCAGAGAGAATTTAAGGATCCTCTAAATCAGATATCAGAAGAAAACATTAAAATGTATAATAGTTCAAAGAAGAGTGTAATAAAACAAATTCTACCGTAAAATTACAATTATAACATTCAAATTTAGAAAAAATGTAAGTTTATAGAATACTTAAAGAAAAGAACATGAACAATTGAAATATACTTCATTGAAATAGCTCAACACATGAATCCTGTAAATAAATGCCTTTATTACTTATCTTGTCTGTCAACTTGGAAATGCTACAATAAACCCTTAGGTAGTAGATCAATTCAACTATAGAAATATTCAGGAATCCACACTCAATACTTCGAAATGATGAATTATTTATACAAAACTTTACATAAAATATCTTGTCAACTAATCAAGATTTATTTAAGGAAAATAAAATATCTTCATGCAAGAAGATAGAGACACATATTAACTAACTGCAAGCTATCCCTGTTTTATTTGATTGTTGTCATCTGTTTTATTCTCTTATGTTGGCTGTCTTTCACGCTGGCTATCTTTCACCTGTTTTCTTTCATCTGTATTTCATTTGATTTCTCTTTAATTTGTGCATTCTTTTACCTGTGTTTACTTTCACTTGTCACAGTAAATCACACCATTTTTCCCACTTTTCTTCATTTGGAATCCATACCTTCATCATCTTTTAGTAAATTTCATCAGCTTTTGAATACTTGGTAAATGTGGGTTTATTCACAAAAAGGTGATTTACCTCATGCTGGAGGTAAAATAAATTCTCTAAACTCTGTAGGAGTACTTTTCCAGTAGGAATTCCTTTCATTGCTGAACTTTTGGAAGTATCCTTTGCTACATCCCTCATCTTTTTATCATAGTCACTAGTACATTTGGCGGAAATTCCGACACTTGGTTCCGACACTTTTGACCAAATGTCGGAAATTTCCCCAAATTTTTTCAATCCCGCTCGAAACCGTCGCTATACCGACGTCTAGAGAAAAGTGTCACAATATCGACACTTAGACAAAGTGTCGCAATTGCGACGTTCGGAGGAAGACGTCGCAATTGCGACAATATGCCCCAAAGCGTCACTATTGCGACGGCTGCCTCCAAACGTCGCAATTGTGACACAATGTCTAAGTGTCGCAATTGCGACGTTTGGAGGCAGCCGTCGCAATAACGACGCTTTGTTTGTGATACAATGTCTAAGTGTCGTAATTGCGACGTTTGGAGGCAGCCGTCGCAATAGCGACACTCTGGCCGCTGTCGGTATAACGACACTTATATGCAATAAACGACAGTTATATGCCTTTGCAAAAATGGTCGGCTTACAGAGCAGTGCGAGGAGTAGTTAATGGAGGCACCTTTGCGATTGCGCATAATTTGGAGAGAAAATAGTAATAATGAGAGAGGCTCCTTTAATTGCATCTTTGATTTGTGAAGGTATGGATTGTCCAGCCTGCAATTCTATGCTGTCGAGAAAGACTCGCAATCCTCTGGAAACAAGACTGTTGTGAAGATGTCTGGCGAAGAAACGGACATCGGGTTCACGACTGTTGATGAACACATCGTAGTCCGGCGAAGAAGGCACCAAGGAGGGTATTCTCAGTGAATGAGGGATGTTGAAATATTAATTTCAACTACCCTGTCCTCTGGCCACTTTCTAAATATGTTTGAATGGCTCTGTCAAACAGCCGCTTTCTAAAACTGATGAACAGTCAATTTTGGTTTTGAAATCACAGTCCCTGCACACTTGAAAACAGAGCGTTGTATTGTTTTGGAAACAGAGCAATTTAATAGTAAACGCGGGAGATTTTAATTCAAAAGAACATGGTCCCACAGACCACAGACCAAATCAGCCATCCACGTGGAAGCAGGCGATTCGATCGCGTTATTTTTTGGCCCGTCTGCATTGTGGAATTCCGGACCCGAAACATTATAGGGCAGAATTAATTTGATTTTCGCGTCACAGTTTTCCTCCGTACGAAAAGCCAAAAAACGGACCCGAATTTTTATATGGCATATTCTATGAAGTTTTCGCGTCACAAATTAGGGTGACATCAGCAGGCTATTTTGGAACGCGAATTTGTGATTGAAATCGAGTTTATTTTTTTTGAAGTCCGGACGTATGATATAGTTTTATTAATATTTTGTTATAAGTTTTGTTTCACCGCCCGATAGTTATTTAAACCATTGGCTCATATATAACATATGTGCAAATATTTCACTTTGGGCATTTGTAATGTGGGCCTCGAATACTTTAAATAGGTACATATACATTAGACGGTTTAAAAGTTTTGAGGATTGCACCCCCGGTGCAATTGTTTGTTTATAAGATTATATGATACATGTGAGATAAAGGTTTATTATTTATCATATATAAATAAATTTTATCAATATTGTACATTTACACTTTTATGAGGTGACGTTATAAGTAAATTCATAAATATCTCTTTTTAATCCTCATTTTACTCCATGAATATGTTTGGAAATGAAATTTCAATAGATTAATTTTCTCCTAACCTATGTATCATCAATATTGTACATTTACATTCTTAATTATGAGGTGATGTTATAGGTAAATCCATGAATATCTCCTTTAATCTTCATTTTACTCCATGAATATGTTTGGAAATGAAATTTGATTGTATTGAGGAATTCTCTCTTGTTCTTCTTAGAAATAATTATATATATATATATATTTATTCAAAATAGATTAAAAAAATTATATGAGAAAAATCATTAATTCATCAATATGTGTGTGTGTGTGTGTTGTGAGGAATAATTTCATAGTTCAACTTAATGGTTCATTATGTAATCATGTGATCATCACCAATGATATATCTTAAAAAGCAACTGAAAATCCATGTGTACAAAATTGATGTATACTCTAGAGAGTGGTTCTCATATCACTAAGTAAATTGTTGTATGCTACTTCAACAAAATTATAAGATAAACTGTAATACACATCATATATGCACCATAACAATTGGTGCAGGGTAAAACCCACCTGCCACACCTTTGTACTCGATCCAATTTTCTTTGTCAACTCTTCTAGCTATGGGAGTTTCCTCCAAGGATCATAATACCCCCAAGGCCTGTTATCACCCTAGTAATTCTCAAGTTGTGGGATAGGGATTTTTGTAGTTAAGAACACCAGGGGTAACCAAGAACCACTTTGGGAATTCAAGATCTAGCCTTCTTGAACTCCAGAGAGGGATCTCTCCGTATGATTTAGCTTTGTTTTAGTAACAGATATTAGGCTAGCTATGATTGTGTATTTGGGTTTGATTTTAAAATATTGGTAGGAATAAAGAGATTTCAAGGTAAACCAGAAGGATCTACCAGAATATTGGGCAATGGAGTCAACTCTCTAGGCAAGCAGAACTAAGAAATAAGGCTCAGAGATGCAAATGTGCTAAGGGCAAGATAGGTGACCATCTAAGGCTATGTATGGGCTTGATTTGATGGAGTGGATGGAATCTGAGCAAAAGGGAACTTAAGAATCCTTAAGCTACATATAAGAAGATTGAAGAAGGGGATCTAACTGGGAACCGTAGAACTGCCCATAAGGTTTTACGAACGGGCTATTACTGGCCTACCATATTTAAGGATGCCAAAAAATTCGTGCAGGCTTGTGATATTTGCCAAAGGGCAGGATGCCCTGGGCAGTCTGATGAAATGCCTTTGAACCCTCAACTAGTGATTGAACCATTTGAACGTTGGGCACTTGATTTTGTTGGAACTATTAGTCCTCCCTCAAACCAAAAAACATGCATCCTAGTTGTAACCGAATATGTCACTAAGTGGGTCGAAGCAGAGGCACTTTCAAAAGCTACAAAGGACTCTGTAGTACAGTTTCTTTTCCAAATCTTTGTGCGCTATGGTCTCCCAAGGGACATAATCATAGATGGAGGACCACAATTTGTAGGTAATAAATTAGCTGAAACATTGCAAAACTACCACATTCAGCACAAGATTACAACTCCATATCACCCACGGGCCAATGGCCAAGTAGAGAGCACGAACAAAGTAGAAAACATTAAAATGCCAACAAGTTTTGAAACAGGGAGCTTATTATCACTAATCCTGTTTAATTTTTCCTTAGTTGATCATTATAGACTAGAAAAACATAATATAAATGAATGTAAACTTTAAAGAAATACAATGAAATCAAGGAAAGAAATGAGACTTATCTTGTCACCACGAGAATCCTTAGCTATGATGTCTCTGATCTCTTTCCAGTCTGCTGCTTTCACTAATTGACTCACCAACTTCAATATAACCAGCAAATAAGACTATAGTTGTCTTGAGAAATTTTATTCACACTAAATACTTCGAATTGTGAAGTATTTATACAAAAAACTGTTTACAAAATATCTCAGGAATTGAGATAATGTTTTAATAAAAAATAGGAAAGAAAACTTAAAAAGAGGGACAGCTGCAAAACAGTTTGCAAGTTGTTACCTTTTTACAAGCAAAAATAGAACTGATTATTCTAATTTGAACTAATTGTTGTTGTGCACTTTAACCCTATATTTTTACCATTTGAGGTAACAGTAAAAAATGAATTTGCAAGTGAATTTCCTATTTTTTATCCATTAAATTCACAGCATATCTGTGAATTCTTGCCACTTTTCTGCAGAGGGGATCTTCATAGTCTTCAATTTTCTGTAACTTTCATCTGCCTCTGTATACTTGGAAAATTTAGGCTTTATAGTGAACATATGCCTGATCTCATTATCTAAAAAGAACAGATTTTCAAAATACTGAAGAAGTATTTTTCCTGTTGGTGATCCTTGAGGCAGTTGTTGTCTGGCTTGCTCTTTTGCATGATTTCTGATTTTTAGATCATAATCTTTCTGAGGCATTAACTTGTCATTCAATGCGTGAATATCAAGCAAACCTGCTTCTGACAATGTTTTGTATTTGGCTAAAAATATTGAGATGGATAAATTCATGTCTTTACATCGGTCCTCTAGATTACTCATTATGTTTCTTTTGTTCAGGACCTTTTTTATTTGAAGAATGGTTTCTGTTCTATCAACAATTTTCAATTCTTCCAACTCTTCCTTGGTTTTACTGTTTAAAAAAGCTATGAGTTGGATTTCTTGGGCTGGTTTATTGTCAATTTCCCTCTTAGTCTTGTCAATCTCTGCACTAGCAACTTGAAGTAACTCCCTTTGTTCATAAATTATCCGAATTGAAGGCCATTGAGAATGAATGCCTTCAATAATTTTGGTCCATAAATGATTTTTTATATAGGCCACTTGATCTGTAAGATTTACTTGTGCTTGCAGAATCTTTACTTGTTCTTGTAGTCGATCAGCCCTTTTCTCATGTCCTCTAGAAGTAATCAAGGCATCATTTTTGGAATTTTCTAAATTTTTAATAGTGCCTTTCAAACTAAGAATCTCTTTATCTTGGTCTTGTAGTGTGCTCCTCCGTGAGGATGAAGAAGAAGAGGCAGAGATTAGAGAAGTAATTGGCACTGCAGTTGCCAGTACTCCTTTCGGTGCCAAGTGTTATGCCAAAGTAGATGGTATAGTAGTGTTTACAGTGGGGATCACTGTAGGAATGACCATTGGTTGTGCTTTTCTTAGTTCTTCATTCTCTTTCATTAGAGCTTCTATTTGACTTTCCATTGTTTTCATCTGATCTGTCATTTGATGTACAAGCTGCTTTAAATCATCATTCTTTGTTTTTTGCTGTAGAATTTCTTTTGCTTGAGAATTTTCACTCTGACGCAACTTCAACTGTTTTCTAAGAGCAGCTATATCCTCATTTTTCTGTTTAATTAAGACTTTTTCCCCTTCAATGTTCGCTGGGTCACCCCCTGCTTCAATCACTATATATTCTAGTGCTTTTATTCTTAAATTATTAGCATACAGTGAGGCTTTGTCCAACTTCATTTGATTTTGGAGGTTGAGCACTGTTTTCTCAAGCCTAATTGATTTCATAATTTTACTGACAATTTTGGAATATAGCATTTTAGTATTGCTCCTATGAAATTCAATTTGATCTAATTCATGAATGGCATCTGCATCCAGTTCAAGATCTGTTTTGGAATAATCTGCCACTGATTTTGGCTCAGCCACTGTAGGCTTCAAGAATGACATTACCAATTTATTGGATGAATAATCAAATGCTGAAAGAAGCCTGTCTTTGTTTCCAGGCTTTTCCTTAAGAAATCTAGAATGATCTTGATTCTTGAGCTCTTCATTCTTCTCTTTAATCTGTCTGAATCTGATCTGAATCTCTGACTCTGTATTGTCAGTTTCCTGAGAAGAAGGAGGCAAATCGACAGTAGCCTGGTTTTCCTTCATGACTGTATCTTTTTGTTGTGTTCCAATTTTTATATTTTGAATCTCTTTTAATGTTTGAGTGACTATTCTTGTTGCTTCATCATTTATATCAATATTTACAGCCTTATCCTTTTCTTCTTTTGTTGACTTGCTTCTTTTACTATAAGGAGTTTTGAATTTTATGTCCTCAATAGTCTCAGCTATGAAACTATCTCCTTCTCTGTCTCTTTTATGTACATTATAAGTATCTTTGCTTGTAGAAGCCACCTGTACTGTCTGTTCAATCTGTTTGCCTTTGCCACTGTCTACCTGTATTACCTGTACTGCCTGTGAATCATCATCGGATAGGGTGTTTGGCTCCCATTCAATTTTATTTACATATCTTTCAATATGGGGCTTAGGATCATGCAAGTAAACAGGAAACTTACATTTTACCCTTGCTGCACTCAAAATACCTTGTGGGTCATACTTCCATGTAAAACTACATGGGAACTTATACTCTTTAAGTTTGACATTTATCTCATTGGCAGCTTCTCTGTTATTCACAATGAATGGGCCAATTTGATTTTTTCGCTTATATTGGGTCTTTTTCTTGAAAGCTATGAAGTTGATTTCATCTACATTCAATAGTTGTCTCGGATATTCTAAAGAAAATATTCTTGTAGTAACAAATCTGGGTAACTTATATGGGGCCAGGGATGAGCCATACACTCTGATTTCTATATGATTTTTATATAAATACCAATCTCTAGTTTTGTAGCTCTCTGATAACTGCAGAATTCTTCTTGTCTCATCATTGATCCTAGGGATCTCCTCTTTTTCCAAGAGATACATAGCAGGGGCTATAAATGAGTCATTGAAATCTGTAAAACTATACTTTCTGTTCCATTTCCTTAGAATATATGACCAAAATACTACTGATAGAACTTTTCCTTCTGCATCCACTTTCTCACATTAAATTGGAAACTTATCTGTTTGATAATATAGGAAGAGGTGGAGTAGATAAGAGGAGTATCTGAAAACTCCTTCTTCTGATAGTCTGGATAACTGATAATGCATACTTTCAACAATAAATCTAGCAAAATTGAACTGAATGGATGGTGATTGACCAGGGCTTAGAGTTGACATAAAACCTAGGATAGCCACATCAGTGAATTCATCACTGGCGTATCCTAGTATGAAGGAGAGCATTGAGACAACCTGTCTAGTTTCATATGGGAAATCAACGGTGTCGAAAGGAGGATTTAACTTAGGAATATCAACTTGATTTGGACAAAAATTCTGGTATATTTTGAATCTAGTATTGAAATCCAAGTCAAGATATAGTTGGGTTAAATATTCTATTGATAGGGAAGCAGAATTGGGGTCATGATTCATTTGCAGCATGGAATTTATCGACTCTTCATTGATGTAAAACATGATATCTTTTTCTTTGTTTACAATACATCTTTGTTCTGGAATATAATAGGCTTGGCATAATCTGATAAAGTCAAGAACAAAATGAGTGAGAGGGACAATATATCTAGGCAGATTTGATTCCCAAATTGGAATATATTTGTCACCCTTTTCCACTGATTTGCCATAGCACCAATTATAGACATCAAGCAGGTTAAATTCTACATTAGGGTCTAGTATTCTATAGTCCAGATCAACTAAAGGGCTGTTCTCTGGAGAAATGACTGGAGGCTGGACTGGTCTGACCACTTCTGTAGAATCAGTCGTGAGTGCAGGAGTTGGTTTGTCGATTTTGAAGGACATAAGCTGAGGAATCTTTGCAGAAGACTTCTTTTGAGATTTTGGGCCTCCATTCTTGGGGGTTACCTGTTTCTTGGTCATTTTTAATAATGAACGAAGTAAGCTTAAACGGTTTGCTAAGTTCCTTTACGAGAAATAGCGGTTTCTTGGTGAATTTCTACTGAAAATGGGGTTTCTGAGCAGGGTTTTTAGGAAATGCAAGGAATTTAAAGCTCAGACGTGTATTTAAAATTGATTTCAACAACAAAACGGACCAGGGTATGGAAAAAACTGCGAGAAAGGGCAATTAGGGATTCCAGGGAAATTTTGACAGAGTTTCCCCTGAAAAATGGACACTTTTTTGCAGTAAATTTGGTAATTATTTGAAATCGACAGGAATTTTGAAATCTCAGAGGGCAACTTCGAAGAAAAGTACCTGGAGAACCAGCGGAATTCGGTTGAAGACGTTGCAGAGGTGCTCAGTCTTCAATTTTTTGAAAATGGCTTCGCAGAGGACAATGTAGTACTTTGTAATGGAAATTTAGGGCAATGGGCGTTGAAAAATGGTACTGGTAGGTTGAAAATGGCTCTGCAAAGTTTCTCAGGGTTCAAACGGTGTGATTTTGAGGAAAAACGGTTCTGCAATGTTTTTACAGGTTTAAAGCGAAAAGGTGAAAATTTGAATGAAAAATATAATTTTAATGTATTAAACGATGGTATAACCATAGTTAAATGACATTAAACTCGGGTTAAACGGGTGAGGTTTAGGGAATACCGCCAGTGGTATTCGCGAGGGTAAATGGTGGTAAGCAGAAACTAGCTTTTCGAACACGATACAACGTGGTGGCGACACGTAAGCACAGGTGGTTTTGAAAAACCACCCATTTCGCACGACTTTGCCAAAACATCAAACGATTACTTTATGAGCGCGAAAATGTATTAGCGCCGTCGGATCTGGATTCAACGAGCGAACGGCCACGATCAAAAGGAAAGGTGCAGGGAAAAGGTAAGTTATCGGGTTCACTTTGGGCCATTGATCTTGGGAAACCGTCGCTATACCGACATTTAGAGAAAAGTGTCGCAATACCGACACTTAGACAAAGTGTCGCAATTGAGATGTTTGGAGGAAGACGTCGCAATTGCGACACTATGCCCCAAAGCGTCGCTAGACGGCTGCCTCCAAACGCGCAATTGCCTCCAAACATCGCTATTATATGTTTTACGAAGATATGGTAAGGAACTTTCTCTTGTTCTTCTTAGAAATAATTATATATAATTTTTATTTTTATTTTCAAAATAGATTAAAAAAATTATATGAGAAAAATTATTAATTCATCAATATGTGTGTGTGTGTTGTGAGGAATAATTTCATAGTTCAACTTAATGGTTCATTATATAATCATGTGAGCATCACCAATGATATATCTTAAAAAGAAACCGAAAATCCATGTGTACAAATTCGATGTATACTCTAGAGAGTGTTTCTCATATCACTATGTAAATTGTTGTATGCTACTTCAACAAAATTATAAGATAAATTGTAATACACATCATATGTGCACCATAACAATTGCCATACAACTAATTTGTTTTAGGATACATGTGGCATTCTAGGGGTAAATTCTATATGATGTGTATATCAATCTATTAGGTGTTGGTAAGTTGTGAGTATCTAAGAAATGATAAGGAATATCCATATATCATGATCTTGTAATGTGACTATAAATTGTGTCTATAATTTCCATAAAATGTATAAATGATCTGTTTAAAAAAAATCAACACAATCAACCCTAAACAATGCTCATGATGTGGAATGTCATTGGCAAAACCAAAATGATGGTCACATGTCCCATTTCTATGGTAATGGTGATCATATATATGTTGTAGCGACACTTGATGAGTAATTAAATAAATCTCAGAGTGTGACTCATTGTGCCATATTTTTTTAAAGCATGATTTGTTTTCCTAGTTTTTACTAATTTGTTAAGATATTTTATTCATTTGGAAAGCTAATTAATGATGCTTTAAGTAATTAGGACCTAATGAGAGATCATCTTCACATCTTCACTGAAATATATTTGGTAATGGTAGTCACTATATGGGCCGCACATGCATGCTACTTAAGAAAAATTGAAATATAAACTATAATACACATCTTATATCTGCCATAACAATTGTCATAAAACTTATTTACTTCTAGATACATATGAAATACTTTAGGTAAATGCCATATTATGTGTATACCAATATAGTAGGTGTTGGTAAGTTATAAGGATCTAAGAAATGATAGGGTATCCACACATTAGTAGTGCCCTGGTGAATTTTTTGCATAATTTTCTATTTGTTGTAATTTTGTTGCCTGGATTTGTTATAGATTTCAAATAATATATACAATTATCTACCAATTGTTCTTTATAAAGAAGAAGTACAATAAGTAGTCACCTAAAAGTGAGCCAAGTGAAAATATTGGTAACATGAGTAACTTGGTAAGCTGTAAATGAAAAGTGAATAACCTCCACTCACCAACAAGTGGCAGGCAGGGTTGGAATTTGGATTTCTCTTTACCCGTCACACAATTTTTTTTGACGTTTTGGTCATTGTTTTTCTAGTCAATAAACGTTACGTTTAAAATTTTTCACTTCATTAATGATGTTCTCGTAATAAATTAACCCTTCACCAATAAAAGTTTGATTAAAAAAATTGAATGCTCTTCCATTTTCTTTGGATTTTGGAGTGTGATATATCTGTGTCATGTAATTTTAATACCTAAAGTTTCAAGAGAAATAAATAATTCTTGTCAAACTAATATTCCTCAATATATGCTATGATCTACTAAAAATTACTTCAAAAATCAAGTAACCTTCCAATATAAAGAAAAAAACATGAACGAGCTTTCCCTAAATTGCAATAAATTTATGTTTATTATTAATATTGCATAATCTGTCTTATAAAAATTGCATAATTGGACTAAGAAAGGTAACTTGACTATCAATATACTAAACCTCACTTCCATGATTAAAAAAACACCCCCACCTTCTCAGTGGTCCCATCATGGTCCACCTATTGAAAAATAACCAACAAATATTATTTTTTATATATTTTTGCATGGCCATTGGACAATGATTTACTATGGTTTTCCTACTAAATTCCAATGGATGATTATTCAAAAATATTGAGAATTAGTTTAGTCTCCAGGCATAGCCAAGAGTCTTACTGGATAATTATAGATTACCTCTCCATTGGATGATTGTACATTTTTCATCTACTTTTTCACGTGAGTTTCGGTTGATGCTAGATCTTTGCCTTCTATTTCTTTAGTGAAGCTAAGAGTTAACTTTGATCTTACATTAATAACTATACTTGCATGAATATCCATGATTTTATACTTCCCCACTGTGGTCAATGTTGATGTATGGCCTTGGCCCATTGATCTTACAATTAACTCACTATTCATATTCAATTTTCTCTAGTTCAACCCAATAAAATAAGGAAAATAGAAAATGAAGTCTTGATTTTTCTTTCCAGTGCTCCTACATAATACAAATACTCTTAAAAACCAATTAATATATAAATTTTCATCATTCATGCTAAAATCAGTTTGAATTTTTTTAATGAATCTGCTTACAATTAATAGATTACATTGCTCACAGAATAAGAGATAATTTAGAACTATGATTTCACAATAATAAATTATCAGGCTCCCACAGGGCGATGAACTTGGTCGGATGTGACCCTTCTGCAGCAGCTCCTGAATCTGCCTCTTGATTTCATCGTTCTCTAGAACAGAGCACCGATAGATTGGTTCGTTGGGTAGCGGCGCACCTGGGGTCAGATCAATCGGGTGCTTGACTTGATAGTGTAGAGGAACCCCTGTGGGTGAGGTGAAAATGTCCCTGTAGTCCTCCACAACCTTACCCATTTGTTGTTGTCATGCAGAGGAGCCTTGTTTGGAGGTCGTGGCCATAGTCTTCTTCTTGCCCTGGGGGCGGATCATCAGGAAAACGAATTTCCTTGTTTGGGAAATGAGCTTACTACATTGTTTTGCAGTAACCAAAGAGATAGTAGCAGGAGGTGGTACCTCTGGTATCCTGTACAACTTATTTACCAAAGTAACAATAACAGGATGAGGCCAAGACTCATACACCGCATGACGCTTCCACAAGTATGGTTGTCCTAATAATACATCAGATACATCAATAGGAACAACGTCACATAATACCTCATCCGTGAAGGGCTTGATGCTATAGGGAAGGCGACACTGCTGGCTGACGTGGAGATCTCATCCTTGGTAAAGCCACCCGATGGTGTATGGATGTGGGTGAGCTGTGGTAGGCAAGCCCAACCGCTTCACGGCATCTGCCGAAATGAGGTTCTTTTGGCTCCCATTGCCGACAATGAACTGTACCGGGGAGCCCTTTACCCACATCTGGGAGTGGAAGAGATGTTCCTCCTCCTCCATATTTTCTGGTTCCTCCTTCTGGATCTTTGTAGTGGCAACAGTGGCAATGGGCTCCGCATCAATAATCTGTTTCCCTTTGTCATTCCCCTTGTCAGGTTCTGATTCAGAGTTGGAGCATGCATCTAACTCAGAAGCCCGCATCTTGGCCACCAGGGACTACTTGGCCCGACACTCACTTGTGTTGTGAGTGGAGCTCTTATGGAACTCATACCACTTTCCCGTGTCCTTCTTTGGCTTTGCGGTGTTGTTCTTTGCTTGTGGCTTCGACAGGTTGTCTTGAGTCATCGTGCCTTGGCTCTGTCCTTTGTTCTGTGGTTTGGGAGCACCTTTCCCTTGCTTTTGATTCGCAGATCCAAAGTCTCGCTTCTTCTGTTTGAATTTCTGCTCAATCTTGGCAGCATACCGGTATGTCGTACCAAGCGAGGAGATGTCGAGGAACTCCATTACCTCCTAAATGTATCTGTGCAGACAACTGCGATACTTTAGCACCAGATGTTTCTCTGAATCTTTGATACCCAACTTGGTGCGCAGGGTATGGAACAGATTCGTCAGCTCATGCACATCTTGATCCCTTTGTTGCCGCAACATGGTCCATTGTATGTACTTGTCCTCATAGCTCCCCATGGGATAGTATTGTTCCTTGACAGTGTCTCGAAAAGAATTCCAAGTGGGTATGACCGAGAAAAGAGAGGGTTTTGTCTCATCCTTTTTCTCACAGTGGGTTTCCCACCAGTCCTTGACATGGGGGGCGGCTTTGAGGAGTGAAAAAATAATCTTCTCCCTATTGGAAAAGTCATGAACCGAGAAATATCCTTCTAATAGATTCAACCATCTATCTACGGCATCTGCATCTATTTGACCCTCAAATATGGGAATGTCAAAATTTACTTGTACCTTAAAAGGATTCGCACCTCCAGAGTGGCTGCTGGATGCAGATGCGCCGCCGGTGGGCAGCCGTTGAAGGATCTGAGCAAAGTTATCCATCATCGCGTTCCTTTGTTTTTCGAGGGCCTCCTCGAGCAATATTTTGATAGGATCTCCTGCTCCCTCATCTTTCTTTTCGTCCCCCATGGGCGTCTGTCGATGTTTGCAAGGCCGATCTTGCAAAGGTTCCACCAGATCAAGCCCTAGCTCCTTATACCCCGACCTCGTTGGGGACATGCAAAGAAGGATCGAGAAAAAGCAGACCGCTCTGATACCACTGATCCGGATTTATGCAGGAACGCAACAGAATAAACACATAACCATAAATATAGAGATGCAGCGGAAATAACACTTCATTTCATTAATATCAAAGAACTGAAATTTGCTTACAGACAATGGAAATAAAACTAGCTAGGGTACTGGTAGCTATCTCTGAGAAGAGATGTGGTGGCTACAGACCTCTGAACTGCTTTACAATGAGGCGCGAGGGCCTATTTATTATTGAGAAACAATGGAGAAGCCTAAACATCCCAAAAACCTAACCCTAGGAGATGAAGCGCCAAAACTATGGGCCCCGTTTGGGTAAATTGGTGTTTCAACTTCCCAGGGACGTAACTTTGGCATACTATCTCCGTTTGATGCACATGATACATCATTAGAAATATCTATCTGAGGACTACAAATTTTTCCATGAATATCATTCTGAAATGGAATGATATAGAATGATATTCGCTGGAGGCACGATGCCCAAAAAATGTCGTTTAGGGCCTCAAAACGGCTCCGGAAGTTCAGGACCCAAAAAACTGCTAAAAATAGTAAGTTGTGCCGAAATTGAAAAACTGAAAGAGACAATGGTGGGGCCCCAAGTGGAATAGGCGGGTGGCCACCAGTATCCACCTGGATCATTGAGTGAGCCAAAAAAGTAACTTTCCTTACTTTTTGAGTACAACCTTGCAATTGCGAAGAGGACTAGTGTTGCAAAATTATTGGTAAGTGGAAATTAAAGGGCGTAAGAACATTTTTGAAAAAATTTCAAACGTCAAAATTAAGTCTTCTATCCTTCCTAGCACCTCATGGAAAACAGGAATCCGCAAATTCTAGTCGTCAAATTTGTGCAAAATGCCTTATGACGGGCAAAATGGAGGACTGGTCCTATGCTGCTACATGAGTTAGGGTTTCATGTGGCAACAGGGAACCTTGTATAGTTTTTCAAGGATAGGAAAGGAGAATATTGTTAGTTAATCATCACATGAAACTTCATCACCATTTGAAAATTGTGTCCTAATTTGAAACAATAAGACTACCCAAGTATTTCATTATTTAATTTTGATTGTGTAATATAAAAAAATATCCTAGATAACTTAAATAATGTAAGCACTTTTGCAAAAATTTTGTGGAAAGAACCTTCAATTACATTTATTTTGAAGTTCCACTTGCATTTTAAGCCATTTTAATTAGTCTTTCATGGCTATTCTAGTAAAAATTTCAACCTCTTGTAGAAATTTGTTTGTCACTTGTATTAGAAATGCAAAAATCAAATGTAAATAAAAATGATTTGGAATGCTAAAATTCAAATGCGCGGTACATAAAAATGATTTTTTAAAAAACTACATTAACGTCTGATATCACGCGCGCATTCGCCCTCAGCTCTTGCAGAACAGCATTCGCCCTCAGCATTCGCCCTCAGCTCTTGCAGAACAGCATTCGCCCTTAGCATTCGCCCTCAGTTCTTGCAGAACAGCATTCACCCTCAGTTCTTGCAAAATGGTAAGTGCTTACTGCAGGCCCTTCCTCCTGTAGTAGGGTTGACCCTATTTGGGTTTTTTTGGAGCCTCTGAGAATACAAAGGTTGTGATTGATTACATGGCACTGCTTATATTTGTGGAACTTCTTACCTCTGGGAATGATAATGTTCGAGAACATGTAGCACGTTCATTTTAGAGGCATAAAATTATTCTTCCCAACTATCTTTATACATCTGTAATTTTGGAATTTGATTTTAAAAACTACTACCCAACTTTGAGTTCAACTGGTGTTTGTGTAAGGATGTTTGGGCTTTGGGAAATATTGCTGGAGACTCTGCAACATTTAGGGATCTTTCCCTCATTCATGGAGCTCCGAGGCAGGTGCTTGCCCAGTTGAATGATACTGCCAGAATTTCAATGATAAGAAATGCTACATGGGCTCTGTCAATTTTTTGTCGTGGTAAACCCCAACCACTATTCGAACAGGTAAGCAGAATACATTTTATGCCTCTTCTTCTTAGTTCGCAGATACTGTGGATTTTTTTTATAGATCTTGGTGCTTGGTAGATTTGTACGTAATATGGACTTAGGCGCTTGTTCATTACAATGACTCCGTCATCAAGTTTTAGAAAATGCTCAGAAATTTGGGTTTCACAAGGGGATTACCCTTGCTTGCAATTATCGATTATCAATCACATTCAAAAAAATTCTTTCGTAGCATTGCTGAGCTCTTTGTAGGTGAATTTCTGAGGCAATTTCACAATATCTGAACTAAATTTGTCTGTCCTTTTCAATACTCTGTGCTTGTAACAGAACCAGACAAACAATCTAGTGGCCAATGAAACAACAACAACACCTCCTGTTGCAATGCCTGCAATTCACCCTCTCTGCACGCATGAATGACTATGGCACCCTCTTTTGTGAACAGGTACTGGAGCTGAAGGTACTGGTTTCCATTAGGATCGTGGAATTCAACATCCAAAATAGCATCAAATTCCACTGCAATAGTATTCCCCAGCGAGGGCAACAGTTCATTGAGACCTATTGGACTCATCACCCCCAAATAGCCTCCAGGGCTACCCAGAGTGTGATCATATGGAGCAATAACAAATGCTCATCCATCCCCAATTGAAACAAGAACATGACCCACATTGGTTACAGAAAAGGAGAAACACGTTTTGAAAGAAGAAGAAACTTTTGTATTAGGGTCTAGAAATCTAACTGGTCTATTGTACAATGCCCTACCCGCACTTCAAATTGGTACTCCCAACTCCATGCTAAGGCTCACTGCGCCATTCTTCAGATGAGCATCTTAACCTGAAGTTTGATTCCAAAAAACCCAAGTCCCCTGTTCTATGCCCAAGACCTCTGTTACAACGAGTAGAGTTCTGAGCGAAATACTTCACAATAGGAAGCAAAAGAAACATTGCAAAATTGCTCCGCTTTAGATTGATAATTTTCTGTGTGAAAATTCAACTACGAACAGTAAAAACATAATATCAAACACAACCAATCCACAATGGAATTTGAACATGAGGATTTATAACCACAGAAAACCCTCTCCAGGTTAAAAGAATTCCAGAATGGCTTTAAGATTCTACTAATGAGCGCTTACAACACCATAGCAATTACTGTCACAATGAAATCTACTGGAAGCAAAGCCCTTGTACGATTTCTACATTTCCATAGTGGAAGCAAGAATCTTGCTATCTCTCATGATCTAGTTCTGTGGTCAAATCCTTTGCTATGGCTGTATTGTTCTGCTAAACGTGGATCTGTCTTAGCTTTGGCTCTGGTTCTCATTTAGGATCGTGGCTATCTGATCTTACTGTGCTTTGACTATACAAACTTGTTCAATAGGAAAATGTTGACTCTGTTATATATAGAAGCTTCAATGGGTGCTCTCAAACACTTTTTTGGGCAGCTTTGTTTTGTCTCTGATTCAAGGCAGAACTATGTTGGCCTTGGTTTTTTAGTCCTTGGAACTTAGTTCTCTCATATTTTCCATCCTATCCCTAGTTTGCTACCGAGAAAGACATAACTTCACGATATCAAAATTGACTATTTTTGGCCATTTATCTTTAGTAATGGTACAACTTTAATTTGGTGCATTCGTACAGTATCTGAAGAGCACTCTCAAGCTGCTATTCAGTATTTTAGCATAACTACTACATTTAACTGCCATGCTCTAATATTTATATCAACCATAAGCATTCTTAAGGTAGTTCCACGTTTGTGAAGCAGAAGGAATGCTTCTGACAGCTTCTTATCATAGTGGTACAATTATGGTTGCAGTTTATCTTTTATAAACCTCCAATTTTCCAAACGTAGTAGAGACTACAGTTTGCATCTCAAATTTTGGACAAATCTGTTTAGTATTCTACAGAAAATGCATTAAGAATAAAAAAATCCCACAATTTGTAAAAAGCCCACAATTTTGTAAAATGCTCACAATTTTGTAAAAAGCCCACAATTTGTAAAAAGCCCACAATTTTGTAGAAAGCCCACATTTTATTAAAAATATAAACAATTTGTAAAAAGCCCACAAATTGTAAAAAGCCCACAATTTGTAAAAAGCCCACAATTTCGTAAAAAGCCCACATTTTGTAAAAACCTCACAATTTGTAAAATGCCCACTTTTATTTTCTTTTTGCTTATATATTGAGCTCCCATTGAGTTCAACAAGTCTTGGGTTTTCTACACCATTGAGAGAGATTTATTGTTTTCTTTATAGGATAATTTGCATCAATGGAAGAAAACATTGGAGCTGGAAAAAAAAATTCAAAAGGGTGAAAGGGGTGATGGTAGAGTTTATTGCCCTTGTAAAAAATGTTGTATGAGAAATAATGTTAGAGTTTTAATAGCAACAACAACAGTGCATTGTAGGAAATATGGGCACATTGATGGTGGATCGAATGACTATCGTCTCGTGGTAATTAATTATCTATCTTCATTTTGATTATATCGTAAAATTTTATATTATTTAAAAATATTTTTTATATGCGCACTAATGTTTAATTATTAATGTTTGTAATTTTCATAAAGGCACAGTTGCCCCCCAACTTTTTGCAGATGATCAACCAGCTTCCACAGCTAAATAGTAGTAGATTAGATGATGTTGCACCAGTACAAGAGAATATTGCGGCAAATATTAGTATTGGAAATGATGTTGTACAAGGTGAAGAACATGAAGCGAATGATGAAGGTAATTTTAATGATACCATGGAGGTAGATCATGATGACAGTAATGAGACAGTTCACATTAATGATGGATAAATAAAATGCTCAGACTTGTATGGTGAGTCAGATGATGATGGTCGATACTTCGGTGGCAAAATTATTTATGATGTAACTCTGATTGAAAGGTCAAGTGAACGACTTTTTGAACACTCAAATGCAACTCTTCTCTCTACTACATTGTTGCTGCTGAACTTAAAGGTTATGAATAATTTGTCGAACGGATGTATGACACAACTCCTAAGGTATGCAATATGTATATATGATCACATATATGTAAATGTTGATTATTTTCCCTTTTTTTAGTTGTAATAAATGTGTAAAATAATAAGTTATATATATATATATCATAGTTATCAAAACCGGCCGTTCAGGACTATTGCCGGTTGGAACCGGCCTTGCAACCCGGTCAATAGCCTATTCTCACCTGTTTTGGCCGGTTAACCGGACCTAACCGGCTAGTTAAGTAAGGAACCGGCCAGTTTATGCATAAACCGGTCAGTTCCGTACTTAACCGGCCGGTTAGGTGCTCCTCCATGAGTTGCAAATTCCTCAGTGTCTCCTCCATGAGCTGCAAATTCCTCTATTATACTAGCAACAAACTTGTCTAATAACTCATACTCAACACCTTATAGCAGCAACAATACACATGATGACTGATAAATACAAGGTTGGCTAGCATAAAATCCCTGGCAGCATGCAACTCATCAAGTGTACTTGATGACAATTTTTGTTCTCAAAACAATCAGCAGCAACCTTATTTCACACTCAGCTAGGAACTGTCAAACCCTCTCTCTCTGCTCACACATAGCAGCGGCATAAATACAAAACCTTTCACACAGCATACAAGAAATTTGATCATGGCATCAAGACTAATGCAAATTTTTTGACGCCACTCAAGGGACAACAACATACAACCTAATGAAAATGTGACTGGCAATAATAAATTGACCACTAGAAAATTCCCGCTTGGAAATGCACTAAATTGGCTACTGAGTTTTCTGGGTTTTAATGAATATTTTCAGTGATAAATTTTGTCAAACACATTGTGAGCAGACTGCTGAAGTTGTAATGCTCTCTCAACTTGTTACAAATAGCACTAATAGTGGGTTTCATAAACCAATTCAATACCTCTAAGTGTTGTAGATGTTTTTCTAGAAATTTATTGCGAAGCAAACATAGATAATGAAGAATACAAGATCTTCAAAATGCTGGTCTGATATATATATATATATATATATATATATATACTGAACCCAGAATTGTCTTTAAGGCTGATACAATGAATTGACAACAGATCTGAGCAGGGACAGAGTGTATATTATAATATTAAATAAGCAATAAAACACAGTGAATAATATAAGAGAAACCTGATACATTACTTCAACAAGTTTGCTTATGTATTTTTCAATGATATGTATTGCATTTGGTGCCATTTTGATATATTCACCTTTGCATGGTATATAAATGAGCAAAATTTTCATATTTTGTCTCTATTGGCTTGGAATCATGGTTGCAAATCTTAAAAATAGTTTTTTTTTTTTTGTATTAAAAAATAATTATTTAATGTATTTTTTTTAAAACCGGTTCATTGAGATCTAACCGCTACCGGTTAGACCGGTTCTGGTTCGAAACCCGGTTCATTAGCTCCACCGGTCCGGTCATTTCTAGTTTTAATAACTATGATATATATATATATATATATATATATGATTAATAATCTTTATAAGACACTACTTTTTGTTTATGTTGTAGATTGTTGGGTGAATATTTCTTACCATTGCCAAATACTTTACCTCGAACATATCGAGATCTACGTGCTATTATGAAACACTTTGGAATGGAATATAACACTATAGATGCATGTCCTAAAGATCATATTATATATTACGGAGAACATGCGTTGAAAACAGAATGTCCGAAATGTGGTACCAGTAGATATCGAATAGATCAACTAACCAAAAAGGTGCCTCAAAAGGTTCTTCGCCATATTCCCATAATTCCACGTTTGCAGCGAATGTTTTGGTGTAACAGCATAGCACAATTTATGGATTACCATTCAAAGAATAGAAGTGGAGATGGTGTTCTTCGAATGCCTGGAGATGGTTTTGCATTTATAGAAATCGAGGAAAAATATGTATATTTTAAAAATGAACCTCGTAATGTCAGGCTTTCATTAGCAGCTGATGGTGTTAATCCATTTAGAGAGCTTAGATCTACTTACTCAGTGTGGCCTATTTTCGTTATCAACAATAACATTCCTCCTTGGATGTCAATAAAGAGGGAGCACATAATGCTGACTATGATTATTCCAGGTATTTGATACATTATTTCTTTGAATGTAACATTTTCATTTCTCTCGTTGTTTGCATAAATATATATTTTATTTATTTACTTACTTATATATACATATATCATGGGAGTAATTATTATGTACTGTAATTTTGAACAATTAGGTAAGTACCAGGTCAAAGATATGAATGTATATATTGAGCCTCTTATCGATGAGCTAATACAGTTATGGCATGGCATCACTATGTATGACATTACTAAACCAATCAAGTAGAAGAGATTTCAATGTCGTGGAATGCTTGTATGGACAATTCATGATGCCCCAGGACTAACACATGTTTGTGGTATGTAATATTTCATTGCACTTTAATATAATACATAATTATGTAAATTAGATATACCATATTGCATGTTTTAAAAATTATCTCATAGTATATTAATTGTTATTGATCCATCTATTGCAGGTCTTCAAACAAAGGGTAGATTTGCATGTCCAGTTTTTGGCCCTAAGATGAAGTATCGTCATTCGCCAGACTTAAGAAAGATGGTGTTTGATGAGTTTAGGCACTTCCTCCCTAGGAACCATAAGTATCGTACTACTGAAAAACATCTTTTCAATGATAAAGAAGAAACTAGATTAAAACCACGAAGAATGACACCTTAGTTGTGGATGTTGGAATATAACAGAATTAATAATCGTTGAGCAGCTGGTACGTAATTTGTGTGTATATATATATATATATATTATTTGTTTATGTAATGTTTGGAATTTTTGTTTTAACTAATGAATTTATTTTATTGTATTTTATAATTAATATTGTTCTGATTTATTTTATTCTTTGATATCAAGGTCATCGTTGCCGTGAAGGTACTAATATTGTACTTCCACCTGGAATGAAATGTTATCCTTCTCAATTCACGAGGTTGCCCTACTATGAGGACCTAAAAATATCTCATTTGTTTGATACAATGCATGTCGGGAAGAATGTGACATAAATGTTATGGCGAACCATAGATGGTGCACATGATAGAGATAAAATTGACAAAATTTGTGCTCACATTGAGAAATCGAATCATGTAATGAAAAGTGTGATCGGCGGATCAAATAACAATGGAGGTCGAAATTATAATAATATTCCATGGTTATTAACAGAACAACAAAGCAATGATGTAAAAGAGGTCGTTAGAAGAATTAAATTTCCAACAGGTTTTGCTTCAAACATAAATAATATCTTAACGAAGAAAGGTGACTACAGTGGGGTGAAAACACATGATTGGCATACCTTTGTTAAGGTAATTTTTTTGGTATACGTTTTTGTATGTTATTGCTTGAATACATATTTTAAATTTTCCTTTTTTTCTGTTTAATTTGGAAACCAATAGCGATTCATTTTTTATTGTTATAGTATGTTCTACCTGTATCTCTCCCAAACGACTTCGACAACAATGTCAAACAAGTTATATATGGTCTTAGTAAATACATGAGGTAAGTAGTTTTGATTTATACGCAAAATCTAATTGATACAATTTCTTTTCGTACTTAATGAAATGATGTATTAATTTACTTGTAATGAAATATATATTATTTTTCATTGAAATAACCTTACGTAATGATTTGCAGATGGTTGTCATTGAAATAAATCCATCAAGATGAAATAAAGTATTGGAAGAGAGAAATTCTTCGACTAATGTGTGAAATGCAAAAGTATCTACCTCCAACATTTTTCAATGCACAAGAACACTACTTGATACACCAAGTTGAGGAGATTGAAATGTGTGGACCAGTACACACAAGGTCAATGTGGATGGTCGAGAGGCACCTAAAATCCTTGAAGGCTTTGGTTAAACAAAGAACACGACCTGAGGGTTCTATGGTGGAGGGATATGTGGTATATCAATCCATGGTGTATATTAGTCATTATATTCCTAAATTAGCTGCACCAGCCATGAAGGCGGTGGATTGCATTTGGGATGTGAACTCCATAAAAAAATTTGAAGTGGAGCACCTGTTGGGAAAAGGTAGAATGAAGAAAGTGAGAGGTAAAAGATTTATTATGTATAATACATATAATGTTTCATTTTTTTACATCATGTATATAATCATTATATTCATTTAGGTCTTATTCTTTCATAGTTTATTAATTAATATAATTTACCATGGTTATAAGTAATATTTATTAATATTGGTGAATTATTGTTTTTTTATTCAGGTGCTCAAGATTATGAGGCACTACTTTTATACATTGCAAACAATCTTGAGTGGATGAGTGAATGGATTGAAACATGTAAAGCACGTAACGACGTTAGGTTATCATGGCAACTACTGTCTGAATTGATTAGAGAAGCATATCGTAGTGGAGATGGGAATGTTACGGACAAGGAAATTGATTTAGCATATGGTTTGAAAGATAGAAAGGTAAGCAATTAATCCACCTATTTTATTCATTACTTATTTTATACTATATTTATAATGTGACAAGAAGTTTGATTTTTCAGTTAATTTTCATGCTGTGTAAATTATATGTTTAATTATTAATTGAGAATGCATCTTTTTCATGTTTGGCATATTGTAGTTGAAACACCACAAGGCTATGTGGTGCAATGGTCGTCAATTTCGCGTTAAACAGTTGGATGATAACAGGAAAACTTCTGATAGTGGGATAACTGCAGTATTCCAGGTCACTAATGTTTCCTCCAAGAGTGACAGACATCCTCGAGAATCTGAAAATAGATATTATGGGTTCTTAGATGATATAGTTGAGTGTGACTTTAATTCCTTAAAAATAGTTTTGTTCGATGTCAAATGGTATAGGCTACGAATGAATGTACGTGATGATGATAGAACACTTATTCAACATGACAATGGATTTCCAATGGTTAAAACATCGCAGTTTGAAGCAAGAAAATATCGCTATGTTTTTCCAAGCCAATGCGAACAAGTCTTTTACTCAGAGGTTCCAGGTGAGAATGAATGGTCATTTTCTATTAGATATGATCCAAGAGGAAGGCCAGTAGAATATACTGTAGAGGAAGAAGATGATATTGATCAAGAAGAAGATGATGCAGTGGCAGATGAGCAGGAAGATGCATTGACAGACGAAGAAGATATCTTAGAAGATGAACCAGGCATAGGAGATGAGGCAACAATTATTGATGATGATGTCGATGAGGATATTATTGAAAATGACATAATTGATGATGACGATGACATGGTCGATCATTTCAACACTGTTTCTGAATCAGATGTTGATATAGATGCCGATCAATTGGATGAAGATCAAGAAGATACAGAAGAAGAATATTGATACAGATGTTATGTTCGAGTATGAGCTGGTATGTTATAACTTTATATTTTAATATGTAGGAATTATTGTCTTTAAATAATTTACTAATTATGTGGGTTTGTTGCATGTTGTTTATTATTTCAAACCAATAAATAATGGCCTTACTATTGTTTATTATTTCGCAGGATTCATTTGATTCTATGTTCAGGTCTCTGAAAAAACCAATTAAACACTTAAATAGTCAAGATCTAGAAGACAGGCTTTACCCCCACCATAAATTGCTGAAAAACCGGCCTTCAGTTCAGCTTGCTGTGCTGAAGACGAGGGTGGATTTGCATGATTAGTTGAATGAAATTGAATCAGATATTTGGGATGTTTTTGAGGGCAGATCCATAAGCCCCATAGATGAAGATCCCATTGCTGCAGAATTTCTGTCTGCGTTGAAGCACAAGTATAGTGTTGTATTGGAATACAAATTAGAGGACAACTATACCAAGTCTAAATCAACTGAATCCAGTTCTAGTGCTCTTGAACTTACCGAATTAAAGCCCGAAGCAGGATTTACAATCTCTAATGGGAACGGGTATGGTAGTTCCAATATTGGATTGGATGTCCGGAGCTCTGCAATAGGCACTGGACCTGATCGTAATGAACCCCAACTAATTCAATGTGATGAAAATATGGACTTTGATGATGATCAGGAAAACAAGCCAGAGCATTTTGGCAATATTGAAGAAACCGAAGAGGTTTCCTGTGATCGATTGAATCAACTCAGCCATAAGACATCTACTGCAGGCTGGTTTGTATTAGAAGGAGAATCGGTTTTGCTTTCCCATGATGATGGATGCTGCTCTTTTCACGATATAGAAAATTCAGAGGTGTGGAGGTTTTAATTATTGTACTTAATTTTGGGGTTTATGGGTGTTATAATTTATACATTTTGGGATTTTCTATTAGAAATAGGGAAAAGCCTAAGGGTTAGATTATTCTCATGGTTTAAATTTCTATATTTGAAATAAAATTCACCAATTTCTATTTAAAAAAATTATTTGCCTAAATATTTGATGTAGTTTAAATAGGATGTAGTTCATTTCAAAGATTGTTGAAATTTTCTAGAAACTATGATTGGGATTTCAAGAATATTTATGCACTCTTTAAATTTTCCCTTAACATAAAGGGTAGTTGATGTATGAGTAATACTCAGTATTGTTTTTTTCCAATCTCCAGGAGAAGGCTGAATATAAAGCTCCATATGGGCTTACCCCAAACATGTGGGGTGATTGCTGGTTGATCAGAACAGCTGGTTCAGATGGTTGCTCTGGTAAATATGTTGTGGCAGCATCTGTAGGTTGTGTTGAAAATGGCAACAAGAAATAGTGAAGGAGGCCTCCTGAAACATCTTTCCTGATCCTAGTTGGAAAGTGATCACCTAAACTAGGTGGGGACCACACATGTGATTTTTGTCGAAAAGTCTATTTTTAGACTATGTCTATTTTTAGACATATGGATCATGGACCGGGAGCTGCAGTATGCTATTCTTGGAGGATTGTTCATGTTGGTAAAAATAGATGGACCTCTATTTTTAGCATTTAGGTTGAAGTCTATTTTTAGACTGGCGGGCTAAAAATAGAACAGTCAAATATTATTTACCCTTAATAATATTTGGACTCTAAACTTCAGTTTACTCTCTTGGAGCACTTCAGTTTGACCCCCGGATGTGGGGCATGCAGCTGCTAGAAGGAAATATGCTTTTCCTATGGGTTAGTTGAGCTAATGCATGGTTGACTTCAGTTAGAGCTCAAGTGGCGGAGTTCGGTGGAGTTGATGCGACAGTTAATGGAGTTGGTGTTCTGGTTAACTAGTTGAACTAGTTGTATTTAGTTTAACTGGCTAATACACTAGAGATGAGTTGTGTGAATTAAATATTATTTAATTCACAAATTATTAACTCATTATTCAACTAAAGAACACATCAGTTTAACTCAGTGCATGGACAGTTCAGTGGCGACAAGTGAAAGAGGCAGATGAAAGGGTTGAGTTAGCTATCAGTTGTGACATTAGTTGTGCATGAGATTTGCACCACACTTGGAGGAAATTACCAATGAAAATTGCGCAGTTGGAGCCAGTGAGATTCGAACTTGGATCTCTATTTAGACCAGCCTTGACTGCGCAATAGAGGTAGGGAAATTAGTGGGTGTGTTTTGAACCTGTGACTTGTTCAAAACCAAGCTAGTTTTTGTGTAGCTTTGGGAGATAGTACTGAGTACTTGTGAGGAGTTTGCACTATGTATTTGCTGCATGTTCTCTCCATCTAATATATAGAATAGCTGAGGGGTTTTCAGCTATAAGCTTTCCTCATACATACTGTGTTAATGTGTGTGATGATTTGATGTGCTATCGCTTCTATTCTTTCCGCATGTGACAATTAATTGTAGAAGAGATTATGTGTTATGCATGCAATTCGAAATTGATGTGTGATTAGGTTAATATCCATTGAATAAGTTATTTATTCAACAAATTTCTACATGGTATCAGATCGATATTAATTGTCGAGATCTATTACGGTGATTGCAAACTTATTTCCTCGGACAGAGCCTGCATACGGGCCAGATAGCCTCTGGATTCATCTTTCTTTGGAAAGTGAAAGGTCTGGTAAAAGCCCATGCAGTCAATCTCTGATTTGGAAATAATTTGTTCTCAAGTTTAGATCGGAAGCGATTGAGTTATCAGCTGGTGGTGAAATTTGAAATTGCAGATTTGTGTTCTTGGTGCCGCGGCAAAAATGTCTTTCAACGGTTTGCGACTCGAATATGCCTTGGAAGGAAGTTCGAATTATGTTGCATGGAAGGACCGCATGGAGGCTGTAATAGATGATAATGGGCTGTTGGAATTCGTGGAGAAAGAGATTCCAAAGCCTACTTCTAATGATGCTGCTATTGTGGAAGCCTGGAGAAAGAAACAAGCGAAGTGTCGAAGGATCATGTTGGAGGGCGTAAAGGATCATATTGTATCCAGCCTGCATGGAAAGGCTTCTCCATATTTAATGTGGAAAGCTTTGATGGATCTGTACCAAATCAAGAGCGACGAAAGGAAGCTGGCGCTCAAGGATAGACTAAGAAACATCAAAATGGAGAAAGGCGACAGCATCGCAAAATACCTCACGAAGTTCACTGAGTGCAGAGATGAGCTGGGAAGTGTCGGGGTGACTGTCGATGATGAGGACTTGGTTGACCTGGCTCTCCTTGGTCTTCCGAAGGCTTGGCATTCCTATCAGGATAGTGTCAATGGTCGGGAGAAGTTGCCGGGATGGGAGCGACTATGGTCGGATCTCATGCAAGAGGAGATCAGGAGGACTACCAGGGACGGATCTTCATCAAAGGTAACTGATGAAGAAGACTGCGCTTTGGCTGCCAAAGAAAGGAAGGGGAAAGGAAAGGAGAAGGCTTCTCAATCCGGTTCGGATGGTAAAGAGCGTGACATGTCCAAAGTGAAGTGTTTTCACTGTCACGATCATGGACATTACGCCACGAATTGCCCAAAGAAGAAGAAGAACAAGCAGGCTGCTGGAGCTGCAGCTGGTGAGGCTCTTGCCTCGCAATTTGAGTTGGACTTCTCATTGATCGCATGCATGTTTTCTAGTGCATTGGGATCGGGGTGGTACTTTGATAGTGGCGCTTCCTTTCACATGACGGGAGATGTGAATCTTTTCAGTGACTTGGTGGAGAAAGGTCTCCAGATGCATGTTGATTTGGGCGACGATGGACGATACAATGCAACCGGCATTGGTACCATAACCTTTCAGAGGGAGTCAGGTAAACTCATTCTTTTACAAGATGTATTGCATGTACCAGGTCTAACAAAGAATCTGATCTTAGTCGTAATGTTAGAGGATAAAGGGTATGAAGTTGTCTTTAGAGAAGGAAAAGTTTTCCTTCGGCACAAGGCAACGGGACAAGTCAAGAAGGTTGGGATTCGAGCAAAGAATTTCTACAGACTTGAAGTAGATGGGATGTCTACGGAGCTTCCTATTGTTGGGAAGCGGGAGAAAGACATGCAACTGAAGCTTGAGAGGGAGCAAGTGTTGCATGCAGGCGAGAAAGACATGCAATTGAAGCTTGAGAGGGAGCAAGTTTTGCATGCAGGTGAAAGTGAACCTCGGGATGTGGAGCAACCAAAAGAGGATCATGGAGTGGAAGAAACCACTCATGCAGAGAAATTTCATGCCAGACGGGCAGAGGGAGTGCATGCAGCTATACCACTAGGTGAGAGGTGGGGCGACATGCATGATTAATCCCATGAGGAGATTTCTGGGCAGGATTCATGAGATGGTGTGGATCTCATGAATTGAACCTGGCTACGAGGTGCCCACAGCACAGCAGTAGCAAGATCATTTGGAGTGATGCAGGCAGATCAAAGTGACAGTGTCGGATACTGGAGCGCGGATCAGAGTTGACAGCAAGTGCAAGAGTGCATGGGTGCAAAGAGTCAACAGCGCACTGGTTCCTGATGACATGTGCAGTTGGCCAAGTAGAAGTCGAAGACTTTGATGATAGATGCTAGATGCATCAAGACTGATTGAGTTGTTTGGAGCCTATTCAGTTTCAGAGAAGTTGCAGAGCAGATGCATGGAGTTGCATGGTGCATGCATGAGTTTGCATGGCACAGGGTGCATGGCGAATGCATGGAGTTGCATGGCGCTTGTGGAGGTTGCAGGGCGAATTCATGGAGTTGCATGTCGCATGAAATGACAGTCCTTTCTTGTTGAGATGGAGTGTTGAAAATAGCAACAAGAAATAGTGAAGGAGGCCTCCTGAAACATCTTTCCTGATCCTAGTTGGAAAGTGATCACCTAAACTAGGTGGGGACCACACATGTGATTTTTGTCGAAAAGTCTATTTTTAGACATATGGATCATGGACCGGGAGCTGCAGTATGCTATTCTTGGATGATTGGTCGATTTGGTAAAAATATATGGACCTCTATTTTTAGCATTTAGGTCGAAGTCTATTTTATACTGGCGGGCTAAAAATAGAACAGTCAAATATTATTTACCATTAATAATATTTGGACTCTAAACTTCAATTTACTCTCTTGGAGCACTTCAGTTTGACCCCCAGATGTGGGGCATGCAGCTTCCAGAAGGATTTATGATTTTCCTATGGGTTAGTTGAGCTAATGCATGGTTGACTTCAGTTAGAGCTCAAGTGGCGGAGTTCGGTGGAGTTGATGCGACAGTTAATGGAGGTGGTGTTCTGGTTAACTAGTTGAACTAGTTGTATTTAGTTTAACTGGCTAATACACTAGAGATGAGTTGCGTGAATTAAATATTATTTAATTCACTAATTATTAACTCATTATTCAACTAAAGAACACATCATTTTAACTCAGTGCATGGACAGTTCAGTGGCGACAAGTGAAAGAGGTAGATGAAAGGGTTGAGATAGCTATCAGTTGCGACATCAGTTGTGCATGAGATTTGCACCACACTTGGAGGAAATTACCAATGACAATTGCGCAGTTGGAGCCAGTGAGATTCGAACTTGGATCTCTATTTATACCAGCCTTGATTGCGCAATAGAGGCAGGGAAATTAGTGGGTGTGTTTTGAACCTGTGACTTGTTCAAAACCAAGCTAGTTTTGTGTAGCTTTGGGAGATAGTACTGAGTACTTGTGAGGAGTTTGTACTATGTATTTGCTGCATGTTCTCTCCATCTAATATACATAATATATGAGGGTTTTTCAGCTATAATCTTTCCCCATACATACTGTGTTAATGTGTGTGATGATTTGATGTGCTATCGCTTCTATTCTTTCCGCATGTGACAATTAATTGTAGAAGAGATTATGTGTTATGCATGCAATTCGAAATTGATGTGTGATTAGGTTAATCTCCATTGAATAAGTGATTTATTCAGCAAATTTCTACAGGTTGTACATTGGACTCGGGTTTTTGTTCATGGGACTTTTATAATAAAGAAATTATGGCATTCCATACTGAATCGGAGGCCTTCACTTCAACGTCCAGTACCATCTCTCCAGTTTTGGCAGAGATGGATGTCTCGGGGAGAAATTTTGGCTTTGCAAATGTTGTGCCAGAGAATCAACATTGGTGGTACAGGCCATGTGGGCCTCTTATGGTATCTACTGCCAGTGCCCAAAAGACAGTTAATATTTATGATATTCGTGATGGAGATCTTGTGATTTCAATGTGTTTGTTTTGAAAGTTTAGGTTTCATAGTAAATCATCAATGGGCTCTGAAATAAGGCCGCACATTGAAATCTTGGATACATGTTTCATGCCAAAATCAGTTGTATCTTCCATAAATACACAATCTTGGACGACTCTGTATAAATCTGCTTCTCAGACAATATTACATCTCCCTCATTATACAGGTGGTGTTCTTACATGCATAGCAAAGGCATTGTTTTGGCAATCATTTTATAAGTCACTAGATATTGTGGGTACAAGGATCTAGGGTCTCCACATGAAACTGTGTTGCCCGGAGACTCACTGCCTGTCCTTAAATTTGTAAACATAGTAGTATGCCAATGCTTCTTTCATTTTTTATGCATAAGACGATTTTTTGTCAAATTCCATAATTGTTTTTAAGTTTTATCCATCCCAGTTTTGTTGTGAATGCACAGGTTTTTGGCTCAACACATATCTGTTATATCTTTGTACTTTTCCTTTACTAACTGTTTGAAATTTCTAGTTATATTTAGAGGTGTCTTTTAAGGGATGAGGGGAATTACTTGGATTTAGTGTTGCCAAGCTTATCATTTATTCTCCAAATGAAGCCCTGTAATCTGTAACACTATATGGGCATGCAGCTCACTTGTTAAAATATAGTTGATACAATATGTTGTACATGAAGCCTGGAATTGTGTACATTCCTGGAATATATTAATTTTCAGGCATGCTTAAAAGAGAGATAGGGTTTGATAAAATCAAAAACCCTGAACATGAAGAAAAAAAAGAGGGAATTATTTTATATAGATAGAACCAAGACACTATCTCCTCATTAATAACAAAACCTCAGTCCAAAAATCATATGTACAAATTCTAGAAGTCGAAAGTTGAAAATTTCTGAAATGGAACCAGGCCCTTTTCAAAAGAATAAATTTAGTAAAACGAGGGTGAAGAAAGTTATCTTATCAAAATTTCCACATACTGTGTTAGCAAGGAATGACTCCGAGTCCTGAGTAGTGAGACTGAGGAATTGCTCTTTTGCTGCAGGTTGCAGTTCTCTTCTCCAACACGATGAAAAGAAAATTCTTAGCTTTGGAGTCTGAAGCCCGAGTCACAACTTGGAAGTTGGTAAGGAAAATTATCAGGGTTGTTGCCACTTGGCTTGGAGTTCGCAGCCTCATTAATTTTCTTTAATGCATTTCCTTCAATGCTGCAGTTGTCAGTGGCCAGCAACCTTTACAATAAAATTTATTAGACCCGTCACGCTACGAGGAAAATTTGACGTGATCACTGATCATTGATTTCTTATTGTGATAACAAATATTGGAGATTTATTGTCCTGTTTTAAAGTTTCATTTTTTTTTTTTAAATTGAAACCGCCGTCGGTATACCGACGTCTTGTAAGCGTCGCTCTTCTGACATTTTGAACGATTTCCATTTTCGTCGGTCTTGTGACGTCCGTCGATATTGCGACAGCTCTTCCTGGTGTCGGTATTGCGACGCATTTAGAAACCGTCGGTATTACAACGCTTTTGCAATGCGTCGGTCTTGTGACAGTTCTTCCTGGCGTCGGTATTGCGACAGTTCTTCCTGGTGTCGGTCTTGCGACGCTTGTGGAAAGCTTCAGTCTTGTGACACTTTTGCAATATGTCGGTCTTGTGACACTTTTGTACGGCGTCGGAATTGCGACAGTTTAGACACATCGGAAGAGCGACAGTATAAAGACGTCAGAAGAGCGACGTTCAAAACGTCAAACGACATTTCGTCAGAATGGAGACACTCTACAAACGTCGGAAGAGCGACGTTCAAAACATCGGATTACATTTCGTTGGAATGGCGACACTTTACAAACATCGGTTTTGGAAACGTCGGAAGAGCGACGTTCAAAACATCGGATTACATTTCGTCGGAATGGCGACACTTTACAAACATCGGTTTGGGAAACGTTGGAAGAGCGACGCCTGTTTGGAAGCGACGGAAAAGGTGTCGGTAATGCGACACTTTTTAAGTGCGTCGTAATTGCGACGGCACGGCAAACCACGGTTTTCTTGTCCTCGAACTGTCGCTCTTGCGACGACTATGTGTCGGAATAGCGACGAATTGGCCGTCGGAAATTCCGCCAAATTTTCTAGTGATTCTTCATGCCTCATTAGTTTATCATTGATTACTAATGGATTAGGCAGACCTTTCTGCCTCAAAACATAAAATTTGTTCATAAACTTGTTTATTGCAAGCTCCATAGTTTGACATTTGTCTTCAAGTTGTGTCATCAAATTTCTCTTGGAAATTACTTTCTTCACCTCTAAAATAGTTTATGTTCTGTCAGCTATCCCTAATTCTTGTAATTCATACTTGTTTTTGGAATTTAGGAATTTTATTATCTCTATGGCTTCTTCTGGTTTCTTTCCAAGTTCTTCTTTGACCTTTTGAATTGCATTTCCTGCTTCCTTTACCAAGTCATTCTGTTGAAATATAAATTGTATAGAAGGCCAAATATCCTTAACTGAGTTAATGATATTGGTCCACAACTGCTGTTTGGCTTGGGTGAAATTTTCTTTCATTGATAGCTCTTTTTCTAGCTTGTGGATTCTTTCAGTTAATCTGTTGGCCTTTTGTACTTCTGTCTGATGCATTACTTCTGCTAATTTATTGCCATATTCTAAACCTTTCACTTGTTCTCTGAGCTTATTGATTTCAGTAGTTTGAATTGACATATCTTGCATGGCCTTGATCAATTTTCTGGCCTCATTAGTGGGATGGGATGTTTGTACTGCTGCTGTTGTTGCTAGTGTAGTAGCTGGAACTTCTATTGACATTGAAACTGTTGTAGCCAATGGAGCTGATGTAGAAGCTATAGGAATGGCAGTAATGGGAGCTGCTTCCATGCTGGCTTGTTTTTCCTGCACTAGTTTTTCCATTTTAGTTCCATCTCTTTCAGTTGAGTTGTCAACTGAATGATGAGATTCATCATTTCATCCTTTTGATTTTCATTTTCCAAAACTTCTTTAGTTTGTGGATGCTATGTTGTTGGTAACTTCAACTGTTTCTTCAATGCAGCTATGTCTTCATTCTTCTTCTTGATAAGCTCTTCTGCTGCTTTAATATATTTTGGATTATAACCCACTCCCATTACCAAATCTTCAAGTGATTTTATCTTGTTATCCTTTGCTTGTGAAGAAGCTTTCTCTAGTTTTAGCTGTATCCTTATATTTTCTAGAGAATTATGTAACTTTTGTACACTTAAAGCTTTGTGTGTCATGGTGGAATATATCATTTCTCCAGCTTGTTTATGGAACTCAATCTGATCTATGGGATGCACATATTTGGCAAGAACTTCAAAGGATGTTTTCTTGTAATCTTCTAATGTTTTTGGAGCCTACACTGTTGGATGTAAAAATGTCATTTGCATCTTTCTTGTTTTGTAGTAAAATACTGATAGCAATCTGTTCTAGTCACTGGGAGTTTGCTTCTAGTACTGGGTATAAGTTACAACTTTCAAAGCTTCATTCTTGATTGTGATTTATTTGTATTTCTCCATGATATCTTTCTCTTTCTCTACTAGTTTGCTAGATGATGAAACCTCTGCAATGTTTTGTTTCCAAATGATTTGTGCACTAGAGGTTGATGGCAGCTGTGTTTCTTTTGAAATTGTTGGAGGTGCATCATCTCTGAAAACTATATCTATCTCAATGACTTCAACTGTATCAACTATTTCTTCCTGTTCTATCACTGGATTTAATTTTGCCTTCTTCCTGTACATAAGATTGAATGTGGTGTCAGAATTAGTTTCTGCAGAATATGAGCCTTCCTCTCTTACTCTCTTTGAATTTTTGTCCTATGGGGCTGGAGTAAGTAGGATGGAACTAGTATCAACCTGCTTCTCCACCTCTTGTAAATTTTTTTCCAACCACTCTGACTGGTTGGAATACTTTTCAACTTCAGGCTTTGACTCATGAATAAAAGGGGTCAATTTGAATTTGACTCTTAACTTAATTATGAATCCCAAGGGGTCATATTACCATTTGAAATTGCTACTGAATTTGAAATCTTGTAAATATTTGTCTGCTTACTGACCAACATTCCTAATATCGCAAATAAAAGGCCCTAACTGGTTCTTAATCTTGAATTGAGTCTTTTTCTTAGCTGAAAGGAAATTTATTTCATCTGAATTCAGGATTTTTCTGATGTATTCCAAAGCAAATAACCTCATTGGGAGGTATTTGGGAAGTTTGTATGGAGCTAACTGGCTTCCATACACTCTAATTTCTATATGATTCTGGTATAAATACCAGTCTCCTTTTTTACTATGATCTTACAATTGTAACACCTTTTTGATCTCTTCACTGATTCTAGGATGAATGCTACTGCTTAGCATATTAACTACTAGATAAAAAAATGAATCAATGAAGTCTTTGAAGTTGAATTCAGTGGAATCCTTTCTTTTCAAGGATGTCCAAAAGACAACAGATTTGGGATTACCCTCTGTGTCCAGTTTTTGGAGGTTAACTGCAAACCTTTTTGATTGGAAATATATACTCATATGGAACAAAACTGAGGAGTATTTAAATACTTCTTCTTCTGGTAGCTTGAATAGATGATCATGGATTGCATCTGAGAGGTATTGGGAAAAATTAAAGGTTGTAGTCGGAGGCTGACCTGGGCAAAGGATGGCTAGGAAACCAATAATAGATGCATCTACATGTTCATTAGTGAAATACCCTAAAATACATGACAACATGGCAACAATCTACCTGGTTCTCTTTGAAAACATGGAAGCCAAGTATGGAGGATTGCTTTCAGGGGTTTCTAATGATGAAGGGAGGAAATTCTGGAATATTTGGAATCTCTTAGGAAAGTCCAGCTTCAAGTAGAGTTTAGTAAGGGTTTCAATGGATAATGGCACTTCATCAGGTTGTGGTTGAATCTGTAACATCTGATTGATGGATTGAGCAGTGACTGTGAATAGGACTTCTTGGTTTGGGGTAACTTAAGCTCTTTCATTGGGAAAATAGTTGATCTGGCAGAGTCTAATGAGTTCTGGAAACTGAAAGGTCTGTGGGAATATGTATTTGGGTAGGTTTGAATCCCACAGATGGATATCATCTGCCTGGTCAATAAATTTGTCATGGCTCCAACAATGGAGCTCTAAAAGGTTGGAATTAGTCACTGTATCACTGATTTTGAAGTCCTTATTAGCCAAAGGGGTGTGGTCGACATCTACCACAGGTGGTTGCAGAGGGTTTACAGATATAATGCTCTGCGAAGCCATTGATTTTTTCAATTATTACTTTCTGTGCTTAATTAATGGTTTCTGGTGCTTAGAATTACCTAAAAAATGATTGAATTTGGTTTGCAGAAGTCCAGGCGGTAGCAGAGGCTTTAATTCCAGTTGGTGAAGGCTTTTGGGTTTCTTTTTCGCAAATAATAGAAATGGTGAAATAATTGTTAAGTGAGGTTTTATTACTTTGAAATTTGGTTTATCACAATGGCGCGGGGACTTATTTTAAAAGAAATATGGTTTCATCACAAGGCGTGGAGATGGTTTGGCAGTTTATCACATCGTGAAAAGCAGTTTGGCAGTTTTGGGCTGGGGGGTGCGATAAGCTGTGGGAGTGACGCGTGGCAAGGGGGCGAGGGTAGGAAACCACCCATTTCACAACCCCCCACCACCACCATTGGTTTTAAATTTCGGACATTGAGGGGTGCAAAAAGAGTTATTGGTTGTTGGATCCGATCAATGGTGACCGAGCGAATGGTGGTAGTTGTGGGTTTTGTTTTTTTCAAAGGAAGGTGGGCTCAGGTAATTGGTTAGGCGAAGGGTTAAAAAAGGGGTCGGGGAATATAATAAGCAGGGCTAAGTAAAATAGGGGTCCACTTAAAATATATATAAGCAGGGAGGTTAGAATAAAAGGAGGGTTGTGTATTATATTTAATCAAGGGGTTTAAGATAAAAAGGAAAATGGGGCCAAATTAAATATATTGTTTCACACCTCAAAAACTTTGAATAAGTGGGTTTGCTGTTTTATGAAATCACAAATTTCATTTGAGTAGAAAGGGGCTTTAGGAAGGGGAAAGGGTTATGAAAACGGAAAATGGGTTAGGATATGGGGAAGGGGATTCTATCAAAGGAAAAAGGGATTTTGCAAGGGGAAATGGTTTCTAAGAATGGAAAGAGGGATTTTAGCAAGGGGAAGGTGTTAGAAGGACATTAGCAACAAGGGATAAACCAAATGATGCTTTCCACAACTGATGAAAATATTCTACCTACCCTTTATTTATCCTAACATTTTGTACTTCCTTTATTGGGTGCATTTGAGCTTGCTGTCCCTTTTATTTTCTTTTGATAAGAAAACTAACTTATTTCTAACCTTATATCTTCCAATGGCTCAACTTAAACTTATTAGCTCATTTTTATTCTCTACCTAACTACTGATCTGCCAATATTAAATGGTTTGGTCAGATCTTTATTCACTAACTATCATGACATGAAATTTAAAGGCATGATTGAATCAAGATTAAACTATATGATCATCATGAATTGTGGCATTTCGGACAAGCCGCACAAAATTTTATTTGCAAAAGTAAATTAAGAGTAGTGGCATTTGAATGTGCAACACTTTCAGGATTTATTTTTGTTTCTTTTTGTGGGGTTCATTCTTTATATCCTTTTTTATCTTCTTTTCTTTTGGTTTTTTTTTAGGACATACCCTCTTTTCATTTTTTAATATGGGAAAACATTTGCAGAAAGCGAAGGTGTGTACAATATTACAAGATTTAACATAGTCAATTCAAAATTATGATCCCTATTATTATAGGACCCTAACAGTACCAGTGGCCAACTGTACCAGCCAAGAATTTTGAAATTTTACTGACTGTAAATTACACTTCTCCACAATTTGAGGACTAATATAGCTTAAACTAGTCTCGTGATCAATTAAAATAGACACATGTTGGTTTTGGATAGTACCTTCGATCTCAATCATTGTAGAATGATGTTCATCCTGTCAGTCTTCTAATGCCACATTGATCCTTGGAATTTTTTGGGCCACATCGTTCAGTACTATACTTGCTTCATGTATTGCTTGAATATTTTGAATTGAGTTGTGATTGTGTTTACAATCTTGTAGCAGATGTGGTTCTCCACAACCCAAACATTTCAGGGGTTCCCTTTCTTTACCCATTGTTTAATTCCATGGGTTTGGACCTTCTATGTGATTGAGATGGTTAACTTATATTTCCTTTTGTTAAACTTCTTCCTCTGGTGATCCTTTTCGAAATTTTTTAGGTAGGCAGGATTTTGTCTTTTTACATTCATTACAACTTTGATTTTTTCTTTATTCATCCATGTTCTGGAATTCTCATTCCGGTTTTTAAATTTCTGGTAGCAAAGTATGGCTTTTCTGACCACTTCAACCATCATTTTCGGATTGTTGAATTCAATCATTTCCTTATATATGATTGGAAAACAATTCAGAAATATCCGTACTTTAGCTTTATCCTCTTGTATATATGGCACATACCGAAGTAAGTTTGTAAATTTCGTTATAAACTCATCTATGGTAAGCTTCCCTAGCCTTAGGTCATGATATTATTTTGCACGATCATCATAGTATCTTTCACTTAAATATTGAGATTTAAATTTCTACTAAAACTCCTCCCATGATACTATCTTTTCATCTAGCAAATGTATAATTTTTTTTTTCCTCCCACCACAAAGTAGCTTTACCTTGCAACTAGTACACATCCAATCTCGCTTTCAAATTACTTTCATATTCATACACTTGAAAGTATTTGATCATATTCAGAAGTCGTGCTTCTACATATTCCTCCCTTTCCCTATCAAAGGTAGGGGGTTTTATTTTGCAAAATTCTCCCTCTAACTCCTTCTTCTTCTTATTTGACTTAGAATCTGTTTTATTAGATTCCTCGACACTTTTAGATTTTTATGACATGATTTTAGCCCCCTTTCGCTTTAGTTTTTCCAGACCCACACTTTTGTGGCTGGAATTTTCTGTTAATTCTATTATCATACATTCTTCCTCATTACTTGCTTGCAACAATATTTCATTTTTATTCCTCAACTGTACCAATTCCTGTTGCAAATTTAGGATTATATCCATAGTTTGAGAACTTTGATCCGAGGTAGTGCCTACCTCTCCTAATTCCAAATGCAATTCCTCCTTGCCTGACATGGCTGTAGGCGCACAAGCTGTTGTAGCTTATTTTGGACAACACAAACGGGTTATAAATGTTTATAAAGAATATATATATAAAAAAAAATTGATATCTACATTTTTTTTTCCTATCCATGATGATCCATTTCAAGCCCAATGTTAAACCAGGGCTCTGATACCACTTGTACGAATCTCCAGCATACATATCTGCTACACAATTTTTATTTATTTATTTATTACGTGGAATTAGAATAGCTGGAAATCACCTCTCTTGAGGTAGATATTATTTAAATATGCTTATTTGGTTTCACAACATATCATTCTCACTCTGAGATTAGAAGTGATTATAATTCCATCCTACTTTTTGGCATATACATATTTCCTTTTTTCCTTGTGGCGGGGTTACTAATTTTTTTCTAACCCTCATTCCTTACTTGCTGTAACTACATCCCTTACTTAACCCCCCCCCCCCCCCCCCCACTTTCCTCTTAGGCCTAGAACTCCATCTCCCTGCATGATATTTATAAATCGCTTCTAAGGAAATGGGACAATCCATTTAATATTATCTTCACCATTGCAAAGACCTAAATTTATGTTACATCGGCTCTACGTTCTTCTTCTTCGAGAGAGAGCCTATTCTAGATGATAATATTCATTTGAAATATTGACTACTTCAAAATCATGATTCCTTGGTTTATGAGTTGCTTGAGATCATGTGCATATTTGAAAGAAAATCTTATGATTATAAGCAAGATCATACCCTAGAGGAAGACAACTTCTTTTGAAAACAAATGTGTTATGAAAAAATCAACATATAAGGAAAACACTCAAATCATGTCTGCCATTCATAAAAGCCTATCATGGAGAAAATGTTGAGCTTAGTTGAGACATGGGCATTGGATAACATTAAATGGAAAAATATCGTGGAAATTTTGTACTTCAACGATTTTGGTGATTATGTTTGTAATAGTTGGTCACCTTGAACTTTTATTCACTCTATGAATTTGATATTGTTTATAGAACTCAATACTTAACACTCAAATGCCATACAACTATCGAATACTAATTATACTTGCACAATGGAAAGTTACTTGTGGAATAATTATTTTGTAGTTGCCTATAGTTGAGATCCATAAGGTATGCATATGATAATAATGGTTTCCTGGACAACTACATTGATTCACCCATACTAGTTACAAGTTTGATTATAGGACTAATAGTCATACATGTAGATGACCAAAGTAGTGAAATATGTGGCACACTATTGGAAACCTTGGATCGATGCTTCATTTTATGGAATATATGCGAGGAGGATCACACTGTTTAAAATTTGATTGAGATTCACGCTTTCGTACAATCCTGTGTGACTATGGATACACATTATACTAATTATATCATTAGATCAACATACAACATTGAACAAATTTTGGCTGGATGATGTTTGTGCATTATATGTAAAACATATCCATACAAAAAATAAAAAAGGAGCAAAGAATCTTTGGTCACATAATAATAATTCTAACTAAAGAAGGAAATTAATAACCAACGAAGTTACGATTTTCTCTACTCCTTCAAATAAATTCTTCCACAACAAGGAACAAGAGGACATGGACCATCTAATAACATGACATGGAATGTCTAATTGCAAAGTCGAGTTGGTGGTGTACAAGTTTGTAAGATAATTTGTAGCAGAGTAATATGGAGGTAAATGGGGGCCAACATATTTGTAACTGTCAATGGACATATTTGGAGTGGTGGTTGAAGTGAGAGGACCAACAAACCCAACAAAGCCCCATACTGGATACCATGCCTAAGCTATGAGGTCTGGTGCCTAAGAATTAGATGATGAAATTGAGTTTTATGGTCATCCCATAATATCAACGAATAAGAGTGAATCAAGAACCACATCAGGGGATAGATTAAACTAGGAGAACCCCTTATGATACAATAACAAACTTGCAGAGTCTTTACTCATTTTTATTATTTTTTAAATAATATAGATTATAATTTTTATTATGTCAAATTGTAATGTATTTAGGGGATAATATGGGGTACCTAGGGAGGTACCCAAGGGGATAATAGATGTAACATGACCATAATAATGTAATATACTCACTTTGTAATTAAAAGGAAATAATATGATAATGAGAGGTATTTGACATAAGACCCTTATAAATACTCATGAAATAATATATTTACACATGATCGTCATTGTATTGGAGGTGTTTTAAATTGTATTGTCTTATAAGAAATATATATTTAGAGTGATTCTTTTCACAATGAGTATTTAATGGTGTTACCTTATCTCACACACAATTCCAATCTTTCTTATATTCTCGATGAGATCGGCACGACTCTGTTAGCTTGATCCTTCTTCTGGTCTGGAGGGGGTGCAACCTTCTGGGAGCAACTCATTCCCGGTCCTAGCTGGCGGGCAGGCTAACTAATCCACATGCCTTTTCTCCACTCCCCAACTTGCTGATTACTCATCCTCGTACTTCTTGTCGTCCTCGTACTTCCGGGGTGAGCAATCATTCTTTTCTTTGCTCTCGTCTCACCCGTTAGCATACCACCTTTCCCTCCTATGCGAGTACTTCTTAGGCTCCTACTTCTACTTACACGACTACTACCGGGGGTATCGATCATCATTCTTCGGTGATTCTCCTTCATGCTGGTTGGCCTGTAATTCGAAGTCCTGGTCCTACTGCGGTACATACTTTTCATGGGATGGATGGCAGTATTCTCGATGGGTGCACGAGTCTGATTCTTCCGATTCTGAAGCCTTGTTTTGAGTCCGATTCTGATTCTGAGTCCGAGTGATTCGGATTCTGAGTCAGATTCTGATTCTTCTTCAGATTCTTATAATTCTTGAAATTCTTACAACAAATGGCCCGGCTCCGGTCCTCTCCCTTAGGTCGAGAGTTAAAACCCTCTCCTTATCAGTCGAGCCCCCTACCGGGTCCTCTTCCTTGGGTCGAGAGTTCGGCAAGCTCACCCTCCGGTACTACGTCCTTCGGACCTACTCCGCGGCTCGACATCCCGCAACATGACTTCATAACAGGCTGACCGGTATAGGCTAAAAACTTTTGACTGATTGTGTGAGTAGTTCCTATCCGTCTTATCCCTATGCGCTCATAATGCTTTCGAGGTTCTCACCCTTACTATTGTTCACTAAGGAGAATGCGAGATGGCCAATCACTTTATCCAACACTTCCAACTTGCCCTCTCATGCTACAAGACCAAATTCTTGAACATTTAGCTCCACCACATCTTTATGCAAGCTTTGCACTATGATATCAAACTTGAGTGCTACAAGAACCACCCTCCCACTCTTCAAGATGCCATTGATAAGGTGTTGGACCTAAAAGCCTACTAGATTCACCATAATCTTATATAGTATGACCATCCTATCTTGGCCTATAAGCAAGGGGCTATTGATCATGCACCTAAACCTTATTAGAACCATCCAAGACTAAGGTTACCTTATCTCACATACTCTTCTCTATATTTCTTAGTGTTGTTCATGCTAAAAATTTAAATATTTTTATATTTCTAAATCTATTTTGTAAATTTTATAATGAATGCTCTTATATTTTTTACGTTTAGTTCAATAATATTCTATAATAAAAATTTTAAGAAATTATAATATAGTTTTTATACATTCCATTTCATATATATCACTTACATAAAATAATAATTATAAAATATATTTCTGATAATTATAATTATAAAATATATCTCTAATATGTAGTTTTGAAATTAGAATAAATTTAGTGCAATTTAAAAAATGAATAAAAACAAAAAAGAAACCTAACATTTTAAATATTAACCATTCATATGTACAACACACTTAACTACAGAGTATCCAAAATCCAACAACTCCCACCAACCAAAAAGTTCGAATATCCTACCAACCAGAACAATTTGCTGAGATATACAACACCATGTGGTGGAGATGAACCATTGAATTCCTTCACATGTGTAAAAGGCCAAACCATAGGCACCAACCAGGTTCACCAACAAAACAGAGTTCTGTTATGTTATAGACTAAACCTACTTCATGACAGTGAAAGACTATCAAGAGAGTTGGTAACAATATATAAAAAAGGACAAGCTATGGTTATTGGGTCAAAAGTAGCCGCTGAAACTATTCACACCAACTCCGGGAATGGTATGGAAATCATGTTCTCAAAAATTTTAAACTGTAGGGTCTGGAGGGCCATGGTGCGTGGGGTTGGCCCCTTAACAAGGGTGCGTAATTGTAATACGAAAGCAAGCATCCCATCATCAACCACCCACTATTATTTGATTATGACCACCCTAAACTCTCTATGTATATATATGTGCATGTCCACACAGTTATACTCCACCCAATTCTTCTGAAAGTTAGACAGAAGATATACACACTGCAGCTGCTGCCACAATTTCCTTTGCAGGTCAGCTCTCCGTTCTAATGCCATTTTATTTTTTTTAATTTGTACTCTGGAAGGTGGAGTTGAAAAACCTTCATCATTTGTTTTGTTGCACACAAAGAATCCACCTGCACTCCCCAGCACCTGTAAGGGTGGGTGATTTCTATGTGTGTGCCAGAGTGTGGCAGAAAAACGATGTGTTGACTCTAGATGATGCGTTGGGCATACTGAAGGTGAACGCTGGTAAAAACCCATTTAGAGTGGGTCTGGAGTGACATAATTGAGCAATGTATCAAATATTGAAACTCAGATATGCATATTCAGATATGTTTGATATGTCTGTTCTAGTGTTGATGTGTTTTTTGCGTACATGTAAACATTTTTGTCTGATTGGTTGGGACATACCAACCCCAGCTTTGCTGTTTTCTTCTTTTGAAGTGTTTGTAAATTTTTTGTTTGATTGATTGGCAGAGTAGAGAATCTCAGAGCCTGATCAATTCTCTAAAGTTATATTTTGATACCATAGTGGGGACACATATCTTCCATGAGATTTGAACATGAGTTGTGTGTAGACATTTTTTATTAGTTTGTTCTGTAATTTTGATTGAAATATTCAATTTATGTAAACAGTTGTCTGTGTTAAAGCTTATATGATTCCATAGGATTCTAAGATTTTGATTTTGAGCAGAAGGGCAGGGTTCAAAGATAATTCCATACTTCCCTGATTATCACCTTGGCTGGGAGGTCGACATAGGCCACCCTGATGACAGTGTATACACTGGACCGAAGAGGCTTAAGGTTCTGATGGGGACTGTGAAAAAGATCTCTCAGCAACTGAAACCTGATCTTATCACCAATTTTGGACTGGTGAGGGAGATGATGCACATCAATTTGGTTGCCAATGCTTTTGTGTTATATGGTCAATATGTGTTAGAAGTTAGACCTGCTTCAGCCTAATTTCCTTGTCATTGATATGGTGGAAGTAGGCCCTTCTCCACAAATATTGGAACCTTGCAGTCCAATCCAATGCTATAACATCCCTCAATCCATTCCTCATTTTCGATCACCATGGTCTAGTTGTTTATGGTTTATTTCATAATTTTTTAGATTCTAGGTGTGCACTACTTCCTGGGCATATATAGACCAGTCCTGCAAACCGTTTTTTTTTTTTGTATATTAGGTTAGTGTGAATACGCAATAGGGGATATTATAAAATAATAGATGTATCTGGCCTTATAGCTGAATACTGGTCTGTCAATATGCATTGGGTATAAGTTATAACAATGTGTGTTACTAGTGAATTTGAACATTTTTCCACACTGTAATATGGACAACTGTCCGGGAAATGATTCAACTGCTTAACCCCTTTGGTATGTACTCAAATACAGTTATATTATAGTTCATATTAATACGCTCTATTGAGCCGGTCGATGCCTCTTGGGTTCTGACTGGAGTGTTGAAATCTTATTAGCTTATACAACTAAAAAACTTCTGTCCTAGAATATTTGTCAAAATTCACCTATGATCTTGTTTGAGAGTTTATAAGCATCCTTATTTTGTCCCTTCAGCAGGATTCAAAGTCCTTATTCATGGCTTCCCATGTGGTTGGTTATCCCCGAATTGCCCCCAAGAGAGAACTCAAGTTTGCACTTGAATCCTTTTGGGATGGCAAGAGCAGTGCAGCTGAGTTGCAGAATGTAGCAAAGAATTTGAGAGCTGCAACATGGAAACAGATGGCTGATGCTGGTCTAACACACATCCCAAGCAACACCTTTTCCTACTATGATCAGGTCCTTGACACAACTGCCATGGTTGGGGCTGTTCCTCCACGATATGGGTGGACTGGTGGTGAGATTGGATTCGACACTTACTTTTCAATGGCACGCGGAAATGCTAAGCTTCCTGCTATGGAGATGACCAAGTGGTTTGACACCAACTAGTAAGTACAGCACTACGACTTGTAAGAGGCTGTCAATACTGTGATTCTACTAAATCGATTTTAATTTTTTTTTCATTGAGAGGCTTTAAACATAGATAATATTGTCCTTTTCAGCCACTACATCGTTCCAGAGTTGGGACCAGAAATTAAATTCAAGTACTCTTCACACAAAGCTGTGCATGAATACAAAGAGGCTAAACAGGTCAGTGTTGTTCATTTTACCACAAAAACAATTTCATTTGATACAGGCTTTCTTGTGGGTCGTTCTTAGCTTCTTAGTAGGAAAAGCACCGACTCATTGCTGTTTGACTGAGAAAGATACTTACATTTTCCACATTTCATTGGCATGAAAGTTTTGGATGGTGAACTCTCTGATTGTAGCCACCTTTTGGATGTACAATTAATGCTTGTTTTTTGGAGTGCAGATTGGTATTGAGACTGTACCTGTCATTATAGGTCCTGTGTCATATTTGTTGTTATCAAAGCCTGCAAAGGGTGTTCCTAAAACATTTGACCTTCTTTCTCTGCTTGATTCGATTCTGCCAGTCTACAAGTAAGTTTTCATGTAAAAGCCTCATTGGCTCACAGATTCCTGCGCTTGATATTGTAAGTAATGGCACAGTCTGACAATAATTTTTAATGTGTGTTGTGGTTAATTTAGGGAGGTCTTAGGTGAGTTGAAGGAGGCTGGGGCAACATGGATACAGTTTGATGAACCCTGGCTTGTAATGGACCTTGAGGCTCACCACCTGAACGCTTTCTCTAAAGCTTATTCTTTCTTAGAAGAAGTACTTGCTGGGACCAAATTGCTTGTAGAAACATACTTTGCAGATATTCCTGTTGAGACATATAGGTAAAGCGATATCCTTTGCACCTGATTATGTAGATGGTACATTTCTTATTATTGAGAAAATAAAAATGATACTGCATCTCTCTTGAAAACAGGTAGATAGTACTTGGATTCCAAAACTCATATAGTGTGGCTTTAGGGACCCAAATTTTCTAATACTCTGAAATACACTATTTGTATCATAGCCATCATTCAGTTTCTTGAAAATGGTTAGAAAGTACTTGAATTCCAAAAGTCACATGGCGTATCTTTGGGGATCTAATGTTCTAATACTGTGAAATATACCATTTTCCTCAGGACCATCATCCAGTTTAAGGCTATATCTGCTATTGGGTTAGACCTAGTACGTGGAACTAAAACACTTAACCTTGTCAAAACTGTTGGATTTCCGAGAGACAAATACCTTTTTGCTCGAGTAATTGATGGGAGAAACATCTGGGCTAATGATTTGGTAGCATCATTTAGCATTTTAAGGGATCTTCAAATGAGTGTTGGTAAAGGTATGTGTGCACTACGCACACTGTGTTACCTTGTTTGGGGTGCTTTTGGACTGAGAAATAATAAATTCCATATGCTTTTCTAATTAATCTGAGAATGACATCTGTTTGAATTGCAGGAAAATTAGTTGTCTCCACGTCCTGCTCTCTTCTCCATACAGCTGTGGATTTAGTAAATGAGACAAAGCTTGATAATGAAATTAAGTCCTGGCTTGCATTTGCTGCACAAAAAGTACTTGAAGTAGTAGCTCTGGCAAAAGCATTGATTGGTCAAGCAGATCAGGTAAAAGATTATTGATATTTTTGGAACTTGCACTCTGTTAATTACTGTTAAGAGTATGTGGGAGGACAATGTTAATTGCAATTACAAGCTGGAATACATTTCCTATAGGCATAAAGACCTTGGACGAGGGTGTAACTACATTCTAGGTTTTTGACCTCAGGAGTTGGTTGTTACATGCATTTAAAATTTGCCCTTTTCCCGTCTGAGCATTGTTTTCATACTGATGTTTTGTAATGTAGAGCATTTGATTCAAAAATCTAAGTCTGTCTAAACATAGTCAATTTTTGGCAGGCATATTTTTCTGCCAATGCAGCTGCTATATCTTCAAGAAAGACCTCTCCTAGAGTGAACAATAAGGCAGTGCAAAAAGCTGTATGTTGACAAATGCTCTGTTCCTACCGTTTGGCTTATTATCTCCACTTTGTTAATTATATTGTTTCCTTTTTTTCCAGTTATCTTACACTTATTAATATAGCTTGTCTACAAACTGTAAGCGCTTTTATCAATGAACTGAAAGGATTTTTTTCAAATCTTATTAGTACATTACCTTCAGCATTTTGTAGATAGTTAATTGGAAGCCATTAGGTACAATATTTGAAGTGGTTTGGTTGAAATTACAGGCTGAAGCATTAAAAGGCTCTGATCACCGGCGAGCTACACCTGTCATTGTTCGTTTAGATAAGCAGCAGAAAAAGTTGAACCTCCCAATTCTTCCAACGACCACAATTGGGTCCTTTCCTCAGACAGTAGAACTTCGCAGAGTTCGCCGTGAATACAAATCAAACAAGTATGTTATGTTCGATAGATGACAACTAGCAAAAATATATAGTATAAGGCCTATATTAACAAGCATGTTTTACCAATAATTTACCCTTGTCTGTCAAAATATATGTCTGAGATGGTGTAAGTTTCTGATTTGTAACAGGATTTCAGAAGCAGATTACATTCAGGCCATTCAGCAGGAAATTGCAAAAGTGGTTAAATTGCAGGAAGATCTGGATATCGATGTTCTAGTGCATGGTGAACCTGAGGTGGGTGCTGCATTCATTTGGTTGAAATCATCAAACAACATCTTATTTAATGATGGAAGCTAATTGTTTGTCTTATCTCTTTGTGCAGAGAAACGACATGGTTGAATACTTTGGGGAACAACTTCAGGGATTTGCATTCACAGTTAATGGCTGGGTACAGTCTTATGGTTCTCGTTGTGTGAAGCCACCGATTATTTATGGAGATGTCAGCCGCCCAAAACCAATGACTGTGTTTTGGTCAAAGTATGCCCAGAGTTTGACTGCCCGCCCTATGAAGGGAATGCTTACAGGTCCTGTGACAATTTTGAATTGGTCCTTTGTAAGAGTTGATCAGCCCAGGTAAGGGTGACCAACTCTTCATCAGAATTGAATCTCCACTTGTGATTCCCAGTTCAATTTGCCCCATTTATCGAATTGTTAGATCCATTTCAACCCTTTAATTAAAGTCCCTTACATGTCTTGTAGGTCAGAAACCAGCATGCAAATTGCACTAGCTATCAAAGAGGAGGTTGAAGATTTGGAGGCAGCTGGTATTCAGGTATGCCTTTGCAATTGATCAGTTTAAAATCATGCCAACTTTATTTTCTGTATAGTGCCCTTTCGTTTAACTTTATTGTTATATATCACCGAACTACTATCATTCTGCATTCCCAGGTGATCCAAATCGATGAGGCAGCCCTGAGAGAAGGGCTACCTTTGCGTAAGGCAGAACAGGCTCACTACCTGGAATGGGCTGTTCATGGTTTCCGTATCACCAACTGTTGTGTAAAGGATACTACTCAGGTTTGTTTAAACTTCTAAGATGCCCTCTTTCATCTCTTTGTGTAGCAATAATGTGCAACCAGTGGACATGAGTTGAACTGCTGTTTGGTTCTTTCGGCATTTTACACGCCTTGCAATATCAATTATCCTTTCCCGTAATATGGTACTTGTTTTTTCAGATCCACACCCACATGTGTTACTCCAACTTCAACGACATCATTCATTCCATTATTGATATGGATGCCGATGTTATTACCATTGAGAATTCCCGCTCCGATGAGAAATTACTGAGAGTTTTCCAGGAGGGTGTGAAATATGGGGCCGGAATCGGTCCTGGGGTTTATGATATACATTCTCCTCGCATTCCAGACACGGAAGAAATTGCAGACCGCATCCGCAAGGTACTTCTACATCACTTTTTCCCTTGGTCGTATCAATTTTCCCCTTCATCAGTCAATTCCTGCGAGAAATGTAACATAAGGTGCATTTTCTAACAAACAAAAAATAGTATTACTTAGGACTCAGGAGACACCCTTGCATTGTGTTTTGGTGTAAACTCTTTTATAATCTTCTCCTGCTCTGCCAGATACTCGCTGTGTTGGAGACAAATATCCTGTGGGTAAATCCAGATTGTGGTTTGAAAACTAGGAAGTATGATGAAGTTGTTCCTGCGTTGATCAACATGGTTGCATCTGCCAAGTTGCTGCGAACTGAGCTTGCCTCTGCAAAATGATCAAACAAAGTTAACATCAGCATTTTAGTGCAATAAAGAGGTGGAAAAATAATTTTGGGTTGCTGAATAAGGGACATATTATGGCCTCCTGTGAAGGGTCAGTTGGTTTGTGGTCTAGCGGTAGATTAGTGGAATTTCACTATAATAGCCAAGGTTGGATTCTCAGTGCATATCATATGGTTCTACCTGAGAATCACTGAAGTGACACATCCCAGAGATTGAGCCCACTCTGGCCAAAAATGGAGAGTTTCTGCTCAAAGAAAAACCTTAATGTTTCTGTAAAGGGCCACTAGTTTTTAAAGAATTGGCAGAGCTGTCAATTGACTACCCTGGTCATCCTTCTAAATATTTCAGTAGACATTTTTCTTCCTGCTCTTACAAAAGCATCACGGGCATGGAAAATGTCCCATCTAAAGTTGTTATAACATAATGGAGTTTCTCATTTCTGCATGCCTGTTGTGCCTACTATTAATATAAAAAATTTCAGCGTAGTTTCTGAGTTTGTTATTTATCCTATGGATATCTCATTTTTTCTATTTTTGCCTAATCAGATTTTTGGAGGAAAGATATAAATGATTGTGTGTTATGACTCACAAAACACATCACAAATCATAAATTTAATTGAAATTTGAAAGTAATTCCATAAGAAATATACCTAAACATAAGGTGGATGCAAGTACAGGTATATCTCTGTAGACATGTGAAGTGGTTTAGCCCTGATGAATTTTGATTGTGAAGTTTGATTTTATTTCTTATGCATTCTATTCTGTTGGGCTGTCATAAAGCTGCTTGATTAAAACTTGTAGTCAGGCAACTAGTTGGGTGGTTACAGTATCTCATTCATCTACTGTAGCAACATGATAGCGCTGAACTGAAGAATGGAAGATTAGATGCATTTTGGGTGAGTTACAGGTTACCGAACAGTTCTTAGCAAATTTGTTTTATTTTAGTTTTGCTTCAAAGCAAAGCTGTTTGTTGATGTTGATAACTTGGCTTATTGTGTGTTCTTTAAAAACTAAATGCTTCCTTTAACTATTAATTATAACCAATACAATACATTTGGGGCATCTTTTATGAAAAAAGGAGTGGGCTACTAGGCATCCCCTACAAGGCAAAAAAAATGATCTAGACTAAAGCCCTATAAGCTGAAAGCTCTGCAACAAGTCATAGGTGCTACTAAAATCACCACTTGGCTGTACAACAAAACCATAAAACTGCACAACCAAAAGGCAGTCCACCTGGTATATAGCTATAAAGTCCATAATGACTTTCCATAAAGACACACAATGCAAAAGCATTCATAGCAAGATTCATAAATTAAGCAGCAGCTGGTTTAAGGCGAGGGTCATCTTTGCCCTTGGTGGTTTGCCCTATTTATCATTGGTCGGATCATAATTAGGTACCGTTGCTGCAAAATCTAGCAGGCCTCTAATGCAAAGCTCCACTAGGCGGAACAAAGACCTTATGGCAACAAGAGAAATGGTTGCCATTGTCACCTCAACAACCTTTCTCCTACTTTAGAGATATTTGACCACAAGGGAGGCTTCCCTAAATCATCTAAAATATATTCAATTGCTATGGCTCAAGGTGATGGATAAGAGGTCTATAAGATGGGACAGAATATTAGCAAAACCTATAAAGGCCTATATTCTATACTAGGGTTCAAGCACTTTATCCATAGACCAAAACGATGGCTGTTATAAGTCGGGATTTTATTGATTTGCAAAGATAAGATGCACAATGTCATATAACAACCAACAAAAAGGCCTTTCAAGGATAATTGACAAAAGAGAGTTAAGGCCTTCCAATAAACACTTGGGTTAGGGTCACTTAATGGGAATTAATGGCTGAAAACATGCATGGACAACTGTTGATTTTCCACGATCTAGGATCTAGGATTTCAACGACACTACTTTGCACAATGGAATATAAATAGCAGAAAATCATATATGCATAGAATATAGACAACTTTTTACAATTTTTTCAACCCAACTTCGTTATATTAACAACATATAATACAACAGTCTAGGTCTCTGGTACCAGGGATAATGGCCCTCATACATCCACTAGTACAAGATACAAAACAAGATACTTTGACCATTTGGCCGTAGCATGCTCTCACAACTCCTCTCGGTCCTTCGACTCTCGATCTGTAGCTCCTGTCTCTATCAATGCTCCAAGTCCATCTGGCCACTAAATCTCGGCTATCCAATCTTCTCTCTAGTTGTCCCTTCGTCCATCAAGGGCACAACACATCGAGACTCCTGTTGAGTTGTTCACAGTTCAACTAGTGAACAACTCTCAATCTGCTCACTGATGCTTCTCAATTACTCAGGGACTTCAACCAACTATGGTCTTCCTGTGCTACATTGATGAAGACCAACATAGGGCACGAAGGGCTGCCACCTATCATTGCAAGATGTTCGTCTCCCACAATGAACATGGGCTACGAAGACTGCCCCTAATTTGTTGTAGAAGTCCTTCTCCACACACAAGTCTTGGACTCCACAAACTGCTCCTCGCTGATCAGACCCTTGAGCTCATCAACAATTGCCACTCTAGCAACTACCTCTATCCATCAAGGTCTTGCACACTGGACTCCAACTTGGACATTATCACGATGTCCTCCAGCAGGCCATAAGTGCCCAATCTATCTCCACACTTGGTCCAATCTCACACTGCCCTCCAACAGTCCACGAGTGACTAAGTCCACGTTGTAGCATCTACACCTAGTTAGGGCATCCTCACACCTAGGAGACCCTTACACACGACTGCCAATAGACTTCACCAATCCGCCTTTTGCTTCTGCAATAGAGGAGCTATTGCAAAAATCTAGGCTTCAACAACTTGTCTTCTCCTAGGACACAATCAACCCATCATTCAAGAGGCCATCGTCAACTCCTCCTATTGCATTCTTGCCTGGGAGTTTGTGCTTCCTACTGTAGCATCTGCCTCTAAGAAACCCTTTCTATTAGTTGTCATAGTCATCCAAGAAGGTCTAATATACCAACAATTAATCACTGTAAAACTGTCACTGGATAGGGAAACTAATCATCGGGTTTTCTCCTCCTCTTTGACTTCCACAAGCTTCCCAAACTGTCCACACTTGGACAACCTATTCACCTAACAAAAAATTCAACACAAAAGCAACAATCACACATACCTTTGACTGTTGTTGAACTGGAGTAAATGTTGTTGAAGAGGCTGCCTAGTTAGGGCTTCCAACAACTACCTGATAGCCCTCTTTTCCTCCTTCAAATTACCTCATATAACTACGACATAACCTTATTTCCTTGCTGCTGACATTCGTTGTGATGTTGGGCTAAATTCAAGCCATTGAACTTACCGAACAACTTGTTGTTTTGAGCTCAGTCCCTTCTCCTGTACCTTATGCAACCCTCAACCAACAAGGAATTATGTCACACTTACTCCTCAAACAACCCATCAATCCTCGACCTACATCTGTTCCTCCTCGACCCTTGAAGAAGCATCAAAACAGACCTAAACGACCTCCCTTCCTCAACTTCAGCTTCCTTCCTAAATTGTGGCTTTCTCAAGTGATTGTTTTCTATGAATTGTTTCCCAACCAACCTTATCTCACCCGGACCTTCAACAAGGTAATCATGCATCTAAAACAATCATGAAGAGGCACAAGACAAGGCCTTCTCCTCCTTCGCTTGGGTGCTTCTACCTGCAGTCCAACAGAGATATCATCCTCCTCCACTGAGTTCCTATTATGCTCTCCAAGTCACGCGTAACACACAAAGGATGATCAAAATGATCTCACACTCACCTCCTATATATATCACAAGGAAGGGCTCATCCAACGTCACATAAGGGGCTTTGCCAACTGTCATAATTTTTCTTATCACCAAGCCGACCTAGACTCCAACTCATGCAAACCCATACATAACTTCAAAATTCATAACTCTTCAACAATAACTTGGAATCGAATGACTCTTGTTGCGTTAGAATTGTCTCGCCAAGAGCTATCATCCTCATCAATCACATGTTGAAGAATCATCACGGTTTTGGCCCAAACATCGATGGGTGAAAAACCCCAGGCTTGGGTTCCAAGCCCCAGGCTTGGGTTCCAAGCCCATAAGCCTACTTGTGGTTCTTTGCCCTCCAATCCCTGAATACTAGGGCTTGGAGTACCTCCCAAGCTACACAAAAATCAACCATCATCTTTGGCGACACTAGCTCATCTGACATCCATCACTACAACATACCCTGAAGATGAACCCATAATCTCGGTAGTGCCTCTGCCTCATCATATCTAAACTTGAAGATATCAAACCTGCATAGAGCTACTCCCTCTAAATCAAATACCACTCATGCAAATCCCTCCAATCTTGAATATGCAACATCGCAACCCGATGAAGACTCTAGCCTGCCAATATCCAGTCCATCACATGAAGCCATCTCAATCACCCTGATATCGCCCATGCCAAAACAATACTCGAATTGTCCCAACCATCCATGCCAAATCAATGAAAGTCCATGATCAACAATCTACCCTATAACAAACTGTTGCCCGCTAGGCTCACCACCAATCCACCAAAACTCTCAACCAATCTATCTTCCAAGCTAGTCAAGACCACATCTCCATGTCTCCAACTAAACCCTCTGTTCCATGATCTAGACACCCACAACTCCCTCTGAGTTGATTCGATGTGCACACTCTGATTCACTGTCCCTCAAAGTAGCTTAGATAGGCTCTAATACCATGTTGATTTTCCACGATCTTGGATCTAGGATAGAATTTTAAAATCTCTGACGCTACCAAACCAAGAACCTCAACAATACTACTTTGCACAACGGAATATAAACAACAATAAATCACATATGCACAAAATATAGACAACTTTTTACAAAATTTTCAACCCAACTTCATTATATTAACAACATATAATACAACAGTCTAGGGCTCCTGTACTAGGGATAATGGCCCTCATGCATTCACTAGTACAAGATACTCTGATCATCTGACTGTAGCATGCTCTCACAACCCCTCTTGATCATACCCTGTACATGCCCGGTCCTTCGACTCCTGATCTGCAGCTCGTCTCTATCAATGCTCCAAGTCCATATGGCCACTGAATCTCGACTATCCAATCTTTTCTCTATTTGTCCCTTCGTCCATCAAGGGCACAACACATCGAGACTCTTGTAGAGTTGTTCACAGTTCCACTTGTGAACTCTCCATCTGCCCACTGCTGCTCCTCAGCTACTTAGGGACTTCATCCCACTATGGCCTTCCCGTGTTGCACCGATGAATACCAACATAGGGCACAGAGGGATGCCACCTATCACTACAATATGTCCATCTCCCACGATGAACACGGGCTAGGAGGACTGCCCCTCATCTTTTGTACAAGTCCTCCTCCACACAAAAGTCTTGGGCTCCATAAATTGCTCCTGGATGATCGGTTTCTTGAGCTCATCAACAATTTCCACTCTAGAAATTACCTTTGTCCATCAAGGTGTTGCACATTGGGCTCCAACTTGGACACTATCACACTATCCTCTAGCAGACCGTAAGCACCCAATCTATCTCCACACTTGGTCCACTCTCACGCTGCCCTCCAACAGTCCATGAATGACCAAGTCTACACTGTAGCATCTGCCCCTAGTTAGGGAATCCTCACACCTAGGAGACCCTTACACACGACTACCAAAAAACTTCACCAATCCACCATTTTCTTCTACAATAGAGGATCTATTGCACAAATATAGGCTTCAACAACTTATCTTCTCATAAGACATAATCAACCCATCATTCAAGAGGCCATTGGAAAGTCCTCCTGTTGTTTCCTTCTTGCCTAGGAGTTTGTGCTTCCTACTATAGCATGTGCCTCTAAGAAACCATTTCTATTAGCTGCCACAATCATCCAACAAGTGTCTAATATACCAACAATCAATCATTGTAGAACTATCACTGCTTAGGGAATCTAACCATCAGGTCTGCCCCTCCTCTTTGACTTCCACAGGCTTCCAAAACTGTCCACACTTGGACAACCTATTCACCTAGCAACAAATTCAACCCTAAATCAACAATCACACATACCTTTGAATTTTGTTGAAATTGAGTAAATGTTGTTGAAGGGGTTGCCTAGTTAGGGTTTCCAACAACTACTTGTTATCCCTCTTTTCCACCTTCAAATCACCTCCTACAACTGCGACATAACTTTCTTTCCTTGCTGCTGACCTTCACTGTGATGTTGGGCTAAATTCAAGCCACTGAACATACCCAACAACTTGTTGTTCTGAGCTCGATCCCTTCTCCTGTACCTTACACAACCCTCAACCAACAAAGAATTATGTCACACTTACTCCTCAAACAACTCAACAATCCTAGGCCTACATCTGTTCCTCATTGGCCCTTGAAGAAGCATTAAAACAGACCTAAACTACCTCCCTTCCTCAACTTCGGCTTTCTCGAGTGATTGTTTTCTATGAATTGTTGCCCAACCAACATTATCTCCCCCGAACCTTCAACAAGGTAACCATGCATCCAAAACAACCATGAAGAGGCACACGACAAGGCCTTCTCCTCCTTCGCTTGGGTGCTCCTACCTGTGGTCCAACAAATATATCATCCTCCTCCATCGAGTTCCTATTCTTCTCTCTAAGTCATGTGTAGCACACAAAGGATGATCAAAATCATCTCACACTCACTTATTATATATATCATAAGGAAGGGCTCCTCCAACGTCACATAAGGGAATTTTCCAACTGTCATAGGTCTTCTTATCACCAATCCGACCTAGATTCCAACTCATGCAAACCCATACATAACTTCAAAAATTCATAACTCTTCAACGAAAAATCAAAATCAGATGATTCTCGTTGCGCTAGACTCTGTCTCATTGAGACATATCATCCTCATCCATCACATGTCTAAAACTCATCGTGGTTTTGGCCCAAACATCGATTGGTGAAAAACCCCAAGCTTGGGTTCCAAGCCCACAAGGCTACTTGGAGTACCTCCCAAGCTACACAAAAATCAACAACAACAAATAAGGATGATGTCAACCTTAAAAAGGAAGGATCAACCATGTACACTGTTATATTTTTCTTTTATGTGATTTATTGATGCAATTCCTAATTTTATCAAGCATATACATCCACCACAAATGTACTTTTTATGCAAAATTCTACCCCAAAACCCTAGCATTAATGCTAAACATATAGGAAGAAGGAAAAGAAGAAGAATTTTAATATATTTTGTGGATGATCAACACAATAATGATTAGTTCGTTATCCTAAATGGGATTAATGGAATCTTCTAGGGCTAAAATTCCATGAAAAGGTTTTGATGGAGTAAAAGGGGATGACTAGGTAATCCACTTTTAAAACCTTAACTATTTTTCTTTTGAGGATAGAAATTGAATATAAGGAATGCACAATTAAATTTTCCTTATAGATTTCAAGAGAACAAATTTGCATATAATAATGGAGCAAGATTTCATAATAGAATTAACATTTGGTCATGGCACAAAATAGAAACCCTTCTAGCACAATTAAAATATAAAAAATATAGAAGATAAAGCATTAAACTTATAACAAAATTCTCCAAGAAATACTTCTTTCAATTCCAAGAAAACATCTCCATACAAAATACCATCTCCACAAGAATTCACACCATAGAAAAGTCACACCAAGTTTTCCCAAGAAGCGAAAAAAGACTCATTCACACTCTTTGCTAGATAATAGTGATATAATGTGTAATGATTAAAATGGAACGTGGAGATTTTGTTTATATGATATCTAACAACCCTCATTTCCATTAATTTACAAGTAAAATCCCTAATACAAGTTTATTTGAGTGTTCGAAAAATGAGAGGTTACAAGGCAACCTCATAATGGCTCAAATCATAACAAATTGTAGAAAATCCACATAGATTCAATTGGTCTTGTAATATGATAAAACAAAATACTTGAATGTATTATACAAATTGTGGAAACCAATTACGACCGCACAATCACTTGAACAAGAAAGAGAAAGTATTTCAATTGCACAACACAAATATTTATCTAGGGAAAGCCTTAGCTAAAAACCTCGATATCTGTGTATTGCATAAGTCAAAGAATATGAAAGAATACAATGCTTCTCTCAAGCTTGAGAGCTCTCTGCACTATCTTTGTCTGTCTCACACTATCCTAGGCTAGCTTTGGTTCAATACTTAACCAATTTCTTGCCTCTGGATGCCCTGCCTTACTTGCACAATCCCTAGGGAAATTGAGCCCCTATTAATTAGGAAATTACCCAATAATGATTGCGCAATACATCTAAGGCCTTCTGTTGACTCCATGCACCACCTATACAATTTTATAATTATACAATTGATAGTACACTTCCCTTTAACTCCAATTTCAATTGGGTCTTCCTCGGAACTGACATGCATGAGCTATTTTTAACGAATTATCAGTTATTTGATTGATCACTGCATGTGAATTAAATCAAATTCAATTCACTTGTCCTCTCACTAGTTGCTCCATCAGTTAGACCTAGTTAAATTGATTTTAACTCAAATAATTAAGTTAAATAATTACAACTCAAAATAAATTGCAACTGGACCCCTTAAAAATTAGGGAAAACTCTACATGCCTCTAGTTTGACCCTCAACTCGAATTGACTGAGCTAACTAAGTCTTCCTGACTTAGTTAATACGTAGAAGATGTGATGTGATGTGGAATTACAATTTCCTTTTAATTTAATTAAGGGAAAATTAAATTAGAAGCCTCTTCTTGTTGCCATTTTCAACACTCTCTCTCAACATGAAAGAGATTGTCTGCTACCCCTACCCTGGGTCTATGGAGCTCGGATTCGCCTCTTGACAATGCCTTCATCAAGATGTCTGAATCCTGCTCCTCTGTAGGAATGTAATCTAATGAAATAATCCTCCTTTGCACACAATCTATAAGATGGTGATACCAAATATTAATATTCTTGGACATGTCATGAAAAATTGCATTAACCGAGATTTTGATGCAACTCTAGTTATCATAATAAATCACTGCCAGATCCATCTACTGACCAAACAACCCAACAAGTCTCTTCCTCATCTAGATGGCCTCAAAAGCTGCTTGAATAGCAGCCATGTACTCTGCCTCTGCTGAACTGAGTGCAACTTATCTCTGCTTCCTACTGTACCAGGCAACTATCGCTGACCAAATACTGAAGATGCCCCATGATGTGCTCTTCTTGTCAGATGGACTCCCTACTCAATCTGTATCTGTGAAGCCTTGAAGCTTCACTCCCTCTATCAGCTTGTACCATAGCTCAAACTGAGTGGTGTCTCTTAGGTATCTCAACACATGTTTTCCTGCCTTCCAGTAGAGCTTGGTAGGCTTAACCATAGCTTAACTAAGTTGGTTAACTGCATAACATATGTCTGGTCATGTGTTCACCAAGTACATGCGAACCCACAAGCTGCATATAGAAGGTAGATTCTACCACTTCGCTTGAAGTAGCATCTGTTATCGTTCCGTAATTTCCAAGGTTGTAAGAGAAAATACAGAGGTAACCACAAAACTAATTTGGAAGCTGTGATCTAGCCCTGCCAGTTTCAGAGAGGGATCTCTCTGTCAGATTTAGATTTGTTTATGTTGAGATATTAGGCTAGTTATGAAAATTCAGTGCTTTTTTGATTTATTTATATTGTTTGGTTGATTAATGATTAGATTACCATTGGGCGATGGAGTCTATGACTTAAAACATTGATCTGCTTCAGATTTTATAAAGTGATTTCACAGGGCAAGGCAATCAAACTAATTGGATTTTGTAGGTTTAAATGAAGTGAATGAATTTCCATTAAGTAAAGAGAAATTAAGAACTAATTTACTTAATTTCAGTTGAAAACATTTAAATTATTCAAAGCCAGAAACCGAGTGTGCATTAAAACAAATTCTGTTCTTCAATTTCCTGTTGAATAATTCAGATTATGAATACATAAGCACGTCAAACAAAGAAATTAAACACATGAACATTGGGAGATGCACTTCACCAAAAATTTGACACAAGAATCTTGTGAAAAGCCTTCTTTATTACTGACCAATCCTTTGAAACTTAAAAATATACAATAGCCTTCTTGGATGCAAAAATCAACCTTTCATACTTCGAAATCAGAAGTATTTATAAGTTTATTTACAAAATATCCTGTCATAACAAATCAAGATGCAGTTTAGGAATATCTAAAACTGATTACATCTTGTACTACAAAAACATAGGGCAAGTTTGAACTACATTAGATTGCTGGCACTATTTTTCAGGAGACTGTTGTTGATCTGTCCTTTGACCTTTGCTACACTGTTGGTCCTACTGCTGAAGATAGAATCACTTTTTCAATCAAGTAACTTGCATAATTTGTCCCACCTCTTTTCACTTGGGATGCACAACTTGAGTAACGTTCTGTAAATTTCATCTGCCTCTGTTTATGTTTTAAAGGTTGGATAAGTTATAAAAATGTGTTTGATCTCATGCTAGATGTTTAAATCATACTCTAGAGTTTCTAGGAAAGATTTACATGTGATGCTCCCCTATATCCATGCAAATTTGGAACTATCCTTAGCATGGCTATCAATTTCTAGTTGCAATCAGGCAAAGTGATTAATTCTTCATTCAACACAAATAAAATTGGAAGTCCTTTCTTATTCAACACTTCAAAATTGTTAAAGAACCTCTGGACACCAATTTCTAAAACTTGGCATTTTTCCTCCAACTGTATCATGAGAATTTTCTTGGTTAAAACTTTCTTGATTTCTAATATGGTTTTAGTTCTATCATCAATCCCCAATTTTTCTAACTCATATTTGTTTTTGGAGTTGAGAAATTTGATAAGATTTATGTCTTCAGTAGGTTTTTCTTCCAGATTTTCTCTTATTTGTTCAATGACTTCTTTGGCTTTTTGAATTAGCTCATTCTGTTAAAAAATAATCTGTATTAGTGGCAAGAATTCTGTCATAGATACATTGATATCTATCCATATATTTTCCTTAGCTTGGGCTAAGGTTTGAGCCATGGTAGTTTCCTTCCCCAACTGTTGTAGCCTCTGCGTGAATCTCTAGGATTTCTGTAATTCAGCTAGATGTGAGGTCTCAATCCTTTCTTCCCGCTCTTCCAGAGCTTTTACCTATCCTTGTAATCTTTTGATTTCTTATCCTTGTATAGACATGTCCTCCATATCTTTTACCAATTTTCCAACAACATCTAAGTCTTGTGTTGGGGGTGTTGTTGATGTAGAAACCCCTGCTGTAGTTTAGGTATCCATTCCTGTTTGTGTTATTGCTATAATAGGTACTGCATCTAGTGGGACTATGACTAGCTATGCATTCTGTTCTTTTTCCTTGACTAGCTTGTCCATTTCTACTTCCAAGTTCCTTATTTGTGCATTTTGCTCCATAATTAACTTGATCATGTCTTCTTTTTGGCCCTATGTTTCCCCTATTTCTTTGGTTTGCGGATCATGAGTTGTTGAAAATTTCAACTATTTCCTAAGTGCTACAATGTCATCATTCTTCTTCTTGATCAGTTCTTTGGTTGCCTTAACATTTGATAGGTCATATCCTATCTTCATGACCAGTTCTTACAAGGATTTTATTTTATTATCTTTTGCCAAAGAATAGATATTTTCAATTTTCAATTGAGACTGGATATTGGTGAGTGATACTTGCAATTTAGAGGTAGTCCTTGTAGTATTTGTCAATGTGGAACATATCATTTCCCCTGTCTTCCTATGTATTTCCATCTGATCAATAGGATGGACATATTTTGCATCAAATTCAAATGAAGTCTTCTTGTAATCAACTGCAGATTCAGGATGGGGAACATGTGCCTGTAAGAATGGCATCCGCATTCTTCCATTCTCGGTGTCGAAGGTTGATAAGAGCCTATGTTGGGTTGTGGTAGTTTGTTTCCAGAACTGATCATAAGTGTTGAATTTGAGAAGTTCATTTTTATGATTGATCTCTTTATACTTATCAAAGATGCTTGTATCTGTCTGTCCTTTAATCAATCTTGATGTTTGAGCTGTGTTTGGATTCCCTTGTGAAACTGATGATGCTGGAGATCCAGCCAAGAAACTATCTGACTTTGGAGAAGAGTGTGGACCCTTTAGTATTATACTAGTTTGCTCATCCTCCTCTTTTGCAAAGACTGTTTTAGGATTGGACTTTGCTTTCTTCCTGTAAATATTGAATTCTTTGGTTGAAAGCTCTGTGATAGAAGGAGAGTCTTCCTCCCTTGGTCATTTCTCTACCTTTTCCTTAGGTGTGGGAGACTGTGAAGTTGATGTAGAAAGAAGCTTCTCCTCTACTTCCTGCAAGGTGTTTTATTCCAACTCAACCTGGTTCATGTACTTCTCAATTTTAGGTCTTTGTGTGTGAATATAAGGAGTGATTTTCTTTTCCAACCATAGCTTAGAAAATTTTCCAAATGGGTCATATGACCAAGTGAAGCTTAAGGGAAACTTCATCTGTTTTAGGAGGATGTCTGCCTCCCAATCTCTTGTTGTCCTACTCTTGCAGATAAAAGGTTCAATCTGAGTCTTTATTCTAAATTGTGATTTTTTCTTGGATGAAACAAAGTGAATTTCATCTGAATTGATCATATATCTGATGTATTCTAATGAAACAACCCTCATTGGGAGGTATTTAAGCAACTTTTAGGGTGGCAACTCACACCCATACACTCTTGTTTTAGTGTAATTATGGTACAAGTACAGTTACATGTCTTAGCCTCCTCACTGAGGTGTAAAATATTCTGAATCTCATCACTAACCCTGGGTTCTGCATTACTGCTCAGTAAACATGTGGCTGGATGAATAAACTGATCAATATAATCTTTGAAACTGTATTCTACTGAATTCTTCCTTACAAAGGAAGTCCAAAAAATGACTGAATGTGGATCTCCTGTTGATTCAGATTTTGTAGTGCAAATGGAAACCTATTTTCTTGATAAAATAGAAACATGCAAATCAAAACAAAAACATATCTGAACATTCCTTTAGTTTGAAACTTAAGGAATTGTTCATGGATGCTATCAGTAAGGAATTGGCTGAAATTAAAAATCATAGAGGGCTTTTCTTCAGTGGAGAGAACGGACAGAAAACCTGAAATAGGTTTATCTACCCATTCATCTATATAATATCCTAAAAGATATGAGAGTATGGAGATGCTTTTCTTAGCCTTGTCAGGAAAAATGGAGGAGGGGTATGGTGGATTTTTCTTTGGTAATTAAGCATCCTTGGGCAGGAAGATTTCGAAAATATTTTCTCTTTGGGAAAAAATTAACTTATGATATAGTTCATTTAGAGCTTCCATTGAGAAAGGGGTTGTAGAATCATTATGGGGGATCTACAAAATTTGATTGATTGTTTCAGGGGTAATTGTAAACAAAAATTCACCACTATGAGCTACAATGGTTCTCTGGCTTGGCAACTAACAAGCTTTGCATTTGAGGATAAACTCTGGGAAATAGTAGGTTTGAGGAAACATACAAAGGGGAAAATTGGATTCCCAGAGTCCGATCTCATCACTCTGGTCAAGCTAATTGTCTCCGAGCCAACAATGCAATTCGAATAAATCGAATTCACATTTTTTCTATGATATTTTATAGTCTCTGTCAGCCAGGGGGATGTGGTCGAGATAAATTTTGGGAGGGATCGTTGGATTGTTAGAATTATCATTATTTTTTTCCCTTCGGAGGCATTTTTTCAAATTCACATAGTAGGAAACAATGCTAATAGTGATGTATTTACCAGGAAATTGTTTTCAATTGAAAGTTGGTGGTAATGACAACTCTTTCACTGTGTGTTTTGGTTTCTTTTTCTGCCGCAAGAATCTTTTACCATGCGAAGGAAAATTAGGAAGAACATAGATGACTCGGGTGAATGAAAATGCAACAAAATGGTGAAAAATGAGTGGATCGAGAGGTTTTTATGGTTTCAGTAGCTACCCATTAGGGACACAGGACCGTTAGGAGATGTAAACGGTAATCCAGGGAAGATTTATTGCATAATGAGTAGGATAGGTGTCGTGAAAGGGTTGGAAGTGAGGGCAGAGTCACCGAGTGCGATGCTCTGATGGTTTTCTAGGGGGGGGGCGGGCAGGCGTATGGTGGCGCAGGGTGGGGGTTTGAAATTGCGAGGGAGTGACACGTTATGTGGGGCCGGAGGGGAGCTAAACTAAGTTTTAGACCCCTTACACCGATAAAGGTAGGAAGGGCAGGGGGGCGGAAAGCCGTTTAGGACCATTGATTTGGGTAAATGATGATCTGAGTGTTGAATCGTGCATGCCACTTACCCGCTATGCGTCAAAGTCCTTTTTATTTTGCGAGCTTTATAAAATAAGCGCCTATACTTAGACTAAGAATATATATGGCATAAAACATGAATTATTACATTTTCATCCCTTTTGATTCTAATTTTCTACTAGGCTTATTTTTCACTACCTAAGGGTGCATTTGAATGTGCAGACCCTTATTATTTTTCTCTTTGAAAGGGGAATTATCTAATCTAATTCTAACCTACTCATTTACCTTCATTGATCCAGCGTAAATAATTGGACCAATTTCTTCATCTACCTAGCTAATTTTAGCCAAGTTTAAACTGGTTCGCTAAATTATTTCTCTAGCCTAATAATGGAAATTGAAATGTGTTTGACCATGATTATGTTGTATGATTCAAACAAGGGTTCATAGTTGTGGCATTTAAAACAAGCTTCACACAAAATTCTATTTTATTTTCAAAACAAAACTATTTTTCTTCTAGTGGCATTTGAATTTGCATCACATTCACACTTGTTTTTGTTTTTTTCATGGGGTTCTTTTCATCATAATTTTCATCTTTTTTTTTACTCTTACTTTATTTTCTTTGATTTTATTTTTCTTTTCATATACTCTCTTTTCTTTTTCTTTTTAAAATTTTCTTTTTATATATATATATTTTGGAAATCATTTGCAAATTGAAAATAATTTACAATCTAAAATTACAAATAATGACATACTCAATCACCTTGAGATCTTATAATTATAGGACCAAACAGTGGCTCTAGTTGGGGATGGAATTCTCCATGTGAGGTGCCAAGAATTGTTGACCAATAGCTTTGAATCACCTTCTTCAGTAATTTTCTGCATCTGATTTATTTTGTTGCTGTTGTAATTATGGTGGAAAACTGATCAGGAGCTTATGGCCTTCTCTTCGGGCTTCAACCTCTGACACGAGTCACCCACTCATGTCAGTAAAGGAAAATGATATTTACAATGATATTAGTGAAAAAATCCTTCTATTCTTGTGAAAAATAATTTTTGAGCATTATGCCATTTACAGGTCCACCAGGAAGCTCTACTCCATCCATGTTTTTTAGGAAAAATGCATTATTACCTCTGTAAGTATTAATTGTGTAACGTCCCTTCCATAGATTATCAAAATTTCCATGCTTATATTTTTCTTCATTTCTTGAATCCCATTTTAGTACATTGTCTCCTATCTGAAAATCATTAGTCTTGGTTCTTCTATCATAAATTTTCTTTATGTTTTGCTGGATGACTTAGGTTTTGTTGTAAAATTCTTCTCTAGATTTCTACAGTTGTATTTTTTGATTTATTCTCCTTTGGATGTCATTAGATTCCACTTTTAATTCCCGAAAATTTTTGATAATAGGTACACCCAAAGAAGTGGGAAAAACAACATCCATCCCATAAACCAATTGATATGGGGACATGCCAATTTATTTCTTAGTGGTGAGTTTGTCAACCCATAATGCATTAACCAGTTTTTTGTGCCATGATTTCTTGTTTTCCTGCAATAATGTTTTGATGATATTGACTAAAATTTTGTTGGAAGACTCCGCTAATCCATTCCCCTAGGGGTAATAGGTTGTAGAGTGTCCTAAAGTGATTTGATACTTGCTGCAAAATGCCACCATCTTCTTTTATTTGAATGCTGCTGCATTATCGATGATTATTTTTCTGGGACATCCAAATATTGAGAGAATATTAGTTTCTAAAAATTTAATAATCACTGCATCAGTAGCTTGCCTTGTGGGTGTAGTTTCAATCCACTTGGTAAATAATCAGTGGATGTAAGGATCCACTTGTGTTGGGCTGAGGATGAAGGATGAATTTCCTCAATGAAATTCAAACCCCATTGTTGAAAAGTTGTTTCTACTGATATTGGCTTTAAGGGAAGGGGCAATAACTTTCCTTTGCCTTCAAAGTTTTGACATTGGTGGCATGAGGTGACTTCTTTTGTGGACATATGCAAATAAGGTTGGTTAATATAAACCAGCTCTTAAGATCTTGTCGGCAGTGGTCTTCCAGTACAAGTGTCCACCACAATCTCCTTCATGAAATTCCTGCATTACTTTATTAGTTTCATCCTTCAATAAAAAGTTTAGTAAAATTCCTCTAGCATCCTTCCAATACAAATTATTGTCCAAAATACAAAATTTCATAGATTTGAGTTTAAGAAATCTAGCTTTAGTTTTGGTCAAACCAGGAGGAGCTTGTAAATGATGTAAGACAAAATTAAGGTCTGCATACCAGGGATATGTTGCAAAAGATTCAATTACTTGTGGAGTCACTTGCTCTCCTTGTTCATCAAGTGTAGCTACAAACTTTATATCAAAAGCATGAAAATTTTATTCAAATATTAATTTAGCTAATCCCTGACCCTTTATGAGTTTGGTAGGTTTAATCTCAATGTCATATTCTAAGATAATGACAATCCATTTACCCCTTTTCCCATCAGGACTATTTTTGGTCAATATATCTTTTATCACACTGTTTGGAACAAAAGAAATTATATGTGAATGAAGAATATAAACTCTAAAATATTTAATTTCCTTTACTAAAGCAATTTCTTTGTTTTCCATAATGTTGTATTTTAATGCAACATCTCTTCTGTAAGAGAACTTCTGTAGTAGTATGTTGAGATGCAAATGATAAAATAAAAAAATATTTGGTGAAATGAGGGCTGATTAATATAGGGGCTTACGTTAAGGCTTGTTTTAATTGATCAAATGATTGTTTTTCTCTATATTCCATTTTACCTCAGTGTCCTTTCTCAACATGTTTTTTATATTTCTCAGAAGTTATGCTAAATAAAGGATAAATCTCCTCAGAAAATTTCCAATGAAGGATTGGAGTTCCTTTACATTTCTAGGAGGACCTATATTTAAAATAACTTTAATTCTACTGGGATCAATTCTGATTCCATATTTTGAAATACTGTCTCCTAATATTTTTCCTTCTTCCAAAACAAATAATGTTTTCTTTTGAGTTGAGGGAAATACCAAATTTCCTGCATTTTTGAAATACTCTTCTTAGGTGAAGAAAATTCTCTTCATCTCTTTTTGAGAAAACCGTGATATCATCAAGATATATAACTATCAACCTGTATATCTCATCTGCAGAAATTTCCATTTCTCTTTGGAATGTAGCACCAACATTCATTAAACCAAAAGGAATCTTCACATACATGAAAGTTCCCCAAGGTGTAATAAATGTTGTATTTTCCTGATCTTCATGATGCACTAAAACTTGATTGAACTAGAGAAACCATCTAATAAATAAATTATGCTAGACCCCACCACCTTATGCAAAATGTGATCGATTTTAGGCAAAGGGTAGTGTTGAGGCCTAAAAATTCACTGTAACAACATGGGGGATGACCACCCGGACCAGACCTTAAAGCAGTTCCTTTTCCATTTGGAATTGTGGCTCCAACTAGTTTAACTAGGTCCAGTTACCTTCTTTCAATCTCCATTGACTCAAAATATGACTTTTATTTACTAATGGGAAAGAGACATCAGATCATTTCTCTTGCTGTTTAGGCAAGCAAGTGATCTTTAAGCTAATTTGGGTTTAGCCAAGCCACAATTAAAGTTCTGCCTCTTTGGGAAGAGGATTTTTTAATGATGTAGAATTTAATCTATATGCAATATTATTCTAAGATGTAAGCAACAGAAACTATTTTAATCCTATCTCAATTAGGCATATGTAGATCTATCCCAACAGAGAGTAAGATGTTTAAAATAATTGAGATTTAAATATGTTTGTTTTGAATGAATATCAAGCTAACGAAGTAGTTCAATTAACTGATATTGTGAATCCCAAACACATTCTATTTAGAGACCACTTAACTGAAATACTTAATCAACAAGACTCATGAAGTAGTTCTCAAAATGATATTGATTATTTAATCAGTAACTTGGATAATTAAACAATAACATGTGGAAATAGTTCACAACATATTACTATTCAATAAATCAATTTTGTAAGACAGATTTCTGAGTAAATAGTTATTTACAAATCAGAATTCAGCCCATAAGAGCAGAGACGAATAATAAGATAAATTGAGGCAAATTACTCATACCGACAGAAGTGCACAAGTATGAGAATAAATTGACACATTCTTGTTATCAAAAAATGAAACCAGTGTTTAAAATAATAGTATTATAAATACCAATTTATTAAGTCCATTTCTCCAGCTATGGTGTCTAACAGTGTTTTACAATGCCTGAACTTCTGCTTTCAAAATCAGAGCTATAGTACTGCAAGACTCCGTTCATTATACATAACTTAGAATGTAAAAGAAAAACCTCAGTAATCTCCAGATCTGAGATTCCTCTTCTATCACCCTACAACTCTAAATTCATATTACAGAAGTGCTTTTATAATTCCAGAATTGCAGAGGACAGAAGCCCTCTTACATTCTACAATCTGCTATTTATAATATTTACAAAAGAATTCTCAATAAGAAAGTTTGTTGAAGAGTAGTTCTGCTTAATCAATTTCCATTGGTTCAAATCATATTCTTCAATTGTTGGAGCCTTCTCATTGATTGAGATATTATTATTCTCATCTCTTCAACTATTTTCCTGCAAAAATAAATCAAAACAAAATTAAAATGCAAAAATAAAATCAAAATGCCAAATCTAGAAATAAAAATAAATCCAATCAAAACTTAGTTAAATAAATAATTAAAAAGGAAATATAAGCTTTATTTTGATGTCTGTGCTGATATGATTGGCCAAGGAGAACATAGACGAATGGATCTACACTCATAAGAAGTTGTGGCAAATGAAAATGCAAAAAATAAAACTCAGAAAATTAGTTTTGTTTAAAAATTCAGAGCTTGATCTTTTGCTGAATTTTAAACCCAATAAATGATCAAATCTAGAAATGAAACAACTTCAGAAATGATCTCCATCATTTTATCTATTTAATGAGTCATCCTGGGCCTCATTTGGCTAAGTAAAACTCCATTTATGAGCTTCCAAAGTTGGTATCTTAAAATTTCCAGAATTCTGGAATTTCTGTTACTTGGGCTAAAAAATATTTAAAAAAAAAAATTAATTTCTAATCCTAAATTAAATTACATTATTTAATTAATTAATAATAATTAATTTCAATTATATTATTAATCTAATTTAGTTATAATCTAATTCTAAATTAAATTATGGTTTTTGATTAATTAATGCTAATTAAATGCAATTATATTATCAATCTCAATTAATAATAAATTAATTGTAAACTGAATTAAACTAATTAAATAAAATGATTTATTGATCAATTAAAATATTAAAATATTATATTAATATTATAATTAAAATTATATTAAAATTATAATAAAAATATAATTTAATTATAATATTATATAATATAATTTATTTTAATTAATAATTCACAAAATATAAAGATTCACACCACGTGAGAGAGAGAGGAGGAGTGGAGTGGAGAGTAAAAGTAATAAGGGAGGAGGAGAGGTGAGTGAGTGGGAGTTATAAGGTGGAGGGTGATGTGAGGAAATTAAGTCGGGAGGCATAAGGAGAAGCGAACTTTACATTAAAATCTTTTTAACCCTTCACATGTTTTCCAAATCGCAATTTGCAATAAGAATTTTTTTTGAAGTGCTTTACGAAATGCAATATGCGATATTGCGATATCGCAATTTCACAATCGTGTTTTTATTTCGGTATTTTTAAACCATGTTTTTTAAATTTAAGGATTTTTAGAAGAGGGGATGTGGTGTGAGGTGAGGTCCACGTGAATATACAATCCTACAAATTGGACTTCAGACATTTTGCAATTTTGGAGTTTTGAGTTTGGCAATTCGTTTAAAAAAAAAATTTGAAGTAAATTACCAAGATCCCGAAATGTGTTTTACTTCATTATGCAATTTAGTTGGGCCATTTTGTAGGATAGTTGGTGAAAAATGAAAGAAATAATAAAATTGAACTAAAAATTAATATTTACAATAAATGATTATTTTAGCTACGAGAATTAAAATATTGATACATTTATACATTTTTAACCCAAGCGAGAAAATAATCAAAACTTCAAAGGAGTGCCATTTACAAACCGTTTGACCAAATGAAGTGAAACAGGTATCATTGGAAAGCTTATGAAAAACCAGATTCAATGAAACAGTAAAAATAGAAATCCGATAAAAATGAAAAAATGACAAAATTACAAAACAATTAACTTAATCAAAATCCTAAAAGGTGTTTAGCCAAAAATTTTGTAGAAAGGGTCCCCATTATTTGAAGTACATAAGTCAAAAATGGGGTTTTGGGGGGGGGGGGGGGGTTGGGGGGTTGTATTTTACCACAATAGGTAGTTATATTTCAGAGAAACTTTATTGAGGTTTCTAATAGTCTAATCTCTCCAGTCTTTTTCCTAGTTGGAACTAAGCTTGACACCCTCTTAGAGTATCTTAATGGTATAATGATCTAGGCATCATACATATTTTTGACCTCCTTTTCAATTATAGGCATCATCATTGGGTTAATCATCATAAGTTTATGTTTAAAAGGCTTTTGGTCATGTTTCATAGGAATCTTATGTTGTATTATGCTGGTGTCATAAGATTGCAAATATTCATAACTCCATGAAAATACATCTATGAATTCTTTGAACAAGTTTATATATTTATGTTTTTCTGCAGGGGGTAAAGATTTAGACAATTTAACCATTTCTGGTTCTTGTTCAGTTCCTATATTGTAGTCTTCAACTTCATCTCCAATAGGTTCAATTTTAGGCTTTTTAGCTACATCATTGAAATCAAAAAATTCCTCTAAGGGGACTAACCCTCTAGGAAAAACATTATCTTTCAGTTGCAATATTTTTAATTCCTCTTGTTCTTGATCCATTTCTTTTAATTCTATCTTATTGAAACTTTTATTTACATTCTCATTCACATTATCTTCTAAATCTAAATCTAGATCTATATTAGCACACTCAAATTCCTCCTTTGATCGTAAAAAGCTTTCAATCTACTCATCGTTTCCTAAGACTTGCCAGTATCCGATGTTGTCTGGGACAACTGGTCTGTTCTTTACTTCAATGATGTATTGGTGACTAAGATGGTATGGCATTTTATATCTACTAGTTGAAGTAGCCAGATCATCAGCTAGGATGTTTTGTCCTATGAGATTGTAGACAAATCATATTCAATAAAAGGTTCAAGAAAATCCAGGATAACATTTCTATAAGCTCTTAATCTTGGGTGCTTGGCAACATACTCTCCTTTATTTTTTTAATTATCAGTTTTGAGTCTTCATGAATGGAAATTCTCTTGGCTCCTAGCTTCTTTAAAAGTTGTAACCCTATGATTAAGGCTTCATATTCAGCTATATTGTTGGTACATTGAAATTTTAGTTTATATACATATCCTTCTGAGTGGTTGGTTTTTGAATTTGAAACTCGCAATCCTGCTCCCGACCCTTCTTTACTGACAGCTCCATCAAAATCCATATTCTGCAGAGGTTCATTTTATTTATCATGTTTTAATGCTTCTGTTTTGTTTTCTTGAATTTCACACAAACCAGTTTCTAAATTTTCAATTTTTTTTTCTATGCCCCCAACATTATACAAAATGAAAGAATCCAGGTTTCAATGGAATGAATATAAGGGATAATTGTGTGGGTTTTCCTCATTGATGACCATGAAATTCATCAATGTTTCCCTATATAATCTCCTTTGCTGACCAAACATAGAAATTGTACCATACGTAATATCCATTTGAAGGGTACCTTGCAGCTTAGCTCCCCATGAGTGAGACAGTAACATGCCATATTTAGGAGGTATGTTAGCAACAACAATATCCATTAACACACTCTTGGCTGGTATCTACGATAAAGTGACACATAATCCTTAATCAGACCTAGGTATTTTACTTTACTTGAATAAAAATAAAACAAGTCTTTGTATGGTCCAGTGATATCAAGTCATAATTTTCCATGGAAACTTTAGGCATAAGATTGTGTGAAGCACCTGAGTCAAGCATTACATTATGAAAAATAATATCGTGAAAGTTTAGACTTACATAAAATGGAGGTACACCTCATTCCTGAGGCTTTCCATCAATTTTAGGTCCAAACAGTAATTCTGGTTGATAATAAATTAAATTTACTTTATCTGCACCTTCCCCTATCTTCAAAGCTTTCATCACTTGTGATCTGTAAACATTCTTGTTCATGAGTTATGTTAGCAGAATGGGTATTTTGAGTTTAGCCAACTCATTTTGATACTGAATGTTGTTTGAGTTTTATCTACATTGACGACATCTTGTTTCTTAACAACATATTTTTGGAAATTATCTTTATGTTGGCTAGGAGATGGAATATTAGTTTAGGTTGTTTTAGAAACAGTATAAAAATTTTCCTAGCAGGGATCTCTGCACTCTTTTTGGGAGAAATATCAGAACTTTTCTTAGCAGAGGTATCAAATGTATTTTTAAAGGGAGTATCAACAATATTTTTAGTATAATTATCATTTGTTTTCCTACTCATTAGGCTATACTATTTATGGACTTCCATTATTGCATTCTCAAAACCTTGTTTGTAATCTTGTGATTCCTCTAAATTTACTCCAGGTTGTGAAAGCAAAAAGAGATCTTGTTCTTCCTGAGTTAAGAAAATGGTTTCACTATCATTTAATCCCATTAAGTTAATATGATTTTCATCAAGGTCTTCCACTAACTCTCCCTCTTCATCTGCATAGTTCTCTTGAAATGGGGGTCTTATTTGTTGATCTGGAACTTTTTGTTCCCTTTGTTTGATCTGGTCTGAAATATCTTGCCTTTTCTACAATTCCAAAAGTAAGTGCATCATAATTTTAGGGAAAACCAACCCCAACTCACTTATGCTTATTCTTTCCATCATTCTCTCCATGGTTCAAATTAGCGAATATATTTTTGCATCAGGAGAAGAAGTAGATGGTTCTTCCTTTATAGTTACTCTCCTATTAGTCCTAAGTCTAACCATTTTAGCTAACAAATTCTCTTCTACACTCATAACATCTCTATGCATTTCCTCCAAGGTTGCAGAGTTTCGTTCTCTTAATTGGTAAGACATCATCATCGAAACCATCCAGGAATTTAATCACTTGTGAACGACCAACCATCTAACTATAAAAAATGGAAAAGTTCTATCTAAAGTCATTTGTGCCTCTTAAAAAGATCTAGTGAATTCGAGTAATGCCATGGTAAGGCGTAAGTCATCGATTCAAGTCCAATAAAGGGCTCATGTTTCACATGAAGAAAGAATGCTCGGGTGTCCATTTCTCATCGTATGAAAAAAACTGGTAAAGTAGAAGAGAAAAAAATGGTAAAGTAGAAGAGAAAAAAACTGGTAATAGAGATGGTAAACTGTACAAGTTACCGATAACATACTCATATGATATTTTGGAAATGAGTAAAAGGCTTTGACGTATAGAGAGGACCTTACCATTAGAGAAAGAACCATAGAAGATAAACCTTGAGGGGGCTTAAGATTTTCTGGAATTGCATTGTAAACATTGTTAAATCTACTCCAATAATATTGCACACTCTCTCTAGGGGCCCTTCTAATGCTCTCACATTCTAATAAAAACTAAAGGGGTTTTTTCTTAACTTCCCATCTATTAATAATGATTTGTGAAAAGCAGTGAGATCATTTATATTAGTTGTTGGTAAAGATTTGAACCATTTTATAACTTCCCTGATTAGACTTTGAGAAAAAAGTCTCATTTTTACATGTTCCTCATCAACTTCCTGAAGATAAGAATAATCCTTCATTCTATCAACATGTTATTGAGTAGTGATGGGTCGAGTACCATCAAACTAAGGGATCTAGTTGATATTCTGTGGCATGTGTAAAGAGGCAATGAGAGACAAGGGAGCATATCTTGCTGCCATGATTGGGATTTGGGGATAAACAATAGATGAGGCTATGAGGGGTGTAGGTGTAGGAGTTCCCATAATAGGTTGAAACACTTTCTGTGATGCTATTTGAGAAGTAGTGGAGATTATAGAGGAAGTGAGTCTAGTTGATATAGGATGAACTGATTGAGAGGAAGCAGAAGATGCCATTATTGTTAGGGCAGAGAGTTCAAGAGATTATTGGATATATGCCTCATGTAAAACTTGATCAAATTCTGATACTAGATCCTGTAATTTGTCCAAGTTTTGGAGGGTATACTGATCATAATTTGTTTTAATAGATTGCCTTTCAGATGTATAGGGTTGTAGATCTGATTGATCAAACACTGTCTCCTCCACAAAACTATCAGACTTAGTCCTAAATATACTATTTTGAAATGGTAGATCAAACTCAATATTCTCTATAATCACAAAACTATCAGGGAGAGAGTTTGCTCTGGGTGGGGTACTGCAATTTCCTTGAATTTTAGCTAAAATTCTCTTCATAATCAATTTTTCAGGGTCATTTAAGATCTTAGCAGGTTTTGGATCTGGATGAGATTTGGTGTGAATTCTTTTTGGAGCCAGAACTAAAATTTTAAGCACACAACTCAATTATTTACAAGGTTTACAAACTCTGAACATTTATTTATGAAATTTGGACCATTAATTTTCCTGAAATAAAGTTTTTTTAACTAGGGAAATGTATCTTTAGAAGTAAAACTCTGTTCTTCCCCAATATGGTCTCCACTATGTTACCACTCCGTAATCTTCGAGGTTGTGAGAGAAATTACAGAGGTAACCAAAAAACCACTTTGGAAGCTGGGATCTAGCCCTGCCAGCTTCAAAGAGGGATCTCTCTGTTAGATTTAGATTTATTTATGTTGAGATATTAGGCTAGTTATGAAATTATATTGTTTGTTTGATTGATTGAGATTTTTTGGTTGATTAATTATTAAATTACCATTGGGCTATGGACTATATGAATTAAAACATGGATTTTCTTCAACTTTTATAAAGTGGTTTCATAGGGCAAGGCATTCAATCTAATTGGATTTTGTAGTTTAAATGAAATGAATGAGAAGAAGTGAATGTATTTCCATTAAGTAAAGAACAATTAAGAATTTAGTTACTTAATTTCAGTTGAAAACATTTAAATTATTCAAATCCAGAAAAAAAAGTGTGCATTAAAAAAAATTCTATTCTTCAATATTTTGTTGAATAATTCAGATTATGAATACATAAGCATGGAAAAAAAAGAAAGTAAACACATGAAAAATGAGATATGCGCTTCACGAAAAATTTGAAACAAGAATCCTGTGAAAATCCTTCTTTATTATTGATCAGTTCTCCGAAACTTGAAAATATACAATAGCCTTCTTCGATGAAAAACTAAGCCTTTCATACTTTGAAATCATAAGTATTTATAAGTTTATTTACAAAATATCATGTCATAATAGATCAGGATGCATTTTAGGAATATATACAAGTAATTACATCTTTTATTACAAAAATATAGGGCAATTGTTGGCACTATTTTTCAAGAGAATGTTGTTGATCTGTCCTTTGACCTTTGCTGCGTTGTTGGTCTTGCTGCTAAAGATAGAATCAATTTTTCAATCAATTAACTTGCATAATTTGTCCCACCTCTCTTCACTTGGGATGAAAAACTTGAGTAACTTTCTGTAAATTTCATATGCCTATGTATATTTTGTAAATGTGGGCTTTGTGATAAAAATGTGTTTGATCTCATGCTGGATGTTTAAATCATACTCCAGAGTCTCCAGGAAAGCTTTACCTGTGATGATCCCATATATCTATGAAAATTTTGAACTATCCTTAGCCATGGCTATCAATTTCTGGTTGTAATCAGACAAAGTGATTAATTTGTCATTCAACACAAATAAACTTGGAATTCCTTTCTTGTTCAACACTTCAAACTTGTTAAAGAACCTCTGGACACCAATTTCCATAACTTGGCATTTTTCCTCCAACTGTATCATGTGATTTTTCTTAGTTAACAATTTCTTGATTTCTAATATGGTTTCAGTTCTATCCTCAATCCCCAATTCTTCTAACTCATATATGTTTTTGGTGTTGAGAATTTTTATAAGATTTATGAATTCAACATGTTTTTCTTCTAGCTTTTCTCACTTTCTGAATTAGCTCATCATGTTAAAAAATAATCTGTATTAGTGGCCATATTTATGTCATAGATTTTTTGATATTTATCCATATTTTTATCACCAAATTGAGTCCTATTGGGCTGCTAAAATAGTCAAATTGGAGTAACTCTTTCAAACCACTTCCAACTGGAAATTAGCCTATCCAGTCTGAGAGGGCTCTCTCAAAAGAAGAATAAATGATTTTCAATGAAGTTTAAAGCACATGGATAAATTTGAATTGGATTGAATGTTTTTTTGTGTAGGTGAAATATGTAGATGTTTTAATACCATTGGACATGGGGTCCATCATCAATAAACTCGATGACAATAATTCTTCTTAAGTGACCCGAGGCAAAAAAAGGTTTCAAAAATATGGTTCATACACATAACATAGGAAAACACATTCATTTCACCACTAAAGGAAGTCAGAGCATAATATTATGAATTCCAAGTAATTAGAGATGAAATATACTACAAGTGATTAAAGAGGAAAGATATAAAGTAAACAAAACACTGAACACCTCATTCAAATCTCAAGTTTGGAAGGAAAATGTCAATTAAAAAACAACAAAAGTCATGGAAGCCAAGGCACTTATATTCTTATCAAATCACACACAAAGGACATAACAATAAAATACATGTGTACAGGAAATTGGAGCATATTATTGAATTCCAAGTGATTACACTTGAGCCACTCCATAAAGATCAAAGGACTATGGTAAACAAGCATATATAAGAACATAAAATGAATATTGGGTCTGAAATAAGCTGCTGTAAAAGTATATTATTGATAATGAAAGGTTACAATAGTAGTAGTGTCAAGTCACCATCTCCCAACCCTTCATTCATTGAAGTACTGTTTACTTATAGGCATCTAGCCTTTACATCGAATCTGCCAAATGGTTAGATCATTAAGTTCTTTTACTGCCACCTAGTCTAACCACAAACTAGATATTTGTAACTAGAAACTGCCACCTAATAAATTAGGAGTTAGAGTCCTAACATAACTTGAACACCTATTTATTACATTTTTATCTAAGAGATAATCCAACTACATCGAAAGGAATAATTTCCTTCAACAATACTGACCAAAATCAAAACATAAATACCCTCATTGTCTTCATGAGACTGTTCTACCTACTATTTAAGGAGCTATTACATTGATGATATGGCAACATGATGAGATGGCATCTCCAAACCATCTTCATGACAAATGTTTCCATTCAGAAATCCTCTGTTCTGATACTCTTTAACACTGCTATGATACTCTTTGAAATTTCCTATGGAGAAATTTTTTTGGAAAAGTTCCTTACCCTTCGAACATTTCCAAAAACTGAATTTTCTGCAAAAACAAAGTTTTTAGCTACTTTTGCAACGAGATTCTGTAGCGAAAACATTTAGGTCACATGTGCTCGACATATGCTACTTCTGACCATTGGATGGTTTTTTTTTTCCAAAGAAAAAATCGAACCTTCTATTTAAAAACATAGAGAGTTACATAGTATATGAAATATGCATTCAAAAAACTACATTTCCTTCTTGTTACATAAAGGAGATGGAGTTATTGCTGATGATTTTGAGGAGAAACCTCATTTCACAGCCGTAGTCATTCATTGAGTTGATACTCAACATATTTTTTACCCTAGGGCTTTATACAGGTTTTCGCCCAGCGAGTACATAAAACCAGGCCATCCTTTGAGCCCCTTGGATCAAGCATAGGCGGTGGCACGGTCAGCTCAAACAAAGATCATTGATAAGTTTGATACATCATTGTTTTTCTGTCACGAGCGTCCTCAATAAAGAAAATAGTCAACAGACATATTGAAAGATGTTTTGTTTTATCATAAATACAAAAAGTACGAGTCAGTAAGTATTAATAAAAATAAGTAGAATAACTCTTCCAAATTGAAAATGAACATTAAGATTTTCAAACAGGTCCATCTTGGCTTTCTCACGAAGCTATCCGATTACTATATCATGTAGAATGCCCTCTTTAGAAAGAAGGTTTGCTTCGCGGTTCCGCTTCCTGTAAATGTGGCAAACATATATCTCGTTAAAATATGCTTTTAATCTAGATACCTCATTAAGTAACGGAAGCAAGATATAATTTATGCATCGTTGAGTCCCATTGAACCATTTGACAATGTTTAGAGAGTCTCAAAATGTGAACTATCTCAGCTTAAGAGATACATGCATTAAGAGAAGGTGTAAAGCTTTTAATTAAAGTTGTTTGACCCCTGACCCAGGCAGTGAGGCTTGAGGATTTTCTGGAAGGTAAACCAAACCAGAGAAAACCCGCTCACGTCTCTATCCTTGGAAATTAAAGGCCTATCAAAATAATCATGGAATCTTCACTGGATGTTCGTGAATGTCTCTCAGAAGTTTTTTTTTAGGGAATTGGAAAATATTCATAGATAGAAACACCCTCCGCTGCCAATTTTCTGATGGGAAATAGAGAGTCTTTAAATATTGTCTGGTTTCGAGCAATCCAGGTTCCCCAAGCTATTAGTAGGGGGATGTTCCTCACCCTGTTATTTAGTGCCTCTTGCCACCATCTCTGCCAAGCTTCCTAAAGCTCTCTTCCTTCCCATCTATGTGGAATTTTGAGAAACCTCAAAGTTTCATTCCACAAACTGATGTTGAAGGGGCATGTAAGAAATAAATGATGAGCTGATTCTGGGCTATCCTTACACAAAATGCACCAACCCGGACCTATCTTCCCCCTTTGTTGAAGAAAGTCCCAAGTGGGTACCTTTTTCTGGAGAATGCACCAGAAAAAAAACCTTATTTTTTCTGGTCCTTTCAACTCCCACAGAGGTTTATACCACCAATCCTGAGCACCCCATCCTTTCTGTGTCATAATCCAGTTATATCCAAACTTTGGAGTGTACATCCCTGACTGGGAATGAACCCATCTGAGTTCATCCTTATTTTCTTGTAGCCTGACATTGGATTTTTGAATATCCCTTGTGAATGTATCCCATTCCTCAATCCATATTTCATCAAATTGGAGTTCATCCCCAGTCATCCAACCTTGTGTGAAAAAAATTGTTCATTCCTAATTTGTGATCGACCACAAAAATGTGAAACCTCTGAGGTTCAGCTCCTTAATGAGTTCTCTGTTTAGCTGGAAAGTCTTGGTGCAGCCCACCCATGGGTCACGAACCAACCTCACCCTGGTTCCATCCCCCACCTGCCAGGCTAGGCCTTGTTCAATGATATTGACCGAAGCAATGGTGGATTTCCACACTATTGAAGAATTTTTGGAGTTTTTATGAGGCATTCTCAGCCAGTCCTGTATTGGCAGAGGGTCAATTTATTTCCTTTTTGTGACAGTTGTCCAAAGGTTTTCTAGGGTAATAAGTCTCCATGCTAATTTTGCTCCCAATGATTTAGAGAAAGAGGCTAGCTCTTTTATTCCCCAACTTCCCCAGGATTTCGGCCTTGCTATTTTCTCCCAGGCCACCCAGGGGGTTACATGATCCTTTTTGGATCCTTCCCATAAGAATCTACATCATACTTTTTTTATTGAGGAGAGGATGCTTTTTGGAACCCATGTAAGCCCAACCCAGTATACCGGGATGGCCATCACAATAGATTTTATCAATACAAGCCTTCCTGCTCTTGATAACCATTTGAAGCTCCAGTGTTTCATTCTTGCCTCGATTTTTGAAACGAGCCATTTCCAATCCTATACCATGTAAGAGTCAGTCTTGAGGAAAAAACCGAAATATTTGAAGGTGTCCTTTAGAGATTTAACTTCAAACTGGAGTACTCCTTCAATTCTGCCCACTTCAGCCCTTGATAGACCAGCTGTTGTCAGGGATGACTTCTGACTGTTTATACTAAGGCCCGTGGCTTTTAGGAATAGTTCCAGTAGCACATTTAGGCGTCTCCAATCTTCCAAGCTACCATCACTGAACAACATAATATCATCGACAAACAAAAAATGGGTGACATTTAAGTTTACTGCCACTTCTATTCCTTTTAGATACCCTCTCCTCTTTGCTTCGTGGATCATCAAGCTCAGTCCTTCTACTGCCAAAAGAAACAGGAGGAGGGAGAGAGGGCATCCTTGTCGAAGGCCTCTTTGTGGATTGAAAAAACTAGAGGCTGCACCATTTATTAATACAACAATACTTGAAGAAGAGATACAGCTCATCCCCCAATTGATAAAATCCAACCTGAAACCAAGATGAGTCATTAGCAACCTTAAGTACAACCAGCTGATTCTATCATAAGCCTTGGAAAAGTGAATTTTAACTATAGCTCCTTTTTTCTTGCTTCTCTTAAGGCTATGGAGAGTTTCTTGAGCTACCCCGATAACCTCGTGAATTTGCCTTCCATCCAGGAAACCAAATTGTTCCATCGAGATGTTTTTGGAAAAGAAATGTTTTAGACAAGTGGCTATCACCTTAGAGATGATATTATAAATACAAGAGTAGAGAGAGATGGGGCGAAAGTCATCAAAATATTTAGGATGTTCTTTTTTGAGAATTAGGGCTAAGAAAGTTGCGTTTAAGGGCTGGTAAATTGTACCAAAACTGCGAGACTCTTCCACCAATTCTACCAAGTCTTTTGCCAAAAATTCAAAGAAGTGCTAAAAGAATTCAACTATCCACCCATCAGGCCTAGGAATTTTATCCTTCTGCATAAAGTTTAGGATGTCTTCTACTTCCTTCTTTGAGACCGGCTCCATGATGTTGTTATTTCCTTCCTCATCTATGTAGCTGGGGAAAAATTGTGCCACCCTTATAAATTCAGCTATTGAGGCTTCTGTTGGAGCTCTATAGAGGTTTTTGAAGTGACTAACCCCTAATGAGGAGAGGTCTTCAAAATAACAGGCCCATTCTCCATTTTCCATCTCCAGTTCCCATATGGTGTTAATATTTTTCCTTCCTTTGGCATAATTCTGATTTTTTTTTGTGTTTTCGTCTCCTGCTTGCAACCAGATAGCTCTACTTTTTAGTCGCCACCTTTCTTCCCTTTCCAACAAGATTTTCTTCTTGACCGTTTCCAGCTCCCTTATCCTGTTCCTTGACTCAATAGATGAGTAACCTGCTCCTTCCAGTCTCTCGAGATGATCGAGCTCCTCATTGACCTTCCTTAATTATTCCTCCTCTTTTAGTAATATCTGTTTTTCACATTCCTTGGATGCTTTCTTCACGAGCTTCAGGTTCTCCATCAGATTCTTACCCATATTCCCTGGGACCCTTGGGATGTTTTTCTTCCATGTGGCATGGAACATATTGATATATGAATCATTTTTTAACTAGGAGGAATTGAATTTGAAGGGGGATCTCGATTTCCTCAATTGACCTTTAATTTCAAGGAAAATGGGGAGATGATCAGATAGACACCCTTCCCCCACCCAGTGTCTGAATAGAGGTCTGAGCCACCAACTCTTTGCAAAGAAGGAATCTATCCAGATTTTTCCCCACCTAGTCTTCTCCCACTCTCAGGTTCCTCCAAGTACGTCTGGGCTTGATAAGAGTGGCATCTACCAGTTGAGATGAGGCCAAATTGTTTATAAAGAAATCCGTTAGTTGTTCAGCCCTCGCAGAAGGACCCCATGATTATGATAATCCCAACGATAAATTTATATCCCCTCCCAGGATTAGGTTTTGGTGTTTCAAAAAAGATTTTCCAAAAAGAGAATCCCAGAACTGCACTCTCTCTGTGTAGGACCCATAGACATTGAGCAATAGAAGAGGTAGACATAATTCATTTTAATATACCTCTAAGGCCAAGGAATTTTTTGACCCCCATGAAGACAACTCCTTCAACTTTGCAGGGTTAAAACCCGTGACTACACCTCCCGATCTGCCTTGGGCATCCAAAGCTTGGAAATCCCAACCAGGAAACATTCTTGAGAGTAATCCTATTACCTCCTCTCCCTGGCCCAAAGTTTCTTGGAGAAATAAGAGATCCAAATTGTGAGACTTCACCAATTCTTTTAAGGCTAGTTTTTTAGGCTGACTAGCCAAGCCCCTACAATTGTAGGAGAGAATGATCATCAATAACCATGTGAGGGTGTTTGCGCTGTTCTAAGCACCCCAGAGAGAGATCTCTACTTCCCATCCGCAATATCAAGTTTTCCTTTAACTTGAGATTTTGATAGGTTTTATTTCCTTCCTCTTGACTTTCTAGGCCCAATCAAAACAAGGTTTGATTCCAGCCCTCCAATGGCTTCCCTTTTCCATGGTTTGTTTGCCAGGGATCTAAGGTTATATGGAGGCTTTCCAAGGGGACTCAATGGGGGAGGGTTAGACTCAGTGACAATGCCATTAGGGGCAGGCCTTGGGGGGGGGGGGAGGGGGAGAGGTGAGGATACTATCAAGTGACTCAATCATTTCATGCAATTGAATATGTTCCATTTCTTTTAGCCTGGAAGGACCAGGCTTTGGTAGATCGATAAATGAAGAGCACATGAAAGAAACAGATGACGGAAAAGAGAAAAGTGGCATACCCTCCAGAGGTGCAACATCTGCCTCTTCTTCTCTTAGAGTATTTTGGGCCTGGGAAAACTGCTAGTCCTGATCACTGGCCTGCTGACTTGGATGGCTGTCATGATTTTCAAATGGCACCAATTCCTCTAATGTGTTGTCAAGATCCTCCATTTCTTCCATCAATTCCTCCTCAGGATCCTGGTTCTCTTCAAATTCTACTGGGGGGAGAGCCTCCTTATTTACCTTCTTTTTCTTTATTTTGCAAGTGTGACCCATAGGGAAATCCTTAGCCAAGTGCCCATACTTGTGGCACCTGTGACAACGAAATGGTAGATGTTTGTAATCCAAGATTTGAATATATTCATAATCCTTATACTTCAAACAAATTTTATCTGCTAGACCTTCACGGGGGTTCAAGTTTACCAGGATCCTGGTAGCACTCAAATCTCTTGTTTGTTTGTAAGATGTATCAACTTCTAGGAATTGTCCCAGGGTATTCCCAATAGATCAAAATGCAGAGTCTATCCAGAAAGGAAGAGGGATTCACGGGAGTTTAACCCATACCAGGTTCTCTTCCATATTCTCCATTTGAGCATCGAAGAGCGGAGTCCATCTTCGGAACAATACTGGCCTTTTCCCAAAACACCAATTCCTTGAAATTACCCAATCCACATGTTCTTTCTGCTCAAACTTCAAGCTAAACCATCCCTTGGCCAGGACTTTGATTTCCTTGGAAGTCCTAGGGGTGTCCTTCCATTCCGTATTGGTCCATTCAATGATATAATTTGCCAAAAATTTTCTACCACGGACCCTACCTACCAGAATTGTCTCAATGGCCTCCATAACTTCGTCTATACTGATGTATACTCCGAGAACACAACAAGGGAATTCCTCTTTTCTCCTAATGGCTTTGTTCTTTTTCCTCTTGGATTCAGCAGTACCGCTTCCTCCTCCTTCCTCTCCTTCCACAGAGTTTTTGTGAACATCTGCACCTTTTACTAATGGTGACTCAGGTCGCCTTTCGCCTGCTAAAATTTGGGCTTCCCTTTCTAGAACCCTAACATACCGGGCTTGAAGCTCTTCTTTGCCTATTCTTTTATGCCTATTTGATGATCCTCCTGCTCCACCTTCAGCTTCCCACAACAGTGGAGTCTTCGCTTGACCTCTACTAAATAGAATTTGGTTCCTTATGGATCACAAAACATCCTCACCTTTGACCGGGCCTGTGCTGGCCACCTCGCTTCCTTGTGAGAAGAGAAAATTCTCCAAGAATGTGAACCCTTGTCCCTAAGAGGGGTTCCTTAACGAACTAGATTTAATTCGAGACCTTCCTCTGGCCTGATCCAACCCTAATGTTCTATCCTCCCTCAAAGCTTTCAGACCCATAGTACCCTAAAAACCAAAACTACTTACTATATCTTCTAACGCTCCTGTGAAAACCGGAAAAGATGGGATACCTGGAACTAAAGAAGTTGGTAGGGTTTGCAGGCCTGCTTTGATGATTCTGCCTCCTCCGCAGCCCCTTGACTCCTCTGCTGATGTAGGTCCTCTTGTTCCTTCCACTTTTCAAACACAATTAAATGTGCTTTATAGGCTTTCCTCCAGCAACTCGGCCCCGTTCGCTAGACCCCGAATATCTCCAGGATCCAAAAGTTTCAGCTTTGCATCTGTGATGCTTGGGAAGAAAAGGTTCAGGTTTTTCTCGGAGACTTCATGTCCCCAGTAGGTGAGCAGATCCTCCGGCGCCGGCTCAACTTCCACGTGATCGTTATAGAAACCCATTGCTAAGACAAATGACCAACCTTAAAGCTAAGCCGCGATAGCGTAGAGATTGCAGATTCATAGAAACCCTATACCTGGAACGCCATCGAGGGATATGGTTAGGGTTTGTCACTTCTGACCATTGGATGGTGTTAGGTGATAAAAAAAATTTAAATATAGGCCTTAGAGTTCCTTAACCAAGTCAAAATAAGTGGCTTTGAAACAAAAATACATCTTCATAAATTCCACAGCAAAAAATGGGCTTCAAGCCTAGGGTACACTGCAGAATTGCCTAATTCCTCATAGACTTATAAAAATTTAGAATTTAAGCCTAGAAAAGGTCCATGAGTGTACTTGAATGTGAAATATGATGGAATAATACAAAAAGGATCTGTTGTTCACTATTACCTTCTCATTTAGCAACAGATTCTTCATGAGTAACTTCAATAGGTTCTTCTACAACCTTCATTTTCAAACCTTTCTTCTCTAATTTTTCCTTCATCATCTCCATATGTTCTTTCAATTCTTTGACTTGTCTCTGAAGACTCTTCCTTTTTGCCTGTAACCATAAATTCCTCTGCCTTGTGTGTTTCATCATGATGCGCAAAGGCTGTGTTCTTTTCAACAGATTTTTGCCCTTTCCAATGGATTTTTCAAAATGGATAACCTAATCAATCACTTTCTTTTCCACCTCATATATCAACTGTTTATCTTGTTTGTATCTTTCTAGATCCATATTTGTTTCAATCATCTCTTCTCTAGTCTCTTTCCACTGTTCTTTAAGAAGCTCTTTTTCAGTTTTCTCTATGAATTTTTCTTTACCCTCTCTTTGTTTGACAATTTCTTCTTCATCTTTGAGTTGTTCTTTCTAAAAATCTACCTCAGACTCCTTATGAACCTTCTTTTGGATTTACCTTCCTTTCCTTTAGTAATGTCTATCTCAGTAGGATATACAACTATGATTTATTCCACTACTGCCCCTTTTCCTTTATCTTTCCTCTGCTGCTTTCTATCATTTTTAATAACCTTAGTAATCTGTGATGTGGTGAAAGGTTTTCTAGGTTTAAATTGAAAACCTAAATCTTCAGTTGAAAAATATAATTTCTTAGCAGTGAGACCCTTCCTTTTAGTCTAAGATCCTTTTACCTCTACCGGTTTCACTACAGGAGTCTTTGAAATGTCTATTTCCTGTAAAATATCTTCAAGCCTACCTTTACCTCCAATGGATTCCTTTGTGCTTCTTCTAGAATTTTTTGTTGCATGTTTAGACTTGCTGATTGTAGCAGGCTCTATAACATGCTTTCTAGGTGTTGGATGAGGTGCTGCTTCTTGAATGAATTCAGTTTCTATCTCCATGATTTCAGATGAAGGCTGCAAACCTTCTTGATGATCACCTTCTGTATTTGCAATGGTATCCATTTCTCGTCTAGGAGTAAGAGTCTTGGATTTAGAGGTTTTCCTTGGAGTTAGAGCATCTATTTCATAACCACTCATAAACAAAAAGGTTTCCCAGCCTCTATTTAGTTTATTCAGTTCTTCCAGCACTAGAAATTTGGTCAATCCATGGTGAAAGATGGAGGTTTCATTCCTTTTAGGCTTACCCAACACCTTATCTGATACTTTTCCAAGACTTCTAAAAAGATATAAAGGGATATCCATTAGTTGTTTTCCTGCAAAATGAAGTAGCAACTTGAAATGATACATGTAGATTGTATGAAATATACCCTCGTAGGTAAATTACTTATGTATCACCACCAATAGTTTAGAATAGTCATATTTGAGACAAGTTATAGGAATCCATACAATCATATTTAACCCTACATGCTCAGGTTTCAAAAAACAAATTTGTAAATTGAATTTCGTGGCTTTAAAATACTCTTCTCTTGTCCTGAGGATTCCTGTTGCTTGAGAAATGCTATCAGGTGAAACTGGCAAATGGAGAATACCAACCTTCGTAGAAGTTCCCTTTAAATTTAGTGTGAAATATTGTGAAACCTGTATATGATGACCCTATAATATTTGACAAAACTACATGCACCCTGATCTTGTGAAAGCATCCATGGAAATAAGATCCTCCATGATTAATTTCGGGCTTATAGGCTCGTATTTTAATGATAGGCCTCCTTTATTTGTATTCTTTGGTGTAGCCATTTCCTTTGTTTGCAACACTGGCATTCTTTAGAAACTCACACCTATACAGTGAAGACTCGATGACAACAAGTTGCTATGGAAATACGAGGCTGGTATGACAGTGGACTTCTAGAGGAAGAAACAGTGATAGGGAGCTGTTTGAGTAGCAGGTTACAAGGATGAAAGAAAAAACGTAAGGAATGAAGGGTAAATTAGGGAAAAGAATGAGATGAAATTCATAAAAAAATGGTAATTGATGACCAAACGTGCTCAAATATTTTGTTAGTCATCAGTATTTTTGCCTGTTGTGATGAATATATGCCTTGCCTAGGTTTTCTAGAAACCAATTTCGAATAGTCAATTTTTCCTCTAGAAAACCCCTCAAAGAAATTTTTTCTTTTTTCCCTCTCTTGCAGATTATGTTAGAAGTGGTCATCAAGTTTTAGTCTTGATAAAAATCCCCTGTCCATAACTATCATAAGCCTTGTATATCTGAATATTCAAAATCCCCTGTTTTCACACAACTCACTGTCAAAGCATAAGACACGTTGTATTTTTCCCCTCTCACTATTTGAATGTCCATTTTATGACTTGACTATGTCTAAGAAACCCTTTAGAAATTATGAAAAATTGTCTAGGTTTAGGCGATGGTGCTTGGGATAAGTATCTTGAGAAAACTGTCTCTAGTCAAAAACTATGTTTTTTAATATCAGTCAGCTATCCTTTCCTTAAATCTAGTAAAGCAAATCCATTGGTTATCCCTAGGTCACACACCATCAGGTTTGTCATGTGTTTTTGTTTCAGTAAAGCTCAAAAGGTAAACTCAAGAAAAAAACAAAGTAAAAGATGGTCCTATGTCCAAAGAGAAAGTGATCAAGTGAGTTTCAATGTCCATCCTCATGGCACAACAGAAAAGGTTGCCAAAGGTCAAGACACCTTATCAAGACATCTCTGCAAGGATTCCAGAATTAATGGCATTAACCAAAATTGGGCTAAGAGACATTTCAAGAAAAATCTTCTTTCAAAACAGTTGACTGTTTGAAACTAAAGGAAATGCAGAGTTGAGAGAAAAAGGAACAAACTGGTTTTATCTCTGCAAATCAAAAATACCTAAGAATGTCAAGGAATCATCCATCATGGAAAATAAGTACAAAATTTGGGAAACTACTACACCAAGCACTGCATGTCACTTCAGGATGGTGTTTTTCTGCTCTTTCCAAACATCTGGGTACAACTCTGAAAATCAGCACTATGAGACTAGGTATGGCAGATTTCTGGCAAAGGGACCCTTCCAATGGTCTTTATGCATCAAAGTGAAAAGCATGAAAAAGGAACAGCTGCCTTTTTCATACCCCTGCAACCTAGACTGAAAACCATCAAAGACACCATCATCACAAATGAAACTAAGGCTACTACAAGGGAAAGGTCACACCTAAGAGAGAAAAAGCAGATATGTTGGATTTTGAAATACATTACATGTTCATTATCTTCACAGTGAATTTCTGCAAAGGACATGTCTCAAACAGATTGGATAAAGGATGAACAAGCTTGAAGTGCCTCCTTCAATGATAAGCAGAGGGCACAGATTTGTTATGAGTTACCCCTTAAAAGAGAAATAGAGAGCACATTTTATAGTTTGCAAAAAGGGAGATTTTCCTTTATACTAAAGAGTGAAAACTAGTTTTTCTGTTTTCAAAAAACTGTTTAGATGAACCACTGTGGAAGATGTTTCAATATTTTCATCAAAATTGGATGAAAGTGCAAAAAGGACATCGAAGAGCAAAGGGGACACCTCCTTCATGTCCAAGTAGATGGTGCAAAGGTGTTGAACTAAATTGTCTCCTTTGTTAGCTCCCTGTAATTTTCTAGATTGATTGAGATAAAAAGGTATAGGGTAACATCAAACCAAGCTTTGGAATCCTAGGACCTAGCCTTCCTGGATTTTGAGAGGGATCTCTCTAGTAGGTGTAAATATGTGAACTTGTTTGCTGATTAGGGTTGATTTTAGGCTAGATGTTAAGTGCAGGGTATTTTGATTGTTTTTGGTTGGGTATGACGCTCAAATAGATTTAGATAGAAAAAAAGGAAGATTGTTAAGTCATTGGGAAATGGAGTCAAACAAGGTCATGAATGAGTTCATCAATGGTTTCAAGAGCATTTTTAGGGCAATTTAACTTGGTTGGTGGATCTTTAAGGTTGTGAAGGATCATGAGATGGACATTAAACTTGGGAACTACAAGCTAATAAAGGGCAGAAACATAATCCTTTATATACTTGTAAAATGAGGGAGTTAGAAGATATATAAGCATAGGAAGAGAATCAAAGGCTTAAGCAAAACTGATCCATTTGATTTCAGACTGAAAGCAGATAATCAACCAAGACAACATTCAGATAAAACATAGAAAGGCAAAACATATTGAATCTTTCATGGGTTTTATCATCAAGAGCAGGAAAAACATTTAAGTTGCACAAGTAACTATAACCATAGAAGAAGAGACAAACCCTAGCATCCACAGTGACAGATATGAGAGTTCCTTGAGACAATTTTAGCTAAGTAAGGCAAAGAGCATGGTTAAGACAGACTTCTTTCATAAACTATAGGCAAAGCTACTTCAAAAGATGATTTCAAGAACATAGTACTTCAGAGGTAACAATATGCAGGGCTAGCCATAAATCATAATTGATACTAATTGATCTAAATCATTCAAGAAAATAGACAAGCCAAAAAAATATTAGAGAGCAAGAGATGAATTCTCTAACACATCTTAAGTAGAAGAAAACATTTAGGCAATGAAGGAAACAAACAGATCTAAGGTGCCATCAACAAGCATATCTTAGTCTAAATTTTTTGTCCTACTGCAGCATAGATGGATGGAAAACATATGAGAAACTTAGAAAACATTAACAAGAGAAAAATTCACCATCAACCAAGCCTATGGATCCTGCAAACAATCCTTCTCCATCAACAAGTGAATCAGATCATGCATAAGCTCCAAGACATCAATTTCTCATCAAAGGCTTCAAGGGACTATGTATTACTTCAACATAAGTCATCAACATCCAAAAAAATATACAAGAGCCTCATGCTCTATTTATGGAGCAAATGAGGAGGTGGAAACCCTAAGAGGCTTCCAAAAACCCTAATTCAGCCATAAATGTCATAAATGTGCTTAATGACCATGCAAGGCCCAAGACACATAAGAGATAAGGAAATAAATGAAACACACCAAAAAATAACTCCCTAATCAAATCAAGAGTGTTTTACCCAAGAAAATATTAAAAAACAAATTTTCCATTAATTTGTGTCTTTTGTTGACTTTTTGGCAAAAAACTGTCTCTGTGCGTAGCTCCATATCAGCAAAATTTAGGGTCTGTTGCAACTGAGTTTTGGACCCCTTCCCGGCATCGGATTCGGGCCCGTGATGGCTCGTTGGAAATGTTGGAGAGTATAAATTCAAGAAATACTTGATTTTTTCTGAATTTATGCCATTTACCCGCTCAAAAATAAAATCTCCCATGACTGCTCAACGAGCAGCGCCAGGCCTGAAAAGGAGGTGGAAAGGTCATTTTTGAGGTGTTTTTTGACCTTTTGAGGGGGAAAAAATGCTCCAAATGATCTGAATTGTTTTTTGGAGACTTATAGAGACATGAAAAAGCCAAAAATATAAAATTTAGCAGCTGAGGATGCCCCAAAAAAGAGCGTAGTGCCTAGGGCGCTGCGCTCCTAGGGGCCCAAATTTGGAAAAAACAAAAATTGTCCGGATTTTCTTCAAAATTGGTGGGTAGACCCATAAAGGGGTTTTAGACACCTGCTAAGAAGCCTCAGCCAAGAGCCCAAGTTTTTCATGAAATTTGGACCCGTTTAGCTCTTCTAGCTCTAGGAGGGCTTGCCTCAATTTAGCATTGGCAATCATGCTCTTCCTTGCATAGTGTTTGACCATTTTCTTCTGCAAGGCAAGGCCCCTCTTGACCTCTTTGAAATTTTTTTGCTCATGTTTGTAATAGTAGATGACCCTTTGTGCTCTTTCAAAATCCTTTTCCCATTCTCGAAGCTGGGCATCTTTTTCTAGGAGGAGTAATTTTGTGTTTATCCCTTGGTCTTCATTATCACTGTCTAGATCAACAAAGAAAGGGCCTTGAGAAACCTTTTTAATATTTTTTCTCCTCTTGACCGGTGCCTTTGGCTCAACACTCTTCATTTTTTCTTTGCCTTTGTCCGATGTTTTGATATTTTGTGAGGAGGTGGCCCTTTGCCTCTCAGAGGCAGCAAACACACTCCTTTTACCTCTATGATAAGTGCATGAGAGAGGGGAAATCATGGGAGTCTCAAAGGAAATGTTGACATCAATTTTTCCTTCACTATGCTCTGATTTTTCTATGTCTTCTATGGAGTGATCTTTGTCAAGACAGTCATGACAGCTATCATGACTGTCATGACTCTTTCTTGGACTGTTTTGGGCACTTAGATAGTTGCCTTCCTCATCTGGTTGTTCTTCTTCTTCACTGTTTTCCTCTTCTTCCTCATTTTCATCTTCTTCTTCGTCATCATTGTCATTGTCCTCTTCATCATCATGTTCACTGTTTTTATCTTTGTGACAATCATCACTGGTTTTATCTTTGTTTTCTTCTTCACTGTCTTGCTGCCCTTGGCCATTGCTGCTTTCTTTTTGGCCACTTTCTCCTTCTTCATTCTCTTCTTCACTGTCCTCTTGATCATCTTGCTGCCCTTGGCCATTGCTGCTTTCTTCTTGGCCACTTTCCTCTTCTTCATTCTCTTCTTCACTGTCCTCTTTGTCATCTTACTGCCCTTGGCCATTGCTGCTTTCTTCTTGGCCACTTTCCTCTTCCTCATTTTCTTCTTTGTCATCTTCCTCTTCATCAACTTCTTCTTCACTGTCCTCTCCTTCATCATCATTATCTGTCTCATCTTCTTCCTCACTTTTGCCTCCTATTTTCCCTTCACTAGGGCTGTTGTGAGCCCCTTCACTTGGTAAATCAAGGGAGGAAGTAATAGGTGAAATTCTTTGTGGAGAAGGCACGTGGGGAGATGATGGTTGTGTGGAGGTAGAAGGTTGTGAAGTGGAAGGAAAGCTTTGCTGGATGAAGGCTCGGGGGTCTGAAAACACATCATGTGAGATGAAGGTCTCCCAAGATATACCTTGTTTCTCTAGCTGGTATAGGACAATCATCTTGATCAGGGAGTGATGAAAGAGGCTAGGCATTTGGTGGTCATAGCTTTTCCTCTTGACAGCAGAGGCCATTTTATCAATACTCCGGAAAAGGTAATAAGGTAGATTCATCATTTTGACTTTGGTGAAATGCATCAGCAATCTGATATGATATGAATAGAGCCGGGAATACCTTCCCTCACATGTGAAGAAACTGATAATATGCCTCATTAATGTTGCATACCTCTCTAGCAGATAAGAAAAAGGAAAAATAGCCTTGCAATTTTGCTGATAGGTTGGTTTCAAATAAGGCCCATAGTAACTCAAATCCAATTTCTTTTGTTTGAACCAAAGCTCACCAACATCTGGTATACTGGTTGCTTTGGAAATGATTTCAAATGAAAGCTCAAATTGGACCCCTGCTAGATTAACTTGGTGGTTTTGTAGGCTACAAGAAAACAACCTGGTTAAGTCTAGATGGTATTCAACTTGCTTGAACTTCTCACAAAAATGGTAGCATCCTACATCCTGGAAGCATGAAAGGATCATAGGAGAGGAAGTGAATGGAGTGGTGTCTAGGGCCTCAAACCTTTTAGCTCTTCCCCCATGATGTTTTGGCTTGGCGGGAGTATGACTCTCATCACCACTAGTGTGACTATCACTCTCTGACATGATGGCTGGTCCAAATAGCAGAAGGAACCTTGAGTTTTCTTTAGGGTATTTGGAGCAAAATAAGTGGTGTAGGTAAAACTTTTGCAAAGAGGGAAGCTAGGGTGAGGACAGCTTTCAAAGCTTGGACTTGGTGGTAGAGGTCAGGTTTATACAACTCAATCATCTCTTTGTGTGAAAACCAATCTTTCTTATAAGCCTAGTTCAAAGACAATGACAATTTGTTTTTGCATAATCTAGGGTTTTGGTTAATCTCTAATCATGGATGACCTCTTTGATAATCAATATTTGGGAAAAGGAAAGAAAGGTTGAATGACCTTATTTCAACTTGCAGAGGGTTTATAGAGGCAAAACCGATTTTGAAAACCTTTGGCACAATTTTCTGAAGTGTTGCCAGGGGCGCAGTGCCAATGCGTAGCACAGGGCCGATTGGGCCATCAGGGCGTAGTGCCGGGTGTAAAGACAGGCTCCGGTCGTTCTTGTGCCAGCGCGTAGTGCCACCCCACGAGCGCGTAGCGTAGTGTAATTTTACACTTCCTACCTCGCCTCTGCACGTAGCACCAGAGTATAGGGGCGTAGTGCCGTGCTCAGCACGTAGCACCTGCCAAATTTTCACAGTTTGCCCGAAAACCCAGAAAATTTCCTTTCAACGGCTTCTTCTCCTCGGTAAAGTGAAAATGATGCATGGGGAAGGTTCACTTGGCTTTTATACTTGTTTTGAAAAATAAATTTAAAAAGCTCAAACCCACTTTTTTAAGGTTGGGGTTTCCTATCTTTCAATGTGTAATTCTGCTGTGAACACCCTTTTTAAATATTTCTTGGAAAACATGTTTATTCCTGCCTTTGCCAATCTTTTGGGGGGAAATGTTTTTTGGCATAGAAGCCCTTTGTTGGGAGCCTATCGTTGAGATGAAGAAATCGAGGTCACATTTTTCCCTTTCTTTGACAATAACTCATAATCTGACCTTTCTCCTTAAAAACTCTATTTTTCTATCCTTTGGCAAAAAATGGTCTTCTTTAACCTAGTACCCTTTGTCTTACTTCTCCTAGTGCAAGTGAAGCAGTGGTATTTTAAAAAAAAACCTTAAGGAGGCTTCTGCTCTTGTCATCAACGTTTTATTAATCCACCGAAGCAAACTCTAATACTCTTTTACCTATATGCTTTTTGTTTTTGTCTTGTTTGGGTCTGATTCTTGGTGATGATTATGCCCTATTACTTTGCCTCCACTTGTTGCTGGTGGTCATCTTGGCTAAAAAAAATATGTGAACAAGGGCAGTTGTCCCTTGCAATGTTTGTACTCTAAGCCAAGGGGGCCCCTTTGAGTGCAATCCTCTTTACGCAAGAAGGCATAACTTGCTGGGCACCAAATCTATTCTATAACTCAGTGAAACCTTTGGTGACCTAATGGGGACCTTTGGATTTGGATTTTGGATAGGAATTTAGACTTTAGGGATTACCAAGTGTAAGATAGGACCTGTGATAAGATTAGTGTGTTTTGAAGATCTAGGATCTAGAATTTTGATTGTCTAGAGGGTTTGTAAAGAAAATCAGTGTCTGGGAATATTATGGAAGAGTCATCAAGATTATTGGATTAGGAGGTTTGATCAGTAGTATGGAATCTTGTAGATAAGAAAATTAGAGGATTTGGGCCAAAAGGCAAGACATGGTGAAAAATGAATGACAGTTGGGGCAAAAAAATATGGCTTGAACCTAGGATGGGTCTTCCAGGAGTGTTGGGCTAGTGATGGCTAGATAGGATGATGGAAAAAATAGGAAAAAATTATCCTAAGGGAAATGAAGACTGTGAGATTTCTAGAACTCACAATTCTCATGAAATTTGTTTCTAGAAATCTGGAAACAATGCTTAGTCATCTTGAGGTATGAAAATTAGGGATGACTAACATCCTTAAAAGAATAAAGTCCACGATTTACAAAGTTTCAAAAAATAGAAAGTACCCTTGCACTAAGAAGAAGGAAATAAAACTTTTACACAGGTAAGCAGTCACCATTTGTTTTGATTTCAAACAGGGAGGCAAAAAGTTTATAGAGACTACCTTGAAAAGTTAAAAGATAAAGTGGCACCTCCTTCATGTATAAGCAGAGGGTGCAAGGCTTTAAACTGGTTTTATTTTTTTGAAAAATTATGTTTAAATACCCCACAGTGAAAGGATGTTTCAAGCCTTTTTCATGAAATTTGGATGGAAGTGCAATAGACGTCAAAAGGAAAAAACAACACCTCCTTCATGTACAAGAAAAGGGTGCAAGGTTTTGAAATAGTTTATCTATTGAGAGATTAGTAAAATTCACATTTTATGGTTTTGGGAAACAAGAGATGCCTTTGCATTAAAGAGGAAAAGGTCAAAATCTAAAAGATGAACTACTGCACAAAAAGACAGTCACACTAAAAGGAAGCAAACAACAAGTATGTTTTACTTTGAAATTACAATTAGTTTTATTATCCTCACAACTGTGGAAAATATGTGGAAATAGTTTCAAAAATTTGGAAAATAAGCAAATAGACAAGACAAGCCATGTGTGACGCCCAGGGCAAGTTTTGCTTCAAAATGGGTTTATGACCAAACATAGATGATATTGACAAAATTGAGAGAGGGTTTTGTCCATAATAGTCCCAAGAAGAAAAATGTCCTTCATTTTTTACACATCTATCATGGTTTGGGAGAAATGTCAAAAATACAGGTGTCACAGGAGAATTTCTGCACAACTGGAGTAACCTTGGGAAAATCCCATTTTCGCATATATGGAGTATCCAAATGACTTGCTTCATGAGTCAAATGACAACTGTACTTGAATATTTTTCCAATGAGCTATCATGAGCTCAATATGTAATTGAGGAAGGCATCCAAAAGTGGCCTGCAACAACACTCTGCATTTCTGCACCAGCATTCACCATTTTTGACCAGTGTTGGGATAATCAGTTTTTGGATATCCAAATGGATTCCAAATGAAAAAAATAAAGTATATTTGGAAAGTAGACATCTGTAGCTTTCCAACGAGCCATCCTGGGTCCAATTCCGACACCGGGAAGGCTTCCAAAAACTTGCTGCAAAAAGATGCTCTGCTCGTGAGCGGAAAAGCGTAGCGCCTGCCCATTTCATTGAAAAAAGTCCAAAAAACTGTCAGTTTCTTCCCAGAAGCAATTTATATCACAACAAAGAATTTTTTTGAGGTATTTTACATATTTTTTACCCCTCAACATTCCTTGTCTTAAATTTTTTTGTTTTTGAAAGATAAATTGGAGTTCAAGGCAATTTGAAGAAAAAGTGTCTGTTTCATTTGAAAAGTGACGATAGAATTGATCATAAAAAAAGGAAAACGGTAATGAAGGAGGAAGCTATCATAAAAACAGTGATATTAAAAGAGACAACTATCATAAAAAACAGTGATAGTAAAAGAGGCATCCCACAAGAGGAAAATGAAAACAGTGATAGTAAAAGAGGCAACCCACAAGATGAAAATGAGGCAAACAGTCCACAGCTCAGTGGAAGCATCAAATTTGATGATGAAGGGAGAAAAAATATAAAATACCAAACTGAACAGGTACTAGTATTGACCCCTCCTCTCATTTCTCATCAACACAGTCAGGAGCATGTGCTTACTGCCTCTCCAAGGCAAGGGGCCATGTGTCATCCATCAATGGTGGTGAAGGCTAAAACCACTAAAACATTGAAAGGAAAAAATATTCAAACAGTGCCAAGTAATGTCACCAGGGCACTAAGGAGCAGAGGCAAATTGCCAAAACAGAGCAAGGTTGAGTTGCCTAAGAAAACCAAACGAAAGAAACTCAAAGCTGCCCAATGGAGGCCCCTGACACATAAACATGGAAAAGACCAATCTAGGCTTAATATTTTGGCCCAATATTTTTTACAGGTTTCTAAAAACCCTTGAGGGATATACTCACCAAATTTGGGCAGTTTTGGACACATTCTTGTTTTTTGTGAATTTTATGCCTAAAGAGCATAAAACTATGGGCGCTTCAACTTTTTCTCAGAGCATCCTCAGCTGAAGAAAATTATATTTTTGGATTCCTTGGCATCAAGGGAACAGCTAAAAAATTTTCAGATCAATTGAAGCAGTTTTGGTCCCTCAAAAAGGCCAAAAACAACCATTTTTTACCTTTCTGCCCCTATTATCAGCAGGTGCTACACTCCTGGGTTTTTTCACTATTTCTAATTTTTGACTAAATTCTAGGCATCATATTGGAAAAAATCAAGTATTTTTTGAAAGTATACATCCGCAGCTTTCCAACAAGCCATCACGAAACTCATTTCGACATCGGGAAGTCCGCCAAAAATGCACTGCAAAACATAACTTTTTCTGGTGCTACGCTCCTGTAGATTTTGTTGAAAAGCAGTTTTCTGAATGATGACTGGGCCAAATGTGCGTTAAGCAAGTTTTTATTGTGTGTCAGGCCTTAAAAGTGATTCTTTTTTGATTTTTTGGTCCGAAAATATATTTTTGAAGGATATTTTGTGCCTTGGACCCTTTTAGGCCTCAAGGACAGTTTTAGATATTTGTTTTTGGCCAATGACCTTCTAGTTGCTCTAGGTGGGTTTCCTCCTCTTTGGCTTATATAAACCAAGAGGATTCATTGTAACAGAGAGGCAAAACTTGATATATTGAGAGCAATACATAGCATTATGAGCTTGGAAGAAATACTTGTTTTATGAAGTGGATGATGTCTTGCTTGGCTTGATGGTGGAGGAGCATTGTGTGCAAGATTCCATGGCTTGGTGAATGGTGATGTTTCTCTTATTTGCTTATGTTTCCTTGTTTTCATTAATTTTCCATACTTCTCATTCGCTGTATATCAGAAAAGTATATGTTGAGACATGCTCATGGAAGCACCTCAAACATCCTGCATGTTACAGCTTTAATGTTTTCCTCTTCTTGATCATTTCTAAAGGATTCTTAACTACCCTTTAGGTCCATCAAGAAATTGTTATTTGTTTCATTTATGGTCAGTATGTTTTGCTATCTTGTATGATTTAAGGCATGCCCTGCTTACTTATAGCTTCTCAAAACTCTATTTCTGAAATATCTATATGAAATATTGGTTGTTTTAGTTAAGTCAAAGAGGTCTCGTTCGATATTTCCCTTTGCCCATGCTTGCAAACTTTTTTTAGAGTTCCCAATAGCTCAAGATATTCTATTTTGTAGTTCCTTCTTCATAGATTGAGTTGTTTGTTTATCTTATTTGTTTTCCCAAACAGCTGAAGGTGATTTTCTAGAGTTAGAGGTTTTTATGCTTCTATGTATCACCGGATTGTTTATCTTTCATATGTATCGGTTTGAGTTTTATTCATAGAGATTTATGGTTTGTCCTACCTCATGAATACCTGCTCTAAAACTATATATGTTTAAGATCTCTTTGTCTTTCACAAACTTAATGTTCATTTCACTTCATTTTCACCTAAAGAATCCATTTACCTTGACTAAATCGGCCCTACAATAATACCTTGTCCACCATTTAGACAGTCCTGACTTTATCTGACCCCATAGCGCTGTTGATTTAATGAACTCTCTTTCTATTTGTCCTTTTTTATCAGTTTACCTCGAAAACCCAAAAAACAAACCAAAATATACTTAACAGCTAGCCTAAAATCAAACATACAAAGCGAACAAGTTCACATCCTTTACATAATAGAGAGAGCCCTCTCTGAGTCCAGGAAGACTAGGTCCTAGGACTCCAAAGTTTGGTCTGATGATACCCTGTCATTTGGTTTACCAATCTGCCAAATTACGGGACTCCAACATATTCCAATAGCGGCCCTATCACGACAACACCCAGCCTCGAAACACTCAAAGTTTGACAACTCATCAGTTTGCAGAAACCATTGCAGGAAAACATGATTTCGTAGCGAATTTAGTTTAACAAGTGTCAGATTCGCTATGGACTTACTAGGTGTTTCCGTAGCGAAATCTATTAGTTTGTACTAAAAACGCTATGGACAGAGGAAAATTCTGACAAGTGGCCAGATTTGACATAGTTGGTTAATTAAAGTATCTAATTTAGATTTACCCTTTTGACATGACTTGAATACATCCTATAACAACTTAAAGCAATCCTAAAAACTTATACCATATCATAAAATTTATCATTTCATGATACTATGCTCCTAACCAATCTACAAACTAGACATGCCTCCAAGTTATTGTCATTTTTGAGTGTGATAAAAGTGGCTCCACTTGGGATGGTGTGCCTTTTGTGGTATGCACCAATGAACACAGCTCCGGTGCCATCCATATTTTTAAAAATTTAAATTTTCTGAAATTGATGAAGATCGCTTAGCTCTTATAGCCTTCTCCTCGAGCTCAAGCTTGATGATAACTTCTCAAAAACAAAATCTGTACATACTGAAAATATGCTCAGTCTACTTGAGATTATTCACACACACTCCTACCTACCCTAACAACTACAATCTTCATGTTTGATTCAAGCAACATGAAACCTCCAAGAAAATCCCGATCCAATGAGCTAATCGATACTCGTACAGAACTCTTCCATGTAATCAACTGTGGGATCATAGAAGACATAATTTATTGATATCCACTTTTAAGCTCTCAATGACAAGCCCGATCCTGGATATCCTTTTCATTTCTTCACCAAGTGGCTGAACCCTTATTCCAACTCTACAATATCAAGCTCATAACCATATTATTCCTCTATCTACAAGTCAAATGGTATAACAATTTCCTCCTTTTTTGGAGGAGGAAGACCTTCCAAGAACTGTTTAGGATCTTGGGAATCATATGATCCAATTTTAACAACAAATAGTTCAATTTCATTCTCTAATCTTTCAGTAGTTAAACCAAGAAAAAAAATTTTATTTTCAGGTGTGAGTTAACTGGATTTCTAACAACGAAATACTATTGTGGAGAAATGTTAATCTATCTGAAATTATGCTAACTCATCCCTTACACTTTTTAACATTTCATCATATAAAGAGTTTGCCACATACCCTGTCATCTTGGATCACCATGAATGTTCTAAAATCTGGATTCTTCCCAGTGAAGTCGCTCTGAACTTTGAAGCTCGGGATCTTGAACAATGGAGTCGCCAGGTGAATGGTACAACCTTCATGTGTTTGGCTTCTGTACACCATCAAAAGTCAAATCTGAACATTGTCATTCTGTTCAGAGAAAATTTACACCTTTTTCCCTAGCAAAGACGCCAAAATGTTATAACCAAATTGAGTCCTGTTGGACTGCTACAATAGTCAAATTGGATTAACTCTTTCAAACCACTTGCAACTAGAAATTATCCTATCCAGTCTGAGAGGGCTCTCTCAAAATAAGAATAAATGATTTTCAATGAATTTTAAAGCAAATGGCTAACTATGAATTGGATTGGATGTGTTGTTGTGTAGGTGAAATATGTAGAGGGTTTACTACCATTTGGCATGGGGTCAATCATCAATAAAATCAATGAAAATAATTCTTCTTATGTGACCTAAGGAAAACAAAGGTTTCAAAAAGATGGTTCATACACATAACATAGGAAAACACAGTCATTTCACCACTAAAGGAAGTCAGAGCATAATATTATGAATTTTGAGTAATTACAGATGAAATCTATTGCAAGTGATTAAAGAGGAAATATATAAAGTAAACAAAACATTGAACTCCTCATTCGAATCTCAAGTCTAGAAGGAAAATTTCAATTACAAAACAACAAAAGTCATGTAAGCCAAGGCACTTATATTCTTATCAAATCACACACAAAGGACAAAAAAATAAACTACATGTGTACAGGAAATTGGAGTAGATTACTGAATTCCAAGTGATTAGACATGAGCCACTGCATAAAGATCAAAGGACTAAGATAAACAAGCATAGATAAGAACATACAATGAATCTTAGGTCTGAAATAAGCTGCTGTGAAAGTATATTATTGATAATGAAAGGTTGCAATAGTATCAGTGTCAAGTCACCATCTCCCAAACCTTCGTTCATCGAAGTACTGTTTACTTAGAGGCATCTAGCCTTTACATCGAATCTGCCAAATGGCTATATCATTAAGTTCTTTTACTGCCACCTAGTCTAACCACAAACTAGATATTTGTAACTAGAAACTGACACCTACTAAATTAGGAGTTAGAGTCCTAACATAACTCAAACACCTATTTATTACATTTTTATCTAAGAGATAATCCAAATACATCAAAAGGAATCACGTCCTTCAACAATACTGACTACAATCAAAACATAAATACCCTCACTGTCTTCATGAGACTATTTTTCCTAATGTTTAAGGAGCTGCTACGTTGATGATATGGCAACATGATGAGCTGGCATCTCCAAACCATCTTCATGAAAAATGTTTCCATTCAACAATCCTCTATTCTGATACTCTTTAACACTGCTCTGATACTCTAACATTTCCTATGGAGAATTGTTTTTGGAAAAGTTCCTTACCCTTCGGACATTTCCCAAAACTGACTTTGCTACAAAAATAGAGGTTTTAGCTACTTTCGTAATGAGATTTTGTAGAGAAAACATTTAGGTCACTTGTGCTGTACATCTACTACTTCTGACCATTGGATGGTGTTAGGTGAACAAAAGCATTTAAATACAGGCCTTAGAGTTCCTTAACCAAGTCAAAATAAGTGGCTTTGAACCAAAATGACATCTTAAGAAATTATGCAACAAAAACTGGGCTTCAAGCCTGGGGTCCACTGCAGAATTGCCTAATTACTCATAGACTTAGAAAAATTTATAATTTAAGCCTAGAAAAAGTCCATGAGTGTACTTGAATGTGAAATATGATGGAATAAGACAAAAAGGATTTGTTGTTCACTGTTACCTTCTCATTTAGCAGCACATTCTTCATGAGTAACTTCAATAGGTTCTTCTACAACCTTCATTTTCAAACATTTCTTCTCTAATTATTCCTTCATTATCTCCATATGTTATTTCAATTCTTTGACTTGTCTCTGAAGACTCTTCCCTAGAATCCCTACAATCATATTTGTCCCTTCATGCTTAGGTTTAAGAAAATCATCACAAATTTGTAAATTGAACTTAGTGGGTTTAAACCATTCTTCTCTTGTCCCAGGGATTCCTTTTTCTTGAGAAATGCTATCAAGGGAAACTGGAAAATGGAGAATACCAACCTTCATAGAAGTTCCCTTGAAATTTAGTGTGAAATGTTGTGAAACCTATATATGATGACCCTTTTATCTTTGAAAAAAAAGCATGCACCCTACTCTTGTGAAAGCCTCCACGGAAGTGGGATCCTCCATGATTAATTTCAGGCTTATAGGCTCATATCTGAATGGTAGGCCTCCTTTATTTGTCTTCTTTGGTGTATCTATTTCCTTTGTTTGCAGTGCTGGCCTTCTTTAGAAAATCACACATGTACAGTGAAGAATCGATGACAGCAAGTTGCTATGGAAATACAGGGTTGGTATGAGAGTGGACTTCTAGAGGAAGAAACAGTGACAACGAGCTGTTTGAGTAGTAGCTTAGAAGGATTAAAGAAAAAGAGTAACGAATGAAGGGTAAATTAGGGAAAAGAATGAGATGAAATTCATAAGAAAATGGTAATTGATGACCAAACGTGCTCAAATATTTCAATGATGACCCTATCCTGACGACATGACCTCGAAACACTCAAAATTTGAAAACTCATCAGTATGCAAAAACCTTTGCAGGAAAACATAATTTCGTAGCGAATTTAGTTTAACAAGCATCAGATTCGCTACAGAATTATTAGGTGTTTCCACAGGGAAATCTGTCAAGTTTGTACTAAAAACACTGCAGACTCAGGAAACATCCGACAGGTGGCCAGATTTGACACATTTGATTAATTAAAGTATCCAATTCAGATTTATCCTTTTGACATGACTTAAATACATTCCCTAACAACTTAAAGAAACCTAAAAACTTATACCATATCATAAAATTTATCATTTCATGATACTATACTCCTAACCAATCTACTTACAAACTTGACATGCTCAAGTTATTGAAAATTTTGAGTGTGATAACACATATATTTTCCTTATCTTGGGCTAAGGTTTGAGCCATGGCATTTTCCTCCCCCAACTGTTGTAGCCTTTGGGCGAGTCTCTAGGATTTTGTTACTTCAACTAGATGTGAGGTCTCAATCCTTGCTTTATGCTCTTGCAAGGCCTTTACCTATCCTTTTAATATTTTGATTTCTTCTCCTTGTATAGACACGTCCTCCATAACTTTTACCACTTTTCCAGCAACATCTAAGTCTTGTGTTGGGGGTGTTGTTGATGTAGAAACCCCTATTGTAGTTGAGGTAGCCATTCTTGGTTTTGTTATTTCTATAATAGGTACTGCATATAGTGGGGCTACATCTAGCTGTGAATTCTATTATTTTTCCTTGAGTAGCTTGTCCATCTCTACTTCCATGTTCCTTATTTGTATGTCTTGCTCCATAATCAGCTTTATCATGTCTTCTTTTTGGCACTATGTCTCCCCAATTTCTTTGGATTTTGGATCCTCAGTTGGTGACAATTTAAACTGTTTCCTGAGTGTTGCAATGTCATTATTCTTCTTCTTGATCAGTTCTTTGGTTGCCCTAACATTTGTTGGGTCATATTATATCTTAATGACCAATTATTCCAAGAATTTGATTTTATTGACTTTTTCCAAAGAAGAGATATTTTCAATTTTTAATTGAGACTGGACATTGGTGAGTTCTAATTGCAATTTAGAGGCATTCCTTCTAGTATTTTTCAATGTGGAGCATATCATTTCCCCTGTCTCCCTGTGCATATCCATCTGATCAATAAGATGGACAATTTTTGCATAAAATTCAAATGCATTGTGTCTTGTAATCAACTACAGATTTAGGATGGAGAACCTGTTCCTGTAAGAATGCCATCTACATTCTTCCTTTCTCGGTGTCGAAGGCCAATAAGTGCCTATGCTAGGATGTGGTAGTTTGTTTCTAGAACTGATCATAAGTGTTGACTTTGAGAAGTTTATTTTTCTGCTTTATCTCTTTATACTTATCAAGTATACTTGTCTCTGTTTGTCCTTGAATAAATCTCGATGTTTGAGCCGTGTCTGTATTTTCCTGTGAAACTGATGATGCCGAAGATCGATCAAATAAATTATCTGAATTAGCTGAAGAGTGTGGACCGTTTAGTATTATAGTAGTTTGATCTTCATCCTCTTTTGCAAAGTCTTTTTTAGAATTGGAGTTTTCTTTCTTCCTATAAATCTTGAATTCTTTGGGTGAAATCTCTGTGACAGAATTAGAGTCTTCCTTCCTTGGCAATTTCTCTACTTTTTTCTGAGGAGTGGGAGTCTGTGAAGTTTATGTAGACAAAATCTTCTCCTTTACTTCCTGCAAGGTGTTTTCTTCCCACTCATCCTGGTTCATGTACTTCTGAATTTCAGGTCTTTGTGTATGAAAGTAAAGAGTGGTTTTCTTTTCCACCTTTTGCTTAGAACTTTTATCAAATGAGTTATATGACTAAGTGAATGTAATGTTCCAAATGGGGAAGAATAAGATCAGTAGGGAATATATTAAGATATTCCACTATGGATTCAAAGCAGTATGGAAACACACCAGAAATTATAAACCAAAGATAGACTGAAGGGGACTTTTACTAGATGTGTCACCTCTAAGGAGAGGGTGAGATCCAGAGGCTACCTAGCCCGTTTCAGGCTCTGTCTATAGAAAGTTGGTGAAACACAAAAAAGGTGAAAAAAACACACTCCTATTGGATTTTTCAGCCCTTGGGATCCTTATATCTTCAGATCTAAAGAATGGATCCAAAAGAGGAGCAAAAACCAAACAGGTAAGGAGTGGGAAATTCCACTTCCCAGAAAATCTACAATAGGCTCAAGGGAAATGGTGTATAATAAAATTAGTGTATAAATAATGCAGAATAGGGATTGGTTCCCCTAGATTAGGCTGTGTGGGACCTCCATGCTGAATTTTAGCAAAAAAAAATTATTTTAGAGACCTTAAACAGATCTCCCACAAACAACACTAGCTGAAAGTCAGCCAAGGAGAGCGCTAAAATGTAGGAGAAACCCCTCTTCAAGAATTGCTCAGTTTCTACTGTAAAGCTCTAGAGATCAGCCATTAGACTTTTATTTCAGTATATCAGCAGAAAATCATACTTATAATGAAATTACTCAAGAAGTACAGTAAATTACATAAGGCAAGAAGTAAGAATTTTTCAGAAATAAGAGTTGTAATACATGTAAAGTTGTAGAAATGAATGTACAACATTTTCTTTGATGTGCTTCAGCAGTTAGATATTAAAACTCAGGCCTAAAATATATCTATGGATGAAACATCATATCCATACCATATCTAGAAACTACACAGCCTTCTTTACAAGATCCCCTTGGGATTTCATCAAAATACTGCATAATAAAGTGTAGATCTAGCTTTTTATACACAGAACTGCAGAAAGCTTCAGGAATGTCTGAAGATGAATTTAATTATGATACATATCAGATCTGAACAATAGATATCAGCAAGATACTATATGAATCTTCAATATGAGAGGCAAGCCTCAATCATCTGAGATCTCTTACAAAGAAAGGAATCTAAATAGCATTAAGTACTACATGAAAATAATGCAGTTAACCAAGGAGACTGCGCAGTAGCTTGGATAGAATGTTTCAAAAGATAAAATATACAGATCTGAAATCAAAATAAATTAGAGACCCTCTTCTGGATGATCACAAGACACCCTCCCTGAGAGGAGACTCCAAAAACATCTAGATCCTTGCAGATCTAGAACCCCACTTACTACACTTACAACAACAGCAAAACCCTCAGTGAGCCAGTGCTGACTATGCAAGCATAGCTTGGCCTCCAACTAGATAGTGGTTCAATCTAGCACACTTCCCTACAAGAGATCCTCAAGGAAGGATGGAGGATTCCTAAACAGGAGATCCTCTCTTTCTCTTTCTAAAAAACACAGAGAAATGGAGTTGCCTTAGCAAGCTCAGAAAATGAAATATGATCAACAACCTCTTCATGAGCCTTCTCCTCCCTTATATAAGATTTGAGTCTCTTGGAAAAAACTAAACCACTTCGTCTTTTGGTTCCTTTCACACTTGGAAACCCCTTATAGAACAGCGCAGTCCATCAAGGAGGTTCAATGAACCTAGACAACGTTGTTGACTTGGTCAAATAGGATCTCCTTTGGTGGTCTTGGCCCTTTCACACCTGCAAGATTTTATTCCAATGGCCTAAATATGTCTCTTTTCACATAGGCATTGATTTATTCTTGATTTTCAAGAGGAATAGACATCCTCCTCTACAATTTATTCATTAATCATGAAATACAAAATAAATAAGGCAAAATTAATGTTCCAAATTAGGCAGAAAAACATTTAGGAGAATACAATGAAACAAGAAAGTTCATATATTTTAGGAGGATATATGCCTCCTCTCTTGCTGTCCTATTGTTGCAGATAAAATGTTTAATCATAGTCTTTATTCTAAACTGTGATTTCTTCTTGGCTAAAACAAAGTGAATTTCATCTGAATTGATCATATGTCTGATGTATTCTAATGCAAGTACCCTCATTGGGAGGCATTTTGACAAATTTTAGGGTGGTATCTCACACCCATACACTCTTATTTCAGTGTAATTCTGCTACAAGTACCAATCACCTGTCTCAGCTTCCTCACTGAGGTGTAAAATCTCCTGAATCTCATCACCTACCCTGGGTTCTGCATCACTGCTCAGTAAACATGTGGCTAGATGAATAAAATGATCAATATAATCTTTGAAACTGTATTCTTCTGAATTCTTCCTTACCAAGGAAGTCTAAAAAATGAATGAATGTGGATCTCCTTGTTCATTCATCTTTTTTAGTGAAAATGGAAACTTGTTTGCTTGATAAAATAGAAACATGTAAATCAAAACAAAAGAATATTTGAAAATTCCTTCAGTTTGAATCTTAAGGAATTTTTCATGGATGGTATCAGCAAGGAACTGGCTAAAATTAAAAAGCACAAAGGGATTTTCTTCAGTGGAGAGAATGGACAAAAAATATAAAATAAGTTCATCTACCCATTCATCTAAATAATATCCTAAAAAACATAAGAGTATGGAGATGATTTTCTTAGCCTTTTCTGGAAAAATGGGGGAGGGGTATGGTGGATTTTTCTTTGGTAATTGGGCATCCTCGGGTAGGAATATTTCGAAAATCTTCACTCTTTCGGAAAAAGTTAACTTATGATATATTTCATTCAGATCTTCAACTGAGAAAGGGGTTGTAGAATCATTGTGGGGATTTGCAAAATTTGAATGATTTTTTCAGGGGTAATTGTAAAAAGAACTTCACCATTGTCAGCTACAGTGGCTCTCTAGCTTGGAGAACAACAGGCTTGGAATTTGAGGATAAAATTTTGGAAGTAGTAGGTTTGAGGAAACATATAAAGGGGAAAATTGGATTCCCAGAGTCCGATCTCATCTCTATGGTCAAGGTAATTGTCTCTGAGCCAACAATGTAATTTGAATAAATCAAATTCACACTTTGGATATGATATTTTATAGTCTCTGTCAGCCAAGGGGATGTGTTCAACATAAATTGTGGGAGGGATCATTGGATTTTTAGAATTATCTTTATTTTTCCCCTTTGGAGGCATTTTTTCAAATTCACACAGAAGGAAAAAAGGTTGATAGTGATGTATTTACTGGGATATTGTTGGAAATTGATATTTGGTGACAATGAGAGTTCTTTCATTGTGTTCTCTGGTTTCTTCTTCTGTTGCAATAATATTTTACTGTGTGAAATAAAATTAGGAAGATTATAGATGACGTGGGTGAATGAAAATGCGGTAAAATGGTGAAAAATATTTGGGTGGATCGGGAGGTTTTATGGTTGCAGTAGCTATCCGTTGGGGACGCAGGATCGTTAGGAGATGTAAATGGTAATCCAGGTAATATTTAATGTGTAATGGGTAGGACTTATGTCGTGAAAGGGTTGGAAGTGAGGGCATAGTGAGCGTTGGCGGGAAAGTTGAGTAGTTTGATGGTTTTCGGAGGGGGGTAGAGACGATAAGTGGTATGCAAAGTGGGGAGTGAAAAATAACGAGGGAGTGGCACATTATGTGGGGATGGAGGGGAGACAAATCACATTTCGGACCCCCCTCCACTAATAGAGGTAGGAAGGGCATGGGGGGCAAAAAGGCATTTAGGACCGTTGATTTGGGTAAACGATGATCTGCGTGTTGAATCGTGTGTGCCACCTACCCGCTACATGACAAATTCCTTTGTCTTTTTCAAACTTTATAACATAAGTGCCTACACTTAGACTAATAATATATATGACATAAAACATGAATTATTACATTTTCATCCCTTTTGATTCTAATTTTCTACTAGGCTTATTTTTCACTACTTAAGGGTGCATTTGAATATGCAGACCCTTGTTATTTTTCTCTTTGAAAGAGGAATTGTCTAACCTAATTCTCACCTACTCAATTACCTTCATTGATCCAACTTAAATAATTGGACCAATTTCTTTGTCTACCTAGATAATTTTAGACAAATTTAAACAATTTGGCTAAATTATTTCTCTAGCCTAATAACATAAATTCAAATGTGTTTGACCATGATTATACTGTATGATTCAAACAAGGATTCATAGTTGTGGCCTTTAAAACAAGCTGCACACAAAATCCTATTTTATTTTCAAAAGAAATCTATTTTTCTTCTAGTGGCATTTTAATTTGCATCACCTTCACACTTGTTTTTCTTTTTTTCATGGGGTTATTTTCATCCATTTTTTTATACTCATACTTTATTTTTTTTATTATATTTTTCTCATATACCCTCTTTTAATTTTTATTTATATATATATATTTTTTGGAAATCATTTGCAAAATGCAATAATACTTACAATTTCATATGATTGGGAGAAAATATTCAATCACCTTATGATCCTATAAATTATAGGACCCTAACAGTGGCTCTAGCTGGGGATGGCACTCTTCATGTGAGGTGCCAAGAATTGTTGACCAATAGCCTTGAATCACCTTCTTCAGTTCTTTTCTGAATTTGATTTATTTTGTTGTTGTTGTAATTATGGTGGCAAATTTATCATGATCTTATGGCCTTCTCTTCAGGTTTCAACCTCTGACATGAGTCACCCACTCATGAAAGTAAAAGGAAAATTATATTTATAATGATCTTAGTGAAAAAATGCTTGTATTCTTGTGAAAAAAGTTTGAGTATTCTGCCATTTACAGGTCCACTAGGCAGCTCTACTCCATCCATGTCTTTTAGGAAAAATGTATTATTAGCTCTGTAAGCATGAATTGTGTAAGGTCCCTTCCTTAGATTACCAAATTTTCCATGCTTAACGTTTTCTTCATTTCTGGAATCCCATTTTATTACATTGTCTCCTACCTGAAAATCATCAGCCTTAGTTCTTCTATCATATATTTTCTTGATGTTTTGATGGATGACCTGATTTTTGTTGTAAACTTCTCCTTTGGATGGCTGCAACTGTATTGTTTGATTTATTCTCCTATGAATGTCATTATATTCCACTTGTAATTCCTGCAACATTTTGATGATAGGGACACCCAAAGAAGTGGGAAAAACAACATCCATCCCATAAACCAATTGGTATGGGGACATTCCAATTGATTTCTTAGTGGTTATTTTGTTAGCCCATAATGCATTAACCAGTTTTTTGTGCCATGATTTCTTGTTATCCTGCAATTTTTTTTTGATGATATTAACTAAAATTTTGTTGTAAGACTCTGCTAATCCACTCCCCTGGGGGTAATAGGCCGTAGAGTGTTCTAAAGTGATTTGATACTTGCTGCAAAACTCCACCATCTTCTTTGATTTGAATGTTGTTGCATTATCAGTGATGATTTTCCTAGGACATCCAAATCTTGAAAGAAAATTAGTTGCTAAAAATCTAATAATCACTGCATCAGTAGCATGAATTATGGAAATAACTTCAAATCACTTGGTAAAATAATCAGTGGTTGTAAGGATCCACTTGTGGTGGTCTGAAAATGAAGGATGAATTTCCCCAATGAAATCCAAACCCCATAACTAAAAAGGAGTTTCAACTGATATGGGCTCTAAGGGTAGGGGCAGTAACTTTCTTGTGCCTTCAAAGATATAACAATGGTGGCATGAGGTGAAATTTTTTGTGGACATCTGCAAATAAGGCTAGCCAATAAAACCAACTCTTAAGTTTTTGTTGGCAGTGGTCTTCCAGTACAAGTTTCCACCACAATATCCTCCATGAAATTCCTACACCACTTTATCTGCTTCATCCTTCAACAAACAGTTTAGTAAAATTCCTCTAGCATCTTTCCAATACAAATTATTGTCCAAAATACAAAATTTCATAGCTTTGAGTTTAAGAAATCAGACTTTAGTTTTTTTCAAGCCAGGAGGAGCTTGTAAATGATGTAAGACAAAAATAAGGTATGCATACCAAGGAGATGTTGCAAAAGCCTCTATTACTTTTGGAGTCACTTGTTGTCCTTGTTCATCAAGTGTAGCTACAAAATTTATATCCAAAGCATGAAAATTTGATTCAACCATTAATTTAGCTAATCCATGACCCTTAATTAGTTTCGTAGGTTTAATTTCAATGTTATATTCTAAAATAATGGCAATCCATTTACCCCTTTTCTCATCAAGAAAACTTTGGGTCAATATATCTTTTACCATAGTGTTTGAAAAAAAACAATTATAAGTGAATGAAGAATATAAACACTAAAATGTGTAATTTCCTTTACTAAAGAAAATGCTTTCTTTTCCATAATGTTGTATTTTAATGCATCATCTCCTAAGCCTTTGCTAAACAAAGCAATGGGATGTTCATGTCCTTCATTATTCTTCTGTAAGATAACTCTCTGCAATAGTATGTTCAGATGCAAATGATAAAATCAAAAGATCTTTGGTGAAATCAGGGCTGATTAATACAAGGGCTTGTGCTAAGGCTTGTTTTACTTGATCAAATGATTGTTTTGCCTCTATATTCATTAAGCCAAAATGCATCTTCACATATATGAAAGTGCCCCAAGGTGTAGTAAATGTTGTCTTTTCCTCATCTTCAGGATGCACTAAAACTTGATTGTAACCAGAGAAACCATGTAATAAAGAAATTCTTCTAAACCCCACCATCATCTGCAAAATGTAATCCATTTTAGGCAACGGGTAGTTATCTTTCAAAGAAACTTTATTGAGGTTTCTAAAGTCTACACATAGTCTAATCTCTCCCGTATTTTTCCTAGTTGGAACTAAGTTTGACACCAACTTATTTATCTTAATGGCACTATGATCTTGGCATCATACATCTTTTTGACCTCCTTTTCAATTAGAGGCATCAAAATTAGGTTAATCCTCCTAAGTTTATGTTTAAAACGATTTTCGTATTCTTTTATAGGAATCTTATGCTATATTATGATTGTGTCATAAGAGTTCAAATCTTCATAGCTCCATGCAAATACATCTATGAATTCTTTGAACAAGTTTATTGTTTTTGTTTTTCAGCAAGGGGTAAATATTTAGATAATTTAACCATTTTTGGTTCTTTCTTAGTTCCTATATTGCAGTATTCAACTTCAGCTCAAGTAGGTTCAATTTTAGGATTTTTAGCTACATCATTGAAATCAAACAATTCCTCTAAGGGGACTAACCATCCATACAAAACATTATCTTTCAATTGCAATATTGCTAATTCCTCTTGTTCTTGATCTATTTCTTTTAATTCTATCTTATTCACACTTTTATTTACATTTTCATTTAAATTATCTTCTAAAACTAAATCTAGGACTATATTAACACACTCAAATTCCTCCTTTGATTGTAAAATTTTTTCAATCTCCTCATCGTTTCCAAAGACTTGCCAGTATCTGATGTTGGATGGGACAATTGGTCTGTTCTTTACTTATTTGATGTATTGGTGACTAGGAGGGTATGTAATTTTACAGGTACTAGTTGAAGTAGCAAGACCATCAGCTAGGATGATTTTTCCTCTGGGATAGCAAACAAATCATATTCAAAAAAAGGTTCAAGAAAATCCAGAATATAATTTCTATAAGATCTTAATCTTGGGTGCTTGGCAGAGTATTATCCTTTGATCTATTTAATTATTAGTTATGAGTCTCCATGAATGGAAATTATCTTGGTTCATAGCTTCTTTAAAAGCTATAACCCTAGGATTAAGGCTTCATATTTGGCTATATTGTTGGTACATTGAAATTTTAGTTTATATGAATGTCCTTCTGAGTCGTTGGTTTGTGAATTTGAAACCAAGACTCCTGCTCCCGACCCTTATTTACTGAAAATTCCATCAAAATCCGTATGCCACAGAGGTTCATTTTGTTTATCAGGTTCTAATGTTTCTGTTTTGTTTTCTTGATTTTCACACAAATCAGTTTCTAAATTTTCAATTTGTTTTTCTATAACCCCATCGTTGTACAAAATGAAATAATCTAGGTTTGAATGGATTGAATATAAGGGATAATTTTGTGGTTTTTCCTGACTGCTGACCATGAAATTCATAAATGTTTCCCTATATAATCTCCTTTGTTGACCAAACACATGAATGGTAGCATAGGTCATATCCATTTGAAGGGTACCTTGCAGCTTAGCTCCCCATGAGCGAGACAGTAACATGCCATATTTAGGAGGTATGTCAGCGACAAAAATATCCATTACCACACTCTTAGCTGGTATCTGGGCTAAAGTGGCACGTAAATCCTTAATCATACATAGGCATTTTACTTTACTTGAATCAAAATAATACAAGTCTTTGTATGGTCTAGTGATATCAAGTCCTAATCTTTCCATGACAGCCTTAGGCATATGATTGTGTGAAGCACCCAAGTCAAGAATTACATTATGTAAAATCTTATCATGAATTTTTAGACTAACATAAAATGGAGGTTCACCCCCTTCCTGAAGTTTTCCATCAAATTCAGGTTGTGAAAGCAAAAAGAGATCTTCTTCTTCCTAAGTTAAGAAAATGGTTTCATTATCATTTACTCCCATTAAGTTTATTTGATTTTCATCAAGGTCTTCCACTAACTCTCCCTCTTCATCTACATAGTTCTCTTGAAATGGGGGTCTTATCTGCTGATCTAGACCTTTTTGTTCCCTTTGTTTGACCTGGGGTGGGTTTCTCCTAAAATTAGGATTTTGGATTTGGGGACCAGGTTGGTTTTCTCTAGGAGGGGCCTTATCAATTATGCTTATTATTTCCATCATTCTCTCCATGGTTTTAACTAGGGAATCTATTTTTTCATCAGCATAACAAGTAGATGGTTCTTCATTTATAGTTACTCTCCTCTCAGTCCTAAGTATAGCCCTTTTAGCTAACAAATTTTCCTCTACACTCACAACCTCTTTCTGCATTTCCTACAAGGTTATAGAGTTCCATTCTCTTAATTGGTAAGAAATGTTAGCATCGAAACCATATGCGAATTTAATCAGGGATAAACCTTGAGGGGGCTTAATATTTGCTAGAATTTCATTGTAAACATTGTTAAATCTAGTGTAATAATCCTGCACACTCTCTCCAGGGGCCCTTCTAATGTTCTCATATTATGATATAATCTGAAGGGGGTTTTTATTAATTTACCATCTATTGGGAATGATTGGTGAAAAGATGTGAGATCGTTTATACTGGCTGATGGTAAGGATTTCAACCATTTTCTAACTTCCACGGTAAGATCCTGAAGATCAAAATAATCATTCATTTTATCAACATGTTGCTGTGTAGTGATGGGTCCAGTACCATCAAACTGAGGGTTCCTAGTTTGATATTCCTGTGGCATATTCTGTAAAGGGGTAGCCAGAACCATAGGAGCATATGTCTCTCCCATGATTTGGATTTGGGGATGAACAATAGATGAGGCTATGAGGGGTGTAGGTGTAGGAGTTCCCACAATAGGTTGAAACACTGTCTGTGATGCTATTTGCGAAGTAGTGGGTATAAAAGAGGAAGTGAGACTAGTTGATATAGGATGAACTGATTGAGAGGAAGCATAATATGCCACTATTGTCAGGGAAAAGAGTTCAACGGATTGCTGGATATATGAATCATGTACAGTTTGATCAAAATATAATACTAGATCTTGTAATATGTCCAAGTTTTGGAGGGTTTGCTGATCAAAATCTGTTTCAGTAGATTGAATTTCAAATGTATTGGGTTGTAGAATTGATTGATCAAACATTGTCTCCTCCTTCAAACTCTCAGACTTAGTCCTAGATATACTATGTTCAAATGGTAGATCACACTCGATATTATCTATAGTGAGAAAACTCCCTGGGAGAGATTTTACTCTGGATGGAGGACTGCTGCTTCCTTGAATTTAAACTAAACTTCTCTTCATAATCATTTTTTCAGGGTTGTCTAAGATCTTAGCAGGTTCCAGATCTGGATGAGATCTAGTGTGAATCCTTTTTGGAGCCAGAACTAAAATTTTAAACACACAACTCAATTATTTACAAGGTATACAACCTCTGAACATTTATTTCTGAAATTTGAACCATTAATTTTCCTGTAATAATTTTTTTTAACTAGGGAAATGTATATTTAGAAGTCAAACTTTATTCTTCCCCAGTATGGTCGCCACTATGTTATCGCTCTATAATCTTTGAGGTTGTAAGAGAAACTATAGACGTAACCACAAAACCACTTAGGAAGCTTATATCTAGCCCTGCCATCTTCAGAGAGGGATCTCTCTGTCAGATTTATATTTTTTTATGTTGATATATTACGCTAGTTATGAGAATTCAGTGTTTTTTTGATTGATTGAGATTGTTTGGTTGATTAATGATTAGATTACCATTGGGCTATGGAGTCTATGACTTAAAACATGGATGTTCTTTAGCTTTTATAAAGTGATTTCACAAGGAAGGAAATCAAACTAATTGGATTCTGTAGGTTTAAATGAAGTAAATGAGAAGAAGTGAATGGATTTCCATTAATTAAAGAGAAATTAAGAATTCATTTACTTAATTTCAATTGAAAACATTTAAATTATTCAAAGCCAGAAACAGAGTGTGCATTAAAAAAATTATTGTTCTTCAATTTTCTGTTGAATAATTCAGATTATGAATACATAAGCATGACAAAAAAAGAAATTAAACACGCGAACAATGAGATATGCACTTCACCAACAATTTGACACAAGAATCCTGTGAAAAGGCTTCTTTATTATTGATTAGTCCTCTGAAACTTGAAAATATACAATAGCCTTCTTGAATGCAAAAATCAACCTTTCATACTTTGAAAGCAGAAGTATTTATAAGTTTATTTAAAGAATATCCTATCATTACAGATCAAGATGCATTTTAGGAATATCTAAAATTGATTACATCTTGTATTACAAAAATATAAGGCAGATTTGAACTACTTCAGATTGCTGGCACTATTTTTTAGGAGATTATTGCTGATTTGTCATTTTACCTTTGCTATGCTGTTGGTTCTGATGCCGAAGATAGAATCATTTTTTCAATCAAGTAACTCACATAATTTTTCCCACATCTCTTCACTTGGGATGCACAACTTGCGTAGCTTTCTATAAATTTCATATGCCTCTGTATATTTTGTAAAGGTGGGTCTAGTGATAAAAATGTGCTTGATAGCATGTTGGATGTTTAAATCACACTCTAGAGTCTCTAGGAAATATTTACCTATGATGCTCCCTTATATTCCTACAAAATTGGAACTATCCTTAGTCATGGATATCAATTTCTCGTTGTAATCAGGAAAAATGATTAATTTTCATTCAACACGAATAAACTTAGAAGTCCTTTCCTATTCAACACTTCAAACTTGTTAAAGAACCTCTCGACACCAATTTCCAGAACTTGGCATTTTTCCTCCAACTGTATGAGGAGATTTTTCTTGGTTAAAACTTTCTTATTTCTAATATGGTTTCAGTTTTGTCCTCAATCCCCAATTCTTCCTGCTCATATCTATTTTTTGAGTTGACAAATTTGATAAGATTGATTGCTTTTGTAGGTTTTTCTTCCTGAAATTTTCTGATCTGTTCAATGAATGCTTTGGCTTTCTGAATTAGCTCATTATATTAAAAAATAATCTGTATTAGTGGCCATATTTTTGTCATATATTTTTTGATATCTATCCATATATTTTCCTTAGCTTGGGCTAAGTTTTGAGCCATGGTAGTTTCCTTCCCCAACTTTTGTAGCCTCTGGGTGAGCATCTGGGATTTCTGTACTTCAGCTAGATGTGAGGTCTCAATCCTTACTTTCTGCTCTTGCAGGGCCTTTACCTATCCTTGTAATATTTTGATTTATTCTCCTTGTATATACATGTCCTCCATAGATTTACCAATTTTCCAGTAGCATCTAAGTCTTGTGTCGGGGGTGTTGCTGATGTAGAAACCCCTGCTCTAGTTGTGGGAGCCATTATTGTTTGTATTATTCCTATAATAGGTATTTCATCTAGTGGGACTACATCTAGCTCTATATTCTAATCTTTTTCCTCAACTGGCTTGTCCATCTCTACTTCCATATTCCTTATTTTTGCATTTTTCTCCATAATTAGGTTGAGCATGTCTTCTTTTTGGCCCTCTGTGTCCCCTATTTATTTGGTTTGTGGATCCTTAGTTGCTAACAATTTTAGTTTCGTGAGTGTGCCAATGTCAGGATTCTTCATCTTGATCAATTCTTCGAATACCTTAAAATTTTCTGGGTCATACCTATCTTAATGACCAATTCTTATAAGGATTTGATTTTATTATATTTTTCCAAAGAAGAGATCTTTTCATTTTTTATTTGAGATTGGATATTGGTGAGTGATACTTGTAGTTTAGAGGCAACCATTGTAGTATTTTTCAATGTGGAACATATCATTTCCCTTGTTTTCCTGCGCATATCCATCTGATTAATAGGATGGCATATTTTGCATCAAATTCAAATGAAGTCTTCTTGTAATCAGTTGCAGATTTAGGATGGGGAATTTGTGCCTGTAATAATTCCATATACATTCTTACTTTCTCAATGTTGAAGGCTGATAAGAGCCTATCCTGGGTTGTGGTAGTTTGTTTCCAGAAATGATCATAAGTACTGACTTTGAGAAGTTCATTTTTTTTCTTTATCTCTCTATACTTATCAAATATGCTTGTCTCTATTTTTCCTTGAATCAATCCTAGTGTTGAGATCTGTCTGGATTCCCCTGTGAAAATTATGATGTTGGAGATTCAACAAATAAATTATCTAACTTTGCTGAAGAGTGTGGACCCTTTAGTATTATAGTAGATTTCTCTTCCTCCTCTTTTGAAAAGTCTGTTTTAGGATTGGAATTTTTTTTCTTCCTATAAATATTGAATTCTTTGGCTGAAAGCTCTATGACAGAAGGATAGTCTTCCTCCCTTGGCTATTTCTCTACTTTTTCTTGAGGCATGGGAGTCTGTGAAGTTAATGTAGACAGAAGCTACTCCTCTGCTTCCTGCAAGGTGTTTTCTTCCCACTCAGCCTAGTTCATGTACTTCTCAATTTCAGGTCTTTTTGTATGAACATAGGGAGTGGTTTTCTTTTCCACCCTTAGCTTATAAATTATGCCAAATGGGTCATATGAACAAGTGAAGCTTAAGGGAAACTTCATCTGTTTTAGGAGGATGTCTTCCTCCTCTCTTGCTATCTTAATATTGCAGATAAAAGGTCCAATCTGAGTCTTTATTCTGAACTGTGATTTATTCTTGGCTGAAACAAAGTGAATTTCATCTGAATTGATCATCTGTGTGATGTATTCTAATGAAAACACCCTAATTGGGAGGTATTTAGGAAGCTTGTAGGGTGGAATCTCACACCGATACCCTCTTATTTCAATGTAATTATGGTACAAGTACCAATAACCTATCTTAGCCTCCTCAATGATATGTAAAATCTTCTGAATCTCATAACTAACCCTGGGTTCTACATTACTGCTTAGTAAACATGTGGTTGGATGAATAAATTGATCAATATAATCTTTAAAAATATATTCTTATGAATTCTTCCTTACCAAGGAAGTCCAAAAAATGACTAAATGTGGTTCTCCTTATTCATTCAGCTTTTGTAGTGAAAATGGAAACCCATTTTCTTGATAAAATAGAAACATGTAAATAAAAACATAATCATATTTGAAGATTCCTCCACTTTTAAAATTAAGGAATTTTTCATGGATGCTATCAACAAGGAACTGACTAAAATTAAAATCACAGAGGGCTTTTCTTCAGCGGAGAGAATGGACAGAAAACCTGAAATAGGTTCATCTACCCATTCATATGAATAATATCCTAACAAACACGAGAGTATGGAGATGATTTGCTTAGCCTTATCTGGAAAAATGGAGGAGGGGCATGGTGGATTTTCTTTGGTAATTGGGCATCCTAGGGCAAGAAGATTTCGAAAATCTTCGCTCTTTGGAAAAATGTTAACTTCGTATATATTTCATTTAGAGCTTCCATTGAGAAAGGGGTTGTAGAATAATTTTGGGGATTTGAAACATTTGATTGATTGTTTCAGGGGTAATTGTAAAAAAAAATTCACCATTGTGAGCTACAATGGTTCTCTAGCTTGGAAAATAAAGGGCTTGGAATTTGAGGATAAAATATGGTAAATAGTAGGTTTGAGCAAACATATAAAGGGGAAAATTGGATTCCGAGAGTTCGATCTCATCACTCTAGTAAGGTAATTGTCTCTTAGAGAATAATGCAATTCTAATAAATTGAATTCACACTTTGGCTATGATATTTATAGTCTCTATTAACGAGGGGGATGTGGTAGAGATCAATTGTGGGATGGATCATTGGATTGTTAGAATTATCATTATTTTTTCCCTTTGGAGGCATTTTTGTAAATTCACATAGTACGAAAAAAATCTGACAATAATGTATTTATTGGGACATTGTTGGAAATTTACAATTGGTGGAAATGTCGATTCTTTCACTGTGTGTTCTGGTTTCTTCTTCCGCTGCAAGAATTTTTTACTGTGTGAAGGGAAATTAGGAAGAGTAGAGATGAAGAGGGTGAATGAAAATGTAGTAAAATGGTGAAAAATGAGTGAATTGAGAGGTTTTAATGGTTGTAGTAGCTACCTATTGGGGATGTGGGACGGATAGGATATGAAAACGGTAACCCAAGGAAACTTTAATGTGTAACGGGTAAGAAAAATGTCGTGAAAGGGTAGGACAGGGCGCGGGGAGCGTTGGCGGGAAAGGGGAGTGGTGTGATGGTTTCTAGAGGGGGGTAGAGATGATAAGTGGTATGCGAAGGGGGGGGGGGGATGAAAAATCGTGAGGGAGTGACATGTTATGTAGGGCCGGAGGGGAGCTGCCAAACACTTTTCCCTCCGACCCCCTCACGATAAAGTTAGGAAGAGCAGTGGGGCGATAAAGGTAGGAAGAGGTAGCAAAGGTATCAAAATGCTCCAATGATTTGGGTAAACGATGATTTGAGGGTTGAATCGTGTGCACCACTTACCCATTACACAAAAAAGTCCTTTATAATTTACGAAATTTATAAAAACGCACCTATACTTAGTCTAATAAAATATATGGGATAAAACATGAATTATTACATTTTCATCCCTTTTGATTCTAACTTTCTACTAGGCTTATTTTTCAGTACCTAAGGGTGCATTTGAATGTGCAAGCCCTTGTTATTTTTCTCTTTGAAAGGGGAATTATCTAATATAATTCTAACCTACTCATTTACCTTCATATGTCAAGCTTAAAAAATTGGACCAATTTATTCTTCTACCTAGCTAATTTTAGCTAAGTTTGAACAATTTGGATAAATTATTTCTCTAACCTAATAACAAAAATCCAAATATGTTTGACCATGGATTATACTGTATGATTTAAACAAGGATTCATAGTTGTGCCATTTAAAACAATATGCACACAAGATCCTATTTTATTTTCAAAACAAAGCTATTTTTCTTCTAGTGGCATTTGAATTTTCATCACCTTCACTCTTGTTTTTCTTTTTTTCATGGGGTTCTTTTAATCATCATTTTCATCATTTTTTTATTCTTTTACTTTATTTTCTTTTATTATATTTTTATTTTCATATTCCCTCTTTTCATTTTTTTATTTATATTTTTATTTGTATCTTTTTTTTGGAAATCATTTGCAAAATGAAATATTCTTTACAATTTCATATGACTACGAGAAAATATTCAATCACCTTATGATCATATGAATTATAGGACCCTAATAGTGGCTCCAGCTAGGGATGGAACTCTCCACGGGAGGTGCCAATAATTGTTGACCAGTCTAAGCCTTGAATCACCTTCTTCAGTACTTTTTTGCATCTGATTTATTTTGTTTCTATTGTAATTATGGTGGAAAATTGATCAGGAGCTTATGTCATTATGTTCAGGCTTCAACCTATGACATGAGTCACCCACTCATGAAAATAAAAGGAAAATTATATTTACAATGATCTTAGTGAAAAAATGTTTCTATTCTTGTGAAAATTAATGTTTGAGCATTTTTCCATTTACAAGTCCACTAGGAAGCTCTGCTCCATCAATTTTTTTTAGGAAAAATGCATTATTACCTTTGTAAGAATGAATTGTGTAAGGTCCCTTCCATAGATTATCAAATTTTCCATGCTTAGCTTTTTCTTCATTTCTTGAATCCCATTTTTAGTACAGTGTCTCCTATCTGAAAATCATCGGCCTTGGTTCTTCTATCATATATTTTATTGAAGTTTTGTTGGATGGCTTGGGTTTTGTTGTAATCTTCTTCTTTGGATTGCTGTAGCTGTATTGTTTGATTTATTCTCCTTTGAATGTCGTTATATTCCACTTTTAATTCCTGCAAAATTTTGATAACATAGACACCCAAATAAGTGGGAAAAACAACATCCATCCCATAAACCAATTGGTATGGAGACATGCCAATTTATTTCTTAGTGGTGAGTCTGTCAGCCCATAATGCATTAACCCCTTTGTTGTGCCATGATTTCTTGTTATCCTGCAACAAATTTTTGATGATATTAACTAATTTTTTTTTGGAAGATTCTACTAATCCATTACCCTATGGATAATAGGCCATAGAGTGTCCTAAAATGATTTTATACTTGCTACAAAACTCCACAAGCTTCTTTGATTTGAATGCTGCTTCATTATCAGTGATGATTTTCCTGGGACATCCAAATCTTGAAAGAACATCAGTTTCTAAAATTTTAATAATCAATGCATCATTAACTTGCCTTGTGGGTATAGCTTCAATCCACTTGGTAAAATAATCAGTGGCTATAAGGATCCACTTGTGTTGGGCTGAGAATGAAGGATGAATTTCCCCAATTAAATCCAAACCTCATTGCTGAAAAGGAGTTTCAAATGATATGGCCTTTAAGGGTAGGGAAAAGAACTTTCTTTTTCCTTCAAATATTTGACATTGGTGGTATGAGGTGAATTTTTTTGTGGACATACGAAAATAAGGTTGGCCAGTAAAAACCAGCCCTTAAGATCTTGTTGGTAGTGGTCTTCTAGTACAAGTGTCGAGTACAATCTCTTTCATGAAATTCGTGCATTACTTTATCTGCTTCATCCTTCAACAAAAAATTTAGTAAAATTCCTCCGACATCATTCCAATACAAATTATTGTCCAAAATACAAAATTTCATAGCTTTGAGTTTAAGAAATCTAGCTTTAGTTTTGGTTAAACCAAGAGGAGCTTGTAAATGATGTAAGACAAAAGTAAGGTCTGCATACCAGGGAGATGTTGGAAAATCCTCAATTACTTGTGGAGTCGCCTACTCTCCTTGTTCATCAAGTGCAACTACAAAATTTATATCCAAAGCATGAAAATTTGTTTCAACCATTAATTTAGCTAATCCCTAACCTTAATGAGTTTGGTAGGTTTAATTTCAATTTCATATTCTAAGATAATGGCAATCCATTTACCCCTTTTCCCATAAGGACCATTTTGGGTCAATACATCTTTTACCACAGTGTTTGGAACAAAAACAATTATATGTGAATGGAGAATATAAACTCTAAAATATTTAATTTCCTTAACTAAAGAAAATTCTTGCTTTTCCATAATGTTGTATTTTAATGCAACATATCTTAAGGATTTGCTAAAGAAAGAAATAGGTTGTTCATTTCCTTCATTATTATTTTGTAAGAGAACTACTGCAATAGTATGTTCAGATGCAAATGAGAAAATCAAAAAATATTTGGTGAAATCAGGGTTGATTAACAAAGGGGCTTGTGTTAAGGCTTGTTTTACTTGATCAAACGATTGCTTTTCCTCTATGTTCCATTTTACCTCAGTGTAATTTATCAACATGTTTGTTATATTTCTCAGAAGTTATGCTAAATTAGGGATAAATCTCCTCAGAAAATTGATTTTTCCAATGAAGGATTGGAGTTATTTACATTTCTAGGAGGACCTATATTTAAAATAACTTCAATTCTACTAGGATGAATTCTGATTCCATCTTTTGAAATAATTTTTCCTAATAGTTTTCCTTCTTCTAAACCAAATAATGTTTTCTTTGGGTTGAGGAAAATACCAAATTCCCTGCATTTTTCAAAGTCTCTTCTTAGGTGAAGCAAATTATCTTCATCTATTTTTGAGAAAACAATGATATCATCAAGATATATAACTATGAGCCTACCTATCTCATCTACAAAGGAAATTTCCATTTTTCTTTGGAATGTAGCACCATCATTCATTAATCCAAAAGGCATCTTCACATACATGAAAGTGCCCCAAGGTGAAGTAAACATTGTCTTTTCCTGATCTTCAGGATGCAGTAAAACTTGATTGTAACCAGAGAAACCATCTAATAAATAAATTCTACTAGACCCCACCACCTTCTACAAAATTTTAGCCATTTTAGGCAGAGGGTAGTTATCTTTCAGAGAAACTTTATTGAGGCTTCTAAAGTCTACAAATAGTCTAATCTCTCTAGTCTTTTTCCTAGTTGGAACTAAGTTTGACACCCACTTATAGTATCTTATTGGCACAGTGATCTTGGCATCATACATCTTTTTGAACTCCTTTTCAATTAAAGGCATCAACATTGGGTTAATCCTCCTAAGTTTCTATTTAAAAGGCTTTTGGTATTTTTTTATAGGAATCTTATGTTGTATTATGCTGGTGTCATAAGATTTCAATTCTTCATAACTCCATTCAAATACATCTATGAATTATTTGAAAAAGTTTATATATTTCTGTTTTTCAGCAGGGGGTAAAGATTTAGATAATTTAACCATTTTTGGTTCTTTTTCAATTCCTATATTGCAGTCTTCAACTTTAGCTTCAGTATGTTCAATTTTAGGATTTTAGCTACAACATTGAAATCAAACAATTCCTCTAAGGGGACTAACCCTCTAGGAAAAACATTATCTTTCAGTTGCAATATTTCTAATTCCTCTTGTTCTTGATCTATTTATTTTAATTCTATCTTATTAACACTTTTATTTACATTCTCATTTACATTATATTCTAAATCTAAATCTAAATCTATATTAGCTCACTCAAATTCCTCCTTTGATTGTAAAAAAATTTCAATCTACTCATCGTTTCCAAAGAATTGCCAGTATATGATGTTGTCTGGGACAACTGGTCAGTTCTTTACTTCAATTATGTATTGGTGCCTAGGACGGTATGGAATTTTACAAGTACTAGCTGAAGTAGCTAGACCATCAACTAGGATGTTTTTCCCTATGGGATTGCAGACAAATCATATTCAGAAAAATATTCAAGAAAATCTAGAATATCATTTCTATAAGCTCTTAATATTGGGTGCTTGGCAGAGTATTCCCCTTCGATATGTTTAATTATCAGTTATGAGTCTCCATGAATGGAAATTATCTTGGCTCCTAGCTTCTTTAAAAGTTGTAACCCTAGGATTAATTCTTAGGAGATGTAAACGATAATCCAGGTAAGATTTAATGCGTAACAGGTAGGACATATGTCGTGAAAGGGTTGGAAGTGAGGACGCGACAAGCATTGGTGGGAAAGGGGAGTGGTTTGGTGGTTTTCAAAGGGGGCTAGAGATAGTAAGTGGTATGCGGCAGGGGGAGGGATGGGGTGCGAAATCGTGAGGGAGTGACACGTTATGTGGGGCTCGAGGGGAGCCAAACTACTTTTCGTACCCCCCTCCGTCGATAAAGGTAGGAAGGGAATGGGGGGGCCGAATGGCATTCGAGACTGTTGATTTGGGTAAACGATGATTTGAGCATTGGATCGTGCGTGCAACTTGCCCACTACGTGACAACGTCCTTTGTCTTTTGAAAAATTTATAACACAAGTGCCTATACTTAGACTAAGAAAACATATGGCATGCAACATGAATTATTTCATTTTCATCCCTTTTGATTGTAATTTTCTACTAGGATTATTTTTCACTACCTAAGGGTGCATTTGAATGTGCAGACCCTTGTAATTTTTCTCTTTGAAAGGGGAATTATCTAATATTATTCTAACCTACTCATTTACCTTCATTGATCCTGTTATCACCCTAGTAATTTTTAAATATTGTGGGCTTTTGATTTTTAGTTTAAGAAAACTAGGGGTAACCACAAACCTACTTTGGAAATTTAGGATCTAGCCTTCCTAAATTTCGGAGAGGGCTTTCTCTTTATGATTTAACTTTGTTTTTGTTTAATGTTTTAGGCTAGTTATGATAGAAAAATTGGTTTTGGTTTTGAAATGTTTGGTGGAAAGGAAGATTACTTAAAGAAAAATTAAAGAGGGATCTACTAGTCCATTAGGCTATGGAGTCAAAGTCTAGCAAGCAGAACTAGAAGGCAAGGCCAAAAGGATGCTAATGTATTCAGGGCAAGATAGATAACCCTCAGAGATTTGGATAGATTGTTTTGATGAAATGGCTTGCTTCAGGATAAAGGGAAATGAAGGATCCTTTGATCCAGAAAAAGAGGAAGGAGGCAGGGGTCAAACGGGACTAGGAGCAATTAAGAATTCCTAAATCCATAAATCAGCATAAAACATTTAAATGATTAAGTAGTTAAGACAGGGAGTTTTTACACTAATCCTGAAGTAATACTCCTAATTAATCATTAATATTGAACAACATATATGAAATTTTATGTAACTCAGAATGGAAACAATGACAAGATAGATTCACTTTACTCTTCAAATTATCACATGAATCCTGAATTATGAAGTCCAATTGGCTATTTTCCAGACTTCTACTTTGAAATCAACACATGTGAGCCTCCAACGTACCAAAAAAATGTCTTTAATGTTCTTAGCAATTTTATTCCACCCTAAACACTTCACAAACTGAAGTATTTATACAAATGTTTATTACAAATATCCTAGAGAGATCTAGGAATAATTCTAGGAAATATAAAATATCCTTACACATTAAGAGGGACAACTGCTTAACAACTTTAGCAAGCTGTCCTCTTATCTAGAAGATATAGAACTATCTTATCTAACAAAACTGTTTGTTGAATAACTGTCCATGTTTGCTGGCATATTGAAAAATATATTTTCGGAAGATGACTTCACTGATACTCTTTCCACTTATACTCTTTCATGTTGTTTATTTATCATTTCACTGCTGTAAAAAGGGAGATTACAACAGTCAAAATCAACTGGCTTTTGTTTTTCTCTCTGATACACTTTGACTCTGTTGTTCACCTTGATACTCTTTAAACTGATATTTTAACCTTTAACTGCTGTAAAAAGAGACTTCTCAGCTGTAAAAAATCAAAATGAAATAGCTGTTTTATTTGTTTCTTTCTCAGACTGATTACTTCATCTGCACTCTCTTTCACTATTTTGCTTCTTTACTGCTATAACAAATCTGTAAAAGTCTGCCATTGTTCAGCATCTGGTATTTTTACGCTTTTGAGTTTTCTGAAGTTCTCATCAGCATCATTATACTTGGAAAAATTTTGTTTGATAACAAATATATGCTTGATTTCATGTTGAAGAAAAAACAAATCTTCAATATACTGGAGAACAACTTTCCCTGTTGGAGAGCCCTATAACAGTGGCTTGTTGACTTTTTCTTTGGCATGGTCCCTTATCTTTTTGTCATATTCTTTCTTGATTTGCAATATAGTCTCTGTCATGTCCTGTATCTTCAATTCTTCTAGCTCTGTCCTGTTTTTACTGTTTAAGAAAGTGACTAGCTTCAATGAATGTGCTAGTTTATCTGCTAATTCTTTTGTTGTCCTTTGTATTTCAACTTGAGCTGCTAGAAGGAGGTCTATCTATTCATATATTATCTGGATTGATGGCCACTGAAGATGTATAGCTTCAATTATATTGGTCCATAGGTAATTTCTTATATAAGAAATCTGTGTAGTGAAACTCAAATCCTTTTGAAGGCTTTTGACTTGCTCTTCAAGTCTTTTGGCTTTTTGTTCATAATTATTGGCATTAATCAATGCTGCTTTGTTAGACACCTCCATATTCTGAATATTTTTCTTCAAACTGTTAATTTCATTAGTTTTCAATGTCATTTCTTCCATTGCTTTGACAATCTACCCTGCATCATTTGTTTCACGTAATTGGTGTGATGTTGAATATTTTTACTGGAGGTAGAAGGATTGTGACCGACACCGGCAGCGGTTAAAAGGGGCTCATTTGAGTAATTTTTCCTCCCCTAGCAGAAGGAATAGAAGCTATAATAATAGGGTACGATTTCTCAGTGTTGAATATTGCAACAAGAAATAGTGAAGGAGGCATCTTGAAACATCTTTCCTAATCCTAGTTGGAAAGTGATCACCAAAACTAGGTGGGGGCCACACAGGTGATTTTTGTCGCAAAGTCTATTTTTAGACTATGTCTATTTTTAGACATATGGATCATGGTCTATGAGTTGCGGGATGCTATTTATGGATGATTGGTCAAGTTGGTAAAAATAGATGGACCTCTATTTTTAGACATTGGGCGGTTTCTATTTTTAGACTGCCGGGCTAAAAATAGAACAGTCAAATATTATTAACCCTTAATAATATTTAGAATATAAACATTATCTTATCCTCTTGGAGCACTTCAGTTTGATGCTTGGATGTGGCACATGCAGCTGACAGAAGGAAATACGCTTTTCCTAAGGGTTAGTTGAGCTATTGCATGGTTGACTTCAGTTAGAACTCATGTGGCAGAGTTTGGTGGAGTTGATGAGACAGTTGGTGGAGTTGTATTCGGTTTAACTTAGTTGAACTAGTTGTATTTAGTCTAACTGATAAATACACTAGTGATGAGTGGTGTGAATTAATTATTAATTAATTCACTAATTATTAACTTATAAATCAACTAAAGAATACATCAGTTAACTGCAATGCATGGACAGTTCAGTGGAGACCAGTGTTAGAGGTGGGTGAAAGGGTGAGTGTGGCTATCAGTTGTGACTATACTTGTGCATGAGATTTTCACACACATTGATTGAGATTTCCAATGAGGATTGCGCAGTACAAGCCAAGGGGATTCAAACTTGGATCTCATTCATTCTCATCTTGGATTGCGCAGTAGAGGCAGGCAAACAGTGGAGGAGATTTGAACCTGTGACTTGTTCAGATCTGAGCTAGTTTGTGTGTAACTATTGGAGATAGTACTGAGTACTTGTGAGGAGTATTGTACTATTATTGTTACATGATTCTCTATCATTATATTATACAGATAGTTGGGGGTTTTCAGCTGTAAGCTTTCCCCATTACATACTGTGTTATATGTGTGCTTGACTATTGTGTTTATGTGCGCATGCGACTGTTTCTATTTCCGCATATTGATGATCAATTGTAGAAGAGGTTATGTATTATGCATGAAGCTTAAATAGTGTGTAATCAGGATAATCTTGGTGAATAATTCAGCTATTATTCAAATTTCTACATGGTATCGGAGCGAGAATTGATCATCGGATCTATTACAGTGATTACAATTTATTTCGGTAGACAGAGTCTGTAAGCGGGCCAGGTAGCCTCTAGATCCATCCTTTCTTTGAAAGGTGATATATCCAGTAAACACCCCTACAGTCGATCTCTGTGCTAGAAATACTTTGTTCTCACAGATCCAGAAGCAGTTGAGTTTTGAGCTTGGAATTCGAATTTTGCAGCAGTTTGTTTTCTTGGTGCCGGAGTTGAAATGTCTTTCAACGGTTTGCGACTCGAATATGCCCTTGAGGGCAGTTCGAATTATGTTGCATGGAAGGAAAAAATGGAGGTGGTATTAGATGATAACGGGCTGAAGGAGTTCATAGATGCTGAGATCCCAAAGCCTACTGATGTTGCTCAAGTTGAGGCTTGGCAAAAGAAGATGGCGAAATGTCGAAGGATTCTGTTGGAGGGCGTGAAGGATCACATTGTATCCAGCCTGCATGGAAAAGATTCTCCATACTTGATGTGGAAAGCATTGACAGATTTATTCCAAAGCAAGAGCGACCAGAGGAAGTTGGCGCTCAAGGATAAACTCAGAAACATAAAGATGGAGAAAGGCGACAGTATGCCCAAGTACCTCACGAAGTTCATCCAATGCAGGGATGAGCTGGGAAGTGTGGGGGTGACTGTAGATGATGAGGACTTAGTGAGCTTGGCTCTCCTTGGGCTTCTGAAGAGTTGGCATTCCTATCAGGACTTTGTCAATGGTCGGGAGAAATTGCCAGGATGGGAGCGACTTTGGTCGGATCTTGTGCAAGAGGAGATAACGCAGAGTACCAGGGACGGATCTTCATCAAGGAACTCTGATGAAGAGAATTGCGCTTTGGCTGCCAAAGCAAAGAAGGGGAAGAACAAGAAAGCTTCTCGGTTTGGTGAGAAAGTCGAGAAAGCAAGACATGTCAAGGTGAAGTGCTTTCACGCTCACCAACACGGACATATTATCACCCTGGAAATTGCCTGAAGAAGAAGAAGAACAAGCAGGTTGCTGGAGCTGCATCTGGTGAGGCTCTTTCCTCACAATTTGAGCTGGACTTCTCATTGATCGCATGCATGGTGTCTAGTGCTTTGGGATCGAGGTGGTATTTTGATAGTAGCGCTTCCCTTCACATGACGGGAGATGTGAATCTTTTCAGTGACTTGGTGGAGAAAGATCTCCAGTTGCATGTTGAGTTGGGTGAAAATGGATGATACAATGTGAGCAGCATTGGTACCATAACCTTTCAGAGGGAGTCGGGTAAAATCATTTTTACGAGATGTGGTGCATATTTCAAGTTTAAAAGAACAGTTTGATCTCGGTGCGCAATGTTCAGGATAAGTAGTATGAAGTTGTCTTGTTGAGAGAATCTCTGAGACTTAGTAAGATGGGATGTCTACGGGCTTCCTGCTTGGGAAGTGCAAGAAGACATGCAACTGATGCTTGAGAGGGAGCAAGTTTTGCATGCAGGTGATAGTGAACCTTGGGATGTGGAGCAGCCACAAGAGGATCATGGAGTGGAAGAAACCACTCATGCAGAGAAATTTCGTGCCAGATGGGCAGAGGGAGTGCATGCAGCTATACCACTAGGTGAGAGGTGGGGCGACATGCATGATTAATCCCAAGAGGATATTTCTGGGTAGGATTCATGAGATGGTGTGGATCTCATGAGTTGAACTTTAACGAATCGAAGTGACGGTCTTCCGATACTGGAGCACGATTCGGAGTTGACAACAAGTGCGAGTGCATGGGTGCAAAGAGTTCCTTCAACGGTGGTTCCGATGACATGTCTTGATTCGATTTTCGACGAAGTCGAATTTGATGATAGATACATCGAATGATTCGTTTGTTTGGAGCATATTCGATTTCGGAAAGTTACGGAAACGAATGCATGGGTTATGAGCGCATGAAAAGGTTGCAGCGAGAATGCATGGAGTTGCATTTCGCATGCAAAACGATCCTTTCTTGTTGAGAGGGAGTGAATTTGAAGATTGCAACAATCCCGAAGGTTTCATCCACGAAACATCTTTCCCTCTTTGGTTGGAAAGTCACTAAAACGAGGTGGGGGCCACCTGAAGTGATTTTTGTCGCAAAGTCTATTTTTAGACTATGTCTATTTTTAGACATACGGATCATGGTCTATGAGTTGCAGGATGCTATTTATGGATGATTGGTCAAGTTGGTAAAAATAGATGGACCTCTATTTTTAGACATTGGGCGGTTTCTATTTTTAGACTGTCGAGCTAAAAATAGAGCAGTCAAATATTATTAACCCTTAATAATATTTAGACTATAAACATTATCTTATCCTCTTGGAGCACTTCAGTTTGATGCTTGGATGTGGCACATGCAGCTGACAGAAGGAAATACGCTTTTTCTAAGGGTTAGTTGAGCTATTGCATGGTTGACTTCAGTTAGAACTCATGTGGCAGAGTTTGGTGGAGTTGATGAGACAGTTGGTGGAGTTGTGTTCGGTTTAACTTAGTTGAACTAGTTTTATTTAGTCTAACTGATAAATACACTAGTGATGAGTGGTGTGAATTAATTATTAATTAATTCACTAATTATTAACTCATAAATCAACTAAAGAATACATCAGTTAACTGCAATGCATGGACAGTTCAGTGGAGACCGGTGTTAGAGGTGGGTGAAAGGGTGAGTGTGGCTATCAGTTGTGACTATACTTGTGCATGAGATTTGCACACACATTGATTGAGATTGCCAATGAGGATTGCACAGTACAAGCCAAGGGGATTTGAACTTGGATCTCATTCATTCTCATCTTGGATTGCGCAGTAGAGGCAGGCAAACAGTGGAGGAGATTTGAACCTGTGACTTGTTTAGATCTGAGCTAGTTTGTGTGTAACTATTGGAGATAGTACTGAGTACTTGTGAGGAGTATTGTACTATGATTGTTACATGATTCTCTATCATTATAATATACAGATAGTTGGGGGTTTTCAGCTATTGCTTTCCCCATTACATACTGTGTTGATATGTGTGCTTGACTATTGTGTTTATGTGCGCATGCGACTGTTTCTATTTCTGCATATTGATGATCAATTGTAGAAGAGGTTATGTATTATGCATGAAGCTCAAATAGTGTGTAATCGGGATAATCTCGGTGAATAATTCAGCTATTATTCAAATTTCTACGTAGGAATGGTGGAAGTATCATTTTCCTTCATAGTTTCTTTTTTATTTCATAAGTATATCCATTTGACTTTCCATATCTTTGATTTGGACAGTTAGCCTTATAATCAACTGCATCATATCCTCTTTTTCCTTCTGTTCTTGAAGTATCTCCTTACACTGTGGGTGCTCACTTTGAGGAAGTTTTAACTGTTTCCTTAAAGCAGCAATATCATCATTTTTCTTCTTTATCAATACTTTAGTAGCTTGTACATTTGATGGGTCAGATCCTATTTGTAAAATCAAATCTTCTAAGGCCTTGATCCTTAGATCTTTTGCATATAAAGAGCCTTTGTCAAGTTTCATTTGGTCTTGCAGGTTGATAATGGTATTCTACAAATTTGTCACACTCATAGCTTTGGTCACCACAGTAGGATATAACATCTCATAGCTATGTCTGTGGAATTCTATTTGATTCAATTCATGCACCTTTTCAGTATCTACTTCAAATTCCACCTTTTTGTAGTCAACCACTGTTTTTGGGGTTGAAGCAGTTGGTTGTAAATAGGACATGACCATCTTATTTGAGGAGTAATCAAATGTTGTAAGCAACCTGTCCTGATTTCCTGGCTTCTGTTTGAGAAATTGAGAATAAATCTCACCTTTGATTTCCTCATTCCTTTGTTTAATCTGCTTATATCTTTCTTTGATGTCCAAATCTTTTTCTTCTGCTGTTTGAGAAGAAGAAGTTTCTATATTAACCCGATTTTCAATCATCTAAGTGTTTGATCTTTTACCTTCTACTTGTTCCATTTCTATCTCTGTTAAAGTCTCTTTAATTATCTCTGTGGCTTCATCATTGCTGACTTCTGTTTCATTGGTATCTTCAACCTCAATAACTTTTTCTTTCCCTATGGAACCAAATCTGAGCCTTTTGTTGTAGATAATCTTGAACTTAGTATCTGTAGTAGTTTCTGCTGTGTAGGCTCCCTCATCTCTGCCTCTTTTGTTTGAAGATTCTGGCTATTTAGAAGTTACCACAACAAGTGTGGTGTGCATTTTTCTTATTGGTTGTTCATTTGCAGTTGCATCTACTAATGTATTTTCTACCCATTCTGTCTGATTAGAAAACTTTTCAATATCAGGCTTTGGCTCATGTATAAAGGGAGGTAGTTTACACTTGACCCTTATACTGCTTAAAAGACCTTGGGGGTCATAATTCCAAGGAAAACTCACTTGAAATTTAAGCTTTGACAATATTTTTTTTATCTCTTTTTCAGCATCTCTATTATTCACTATGAAAGGACCAATCTGATTTTTTAATTTGAACTGGGTCTTCTTTTTGGAAGCCATGAAATTGATAGCATCAACATTCAAAACCTGTCTCAAATACTCTAAAGAAAATACTCTGATAGTCAAAAACTTAGGTAATTTGTATGGAAGCAGATTGGTTCCAAAAATTCTCAATTTAGTGTGTTTCTCATACAGGTACCAATCTCCCATTTTGCATTCCTCTGACAGTTGTAATATCCTTTTCATTTATTCACTTACTCTAGACTGTTCTAATTTATGTAGCAAATTCATAGTTGGCCTGATGAACAGATCTATAAAATCTGTGTAGCTATATTCACTTCCTTCTTTTCTCAACAGTGATGTCCAAAAGACAACTGATAGAGGCTGGCCCTCTACATTCATTTTCTGTAATGCTATTGGAAAGTTATTAGCTTGTGAGAATAAGAACAAGTGAAATAAATATGAAGAATATCTGAATACCCCTTTAGTGGGTAATTTTGTCAATTGATAATGTATGGAATCACCTATAAACCTAGCAAAGTCAAAGATCATAGAAGGAGGTTGACCAGGAGACAAGGTAGAAAAAAACCCAAGGATGGGATCATCAATAAACTCATCAGTGAAATAGCCCAATATGAAGGATAACATAGAAATTACATTCCTAGAACCCTCTGGAAACTTGGAAGTGGAAAAGGGAGGATTCAGCTTTGGAATATCCACATGACTAGGCATGAAGTTCTGAAAAATCATGAATCTTTTGGGGAAATCCAATACCAAATATAATTGTGTTAATGCTTCAATGGATAGGGGAACTGCCCTAGGGTCAAATTGAAGTTGTAACATCTCATTAATAGACTCTACAGTGATAGAAAATAAAATCTCCCTATCAGCATTCACAATTGATATTTGGTCTGGAACATAATACTTTTGGAACATTCTTACTAGGTCTTGACCAGGATGTGTTACTGGGACTACATATTTCGGTAAATTTGTATCCTAGAGAAGCATTTCTTCTTTGTCTAGGAACTTTTCATGACACCAATTGTGAACTTCTAATAAGTTAAATTCTACTACTGGGTCTACAATTTTATAATCTACATAAACCAAGGGGATGCTTTCTTTAGTAGGCATTGGTGGCTGAAGAACAGTCACAGTGGTTTTAGCAGTGATTGCAGGAGTAGATTTTGGGGCTTTTACTACTTCAGAATTGGGAGGTTTGCATCCTCCAGGTTTGACAGGTTTGGAGCCTCCAGCTTTATGTGTCATTTTCTTCTTTGTCATTTTGAGATAACTAAAGCAAGATTACATAGTTTACAATAGTTAATTTTTCTTCAATAGAGGGTAATTGAGAAATTTTATAGGAAAAGATGATGGCAGTGGGCAATTCAGTGCTCAATTAGGAATTTTAGGACACAGGCAACAGGTTTGAGACAGAGAACGCAGGTTTTCTGAATCACTGTGACTGTAAAAGGGATTTTTTTTTAGATATTAAATACATTTAAAGCAACTACACAATTAAAATTGGAAATAATATTTCAAGGGTCTCGGACTGAGAATTTTGGTTTAAAATTAAGGTTTTCTGTAAAAAAAAACTTCTAGGAAAAAATTGCGAGGGTTTGCCCTCTTTTTTCAAGGTTTCAGACACTAAGATGGATAAATTCACTCTTTATAGCTTGATTGGTTCAAATTAACGAGTTTATATTGTGAAATTGCAAGTTGAAATGTCAAAATACCTTAAATGCGGGTATTTTTGGTAGTCAAAAGGGTGTTGGATATGTTTGAGTGGGGATTGAATCAGTATTCCTTTTAATTAGAGCATTAGTTAATCCTCAATTATTATCAGTGTTTGTACAATGATAGAAGAAAAAAAGAGGAACACAAATGCACACAAATTTTAAGGTGGAAACTCACACTGGGACAAAAACCACCTAATGCTTTTCTAATAATTCTTTAATATTCAACTCCAATTGAAAATAAAGCTCCAACTTCCTAGAATCTAGAAAAGCATTCTTCTCCAGCTCCCACTGGATGGATGCTCCAATGCCCGAGATTCTTCAGTAGTCAATTGAATGGATTCCCCAACACCCAATGAGCTACAACTCACCCTAGCACCACCCTACCACCCTATAGAAGAATAAAAGAAGAATGGACTCTCGTACCAGGGAAAATGGTCCACTTTACAATGATATAGAATGATGTAGAAGAATAATATATACTAGACCATAACCCCAACTTTGACACAACCACCTAATGATGATCCTAGACCTCCCAACACTGCCTCTTCAACCCTTGGTAGATAGATACTAGTACAATTTGTACAATAATGTATTTACAATGACTAAGTACAATGATACCTTTACAATGATTGTATGCAGTGCTGCCCACTTGAAGACTTCATATGATGAACTTCTTACTGCTATTATGCACCTTGGTTGCTGCTCTTGTCATGCTACCATCTACTGCACCTTGATTTGCTTTTTTGGCATAGAAAGTTTGGTCCTTTGCAACCCTTGACAACACATGATCTAGATTTTTCTTGCCTTCTAGGAGCTCGATATTGAATCTGGTGTATCTCTGTCATTTCAGATCTTGAATATCTAATTTTAGGTCCTATAGTAGTCCTTTGAGTCATATTTCCAATGCCACGAGATACGACCAATTTTGATTCTTGCTTCAAGAGAGAGTTATACCCAATCTCACAATGCCTAATTAAGGTTTGTTTGACGGAGCGCAAATTTCGAAGGCATCTCGTGTCCTTTGTTTCTTCATTTGGCTACGAAATTGATAGAGATAAATGTAAAGACTATGAAATATCTATAAATTTTCACGGAATTCCAATTTGATACTTAGAGAGAGTTATGATGATTTTACCAAGGTCACTTCTTTGAGATGAATTTCGGGGAGCACATGAAAACCTAACCCACAGATCATATCTCCCAAAAGTTTGCGCACATTGATACGGAAATTTTCTTGCAACTTCCTCGGGATTTCGGATTCACCTCATTCTGTTTTAAACACGTAACCGTATAATACGTAGAAAAAAAGTTAGAGCGAAAATTCCAAGATGACCTGTTTCAGATGGCGAAATCCCTTGCCTAAGGAGGAAATGAAGATCACAATTTATATAAATGCTTAAGTTGAGAGGGGCTTCAACAAGTGAACGTGGGAGGGATTATAGGAGCTTAAAAAATAATAATTATGACTTTTCAATGACCCATGCCCCAACCCCATGGGGTTTTAGCCCACTAACTGGGGGTACAAACTTCAAACATGAATATCTCTCAGACCGTGAAGAATTACATGGCGTGCCATATATCAACGGAAACATCTCGACAAGTAGAAACCATCAAAAGCATTATTGACCCAGAATATATTAATTTGGTAGGTCAAAATTCCCATGCAATATTGGGTTAGCCCTTGGTGCTGCTTGGGTTGACATCAATGACAACCGCTGATCAACAATCTCCCCCTTTGGCATTGATGGCAACACAAGTACTCCCCTTGCGATCATGACACCTCTTCCTACAACATTCTCTCCCCCTTTGACATCAATGGCAAAGGGTAACTCCCCCTGAAACACAACCATCCTATGGACCTGTACACACTTCTACTCCCCCTAACAAACAACCGTCCTGCAGACCTATAATCTAATGAGAACTTGCCTTTATATTCTAAAAAAAGGAAAATCTAATGAGAACTTGGGAGAATCCCAAGCTTCTGGCGAGGATATTCCAATGCTGGTGAATATTTAATATGTGACTCTTTTGGTGTTGTTTTGAATCTTGCTACTTGTCCAACTACTTGCATAACATCTGGTCGGGAGGCTGTTACATATATAAGACTACTAATCATAGATTTGTACAACCTTTGATCCACATCCTTAGATGAGTCGTCTATGCTCAATTTGCAACCTGTTACCATTGGAGTAAGGATGGGTTTGCAATCTTCCATTTTAAATTTCTTGAGCATTTCCTTGATGTACTTGGCTTGACATATAAATATTCCTTTCTCTTGCTGAGATATTTGAAGCCCTAAGAAATATGTCAGCTCACCAAGTAAAGACATCTCAAACTCACTTTGCATCTTTGTAGAAAATTTCTTACTTAGTCGATCATCATTGCTACCAAATATTATATCATCCACATATACCTCAACAATTGTTAAATTATCTTTATCTATTTGTACATAAATATTGCTATCAACAATACCTTTCTTGAACCCTTGTTGATGTAGATATCCATCAAGACGAGCATACCATGCTCTGGGAGCCTGCTTGAGGCGATATAGAGCCTTCTTTAACCTACAGACATAGTCTTCTTTTTGTGATAGTAGAAAACCTTCAGGTTGTTCGATGTAAACTTCTTCTTCTAATTCTCCATTTAGAAATGCTAACTTAACATCCATTTGGTAGACTTTGATTTTTCTTGAACATGCATAGGCAAGAAACATTCAGATGGCTTCCATTCTAGCAACTGGTGCAAATGTTTCATCGAAATCAATTCCTTCCACTTGTGCATAGCCTTTGCAAACCAATCTTGCTTTGTTTCTGGTAACCTGCCCATCTTCATTCAATTTGTTCCTGAACACCCATTTAGTCCCAATGAAATTTTTATCTTTTGGTCGTGGAACTAATTCCCAGGTGTTATTCTTCTCAATTTGATCCAATTCTTCATTCATAGCTGCTACCCAATGTTCATTCTAGCTGGCTTCCTCAAAACTACTAGGCTCAAAGTTTGCTAGAAAAGCAACGTGAGCTTGTTGTGATGAACGAAGCTGTCGACCTTCATTTATGTCACCAATGATTTGATTTGATGGATGGTTCTTTTGAATCCACTCTTTTTTTCTCCTTGGAGGAGCTTCTTGTTGTTGTTCTGGTATATCTTGATGATCATTGTTTACTTCTTCCTTGTTGATAGTTGCTTCTTGTTCTACAATTTTATCTGTGTCTTTTTCATCCTCTGTCTCAAGTTTCAAAGATTCTAGATCCTCATCATTACTCGCTAGAACACCATCTTCGTCAAATGTAACATTTATGCTCTCCACTATATGTTTTCGTCTTAGATTATAGCATTTATAGGCCTTTCTTTTGCGTGAGTAACCAACAAAGATACCTTCATCAACACGTGATTCAAAATTACCCAAATTTTGATCTTCTCTTTTGATATAACATTTGCTTCTGAAGATTCTGAAATATTTTACATTAGCTGGTTTTCCTTTCCATAATTCATATGGAGTCTTGTTGCAATTATTTCTGAGAAGACTTCGGTTGATAATGAAGATTGTTGTATCAATTTCTTGAACCCATAATTTTTCATCCAATTTTGAGTCCTTCAACATTGTTCTACCCATTTCCTGTACAGTTCTATTCTTTCTTTCAGCAACTCCATTTTGCTGAGGTGTTCGTGCTGTTGAAAATTGCCTTTTTATTCCATTTTCGTCATAGTATTGCTGAAATAATTTGGAAGTGAATTCTCCACCATTATCTGATCTTAAACACTTTATTTTCAAATCAGTTTCATTTTCAACCAACTTCTTGTAGATCTTAAAGCACTCAAATGCTTCAGATTTTTTCTTTAGGAAACTAACAGCTGTCATCCTGGTATAGTCATCTATCATTAACATGAAATATAATTCTCCGTCTAAGCCTTTTGTTCTCACAGGACCACATAGATCAGTATGTATCAATTCCAATGGATGTGATGCAAAGTGTTCTTTTGTTTTAAATTGGACTTTTGTCCGCTTGCCATGCCGACATGTATCACATAGTGTGTTGGAAGGTTTTGATATTTTCGGCATTTCTCGTACTGCTTCCTTTTTGCTTATCCTGACAAGATTGTCAAAGTTTATGTGACCCAGTCATTTGTGCCATAACCAACTTTCATCTTCTTTAGCTAGTAGACATGCTTTAGTTGCTTCATCCAGAACATATATGTCATTTGGAGCTCGACTTGTTGTAGCCACAATTTTACCATACATGCCTTTCCTGATTTCACATTTTGTGGAGTTGAATAGCATTGTGTGTCCTTGATCACACATTTTTCCAACACTGAGCAGATTGTGATTCATGTTTTCGACCAATAGAACATTCTTGGCTATAACATCTTTGCTTCTGAGAGTGACGGTACTTGATCCTATAAAATTTGAAGATCCATCATTTCCAAAGGATATGGTTCCATCCTTATTCTCTTTCAGAGATACAAATTTCCTTCTATCTCCAGTCATATTCATTGAGCAACTGCTATCAACATACCACACATCTTTATTTTTTTGAGCCTTGAGAGCGAGAGCACAATTATTAGTCTTCTTCTTCTTCCATTTTCGTTCATTTTGTGGCTTCGAAGATTCTTCTAGAGGATTTTCAAGTCTGCAGTCTCTAGCTATGTGTTCAAAGTTCTAAAATTTGTAACATTCCATATTATTTCTTAAATGTTCAAATATATTGATGTTTCTTTGAGCCCTGGGAGGTTCATATTTGAAGAATCTCTTGGAATTGTATTGGTTCCTAGGGTACGTGCGACATTCTACAGCTTTATGACCAAATTTTCTACATGAATAACAATAGCCATGAAAAATATGTTGGTACCTGGATGAAAATATTCGTCGAGGAATCATCTTCCAAGGATGTGCTTGTGAATCTTGTCCAATGAAGTCTACATGTATGTCAGATCTCATAGGTTCATTGTATTTTGTTGTAGAAGATCCTGCTTCTTCATCTTTGTAACCGAGGCTAGTTCTTTCGTTGTAAGATCGTTGATTGTTGATGAGTTCTTCCAATGCCCTTGAGTTGTTGGCATAGTTTTGGACATTTTTTCCCTTCTTCACTTCCTTACGCAGCGAGACTACTTCGGCTTCTAATGCTTCCCTTTCTTGGTTGCTTTCTTCCAACTTCTTTGGAAGTGACTCTTCAATACATTTGTGTTCTTCAACTTCAATTTTGAGACCTTGAACTTGTTCTTCAAGAGTATTGGAATGGATCTTCTCAGCATTGAGCTCTTTTATAAGCTTGATTTCCTCCTCATAAAATTCTTCTATGGTCAACCCTTCTTCTTCATTGTTTGATACTTATTGTTTATTGTGCTTGGCCATAAACAATACTTTCTCATTCGCTTCTTCTTTGCTGTCACTTTCTTCATCGGATGATGAGCTATCTTCTTTAGAGAGAAAGTTCCTTTTGGATCCTTTCTTTTTTCCTTGCTTGTTGAATTTCTTAAAGCCTTTCTTTCCTTTTGAGTTGCCATCACTTTTGTTCGGACATTTTTCTACGAAATGCCCAACCTCACCACAACCGAAACATATCAATGGAAGTTTACCTTTGAATTTTCCCTTACCAGGTTTTAGTTTTCTTGTAAAGTAAGCATATTCTTCATCTGAAAGACCTTCTCCATCATCTCCCTTTTCTTCACACTTGCAGGTGCATGTCATTTCAATTGAAGGTTGTTTGTCCTTATTAGTTTGCTTAGATGCAACGAACGCAGTTTCTAGATTTGAAGTACCCTTTTCTTCATCAAGTCTCATTTCATATGCTATGAGAACTCCATGTAATTCTTCCTTGCTAAGTTTGTCCAAATTTTCACTGTATTCTAAGACATACACCTTTGGGTTGAATCTCCCTGGTAACGTTCTAAGAATATTCCGTATAATAGTCTTCTCATCAACTGGCTCTCCCAATCCTTCCAGAGTATTGGTTATTTCATCAATGTATTGGAAGTATGCAGCAATGTTGCAATCTTCTTTCATTTTGAGTTGCTCAAATTTTGCTCTATAGATTTGAAGCTTTGCTTCTTTGACATTTGAGTCACCTGCATATATATTCTCAAGCTTGTCCCATACATTTTTTGCGGTTTTACAACCCAACACCTTATGATAAGCAGATTCAATAAGTCCACTGATAATAATATTATTTGCTTTTGCATCATTTACCAAATTCTTCTTACCTTGTTCATCCGTAGTTGATGTAAATCCATTTTGAACAGTGTCCCATACTTCGTAACCTTGCACCAAGATATAGACCTCCATTCTTCCTTTCCAGAGTGCATAATTATTTTCATTGAATAGAGGTACACCATTCTTGGTATGCTCCATGATATCCCCTTCTAGGCATTAAAGCCCTTATTGAAAGAACAAACTTTAAAACCAATTGTTGAGAATCTTTTGAGAAGGGGGGGGTGAATCAATATTCCTTTCAATTAGAGAATTAGTTAATCTTCAATTATTATCAGTGTTTGTACAATTATAGCAGCAAACAAGAGGAACACAAATGCACACAATTTTTAAGGTGGAAACCCACTCCGGGAAAAAAAACACCTGATGCTTTTCTAATAATTCTTTAATATTCAACTCCAATTGAAAATAAAGCTCCAACTTCCTAGAATCTAGAAAAGCATTCTTCTCCAGCTCCCACTGGATGGACGCTCCAACGCCCAAGATTCTTCAGTAGTCAACTGAACAGATGCCCCAACACCCAATGAGATACAACTCACCCTAGCACCACCCTACCACCCTATAGAAGAATAAAAGAAGAATGGACCTCTGTACCAGGGAAAATAGTCCACTTTACAATGATATAGAATGATGTAGAAGAAGAATATATACTAGACCATAACCCCAAATTTGACACAACCACCTAATGATGATCCTAAACCTCCCAACACTACCTCTTCAACCCTTGGCAGATAGACACTAGTACGATTTTTACAATAATGTATTTACAATGACTTAGTACAAAGATACCTTTACAATGATTGTATGCAGTGCTGCCCACTTGAAGACTTCATATGATGAACTTCTTGTTGTTGTTATGCACCTTGGTTGCTGCTCTTGTCATGCTACCCTACTGCTTGCACCTTGCTTTGCTTTTACGCATAGAAAGTTTGGTCCTTTGCAACCCTTTACAACACATGATCTAGGCTCGCGCATACAGGAGCTCGATATTGAATCGGTGTATCTACGGTAATTTCGGATCCTCAATATTTGATTTTAGTCACATGGTATTCCTGCTCTCTGTTTTTCAATGCCACGAATTACGACGGTGGTTGTCAACATTCTCAGAGATTTATACCCAATCTCTCCACAATTCTAGTATGGTACATTTCGGCATAGCGCACTGTATGGCGTTCCACGTGTCCTTTGTTCTTCATTTGGCTCTAAAATTGATAGAGAAAAATGTACAGACTGTGCACTATCTGCCACTTTTTAAAAAATTCCAATCTGATACTCAGAGAGAGAGTTATGACGAATTTACCAAGGTCATTTCTTTGAGATGAATTTCAAGAGCCTGCAAAAACCCTGACTTCCATAGATCATATCTCCAACAATATTGCACACCTTGATCTAAAATTTTTACAGAAGCTTCCTCAGGATTTCAGTTTCACCTCATAAAAATTTCAGCTTTTGAACCTTCATATAAAAAGAGGTAGAGCAAAAATTCCACAATGACCTGTTTCAGATGGCCGAATCCCTTGCCTAAGGAGGAAATGAAGATCAAAATTTATATAAATTCTTAAGTTGAGAGGGGCTTCAACAAGTGAACGTGGGAGGGATTTTAGGAGCTTAAAAAATATTAATTATGACTTTTCAATGACCCATGCCCCAACCCCATGGGGTTTTAGCCCACTAATTGGGGGTACAAACTTCAAACATGAATATCTCTCAAACCGTGAAGAATTACATGGCATGCCATATATCAACGGAAACATCTCGACAGTAGAAACCATCAAAAGCATTATTGACCCAGAATATATTAATTTGGTAGGTCAAAATTCCCATGCAATATTGGGTTAGCCCTTGGTGCTGCTTGGGTTGACATCAATGACAACTGCTGATCAGCATATAGCCCCTCCTTTCAGCTTGTGGTTTTAAGTTTATGTTGCAAACCTTCATTTCCCTCCATGTCATGTTTTAAGCAATGAAACCGTAGTTTCATAGTTTGCAAGTTTCAATTTCTTTACCCTGGACCCATTGACCTTCCCTACACCCTAACTCACTCCCTGCTACCCTTATATCCCCTCATTTCCCATTCCCAAGCTCTATTCCCTAAAACCCTACCCCCTAAACTATGCTTTCCTAGGAAGCTAGATACCTCCCTATAATAGAAATTTCCTACCCTATTTTCCTTAACATTTCAAACCCCATCACTTCCCTAAGCTCCCCAACCCCTTTAAACATTTCCCCAAATTTTCCCTCACTCATCCCAACCCCCTAACTCTACAATCCTACTCCCTTTCCCTTCCCCTTCTTCCCTACAGTTTCAAGACAAAACTAAACATAATGGAGGAGGAGAGAAACATCATGGAGGAGGAAAGAAATACCACAGAAGAAGAGAAGAAAACACATAAAAAAGAAGGGATAATTATGAGATTAGAGCCATCAGACACTAGGGAATTAATGGCATCACCCTTAGCTGTCAAATGTTTCCAGCATGTAGGTTGCTTTGAGTTTTGTGAGATGGTACAAAGAGTGCAAAGCCATCCTATTTTGACAAGGGTTTTCATCAGAAACCTCCAAAAAGACCAATTGAGTATAGCAGGGGTGACTTTCACCATTTCCACTGACATCATAGCAGCAACAACAGGGATACCCAATGTGGGTAAAAAATGGTTCAAGACTAAGGATTTGGATGTCCAGCTGTATGAGCCTTACCTCAAGGCACCTTACAAAGATAACATTAAAAATATTTTTCCTTTTGGTCAATTTTTAAACATGTTTTCCCCCATGATGAAAATCATCATGAAATACTTCACTTGTGAGGGCAGATTCTCCAGATTATACAAAGAAACATCAGGTTTCTCATGCATTTCACTAGGGTGAAATTACTCAACCTTCCCTAATACTTGTACAGAAGCATTGATAAGATGGAATACATAGTGAAAAACAAATATTATGAGCTTCAAATGAACAAATTATTCTATCACTCTCTGATTAAAATAATTTTCCTTCACCACCTCAATCAACTGAACATTGCATGGGACACCTTCATTGAGAAAGATGTCTTCACTGCAGCACCAAGTCAACTGCCAGGACCTATTCCACCACTTCACACCGCCCTCACAAGAAGACTAGGTTATCTAGAAAGGATACAATGAAAGATACCAAAGAGGTAAAGAGTTCAAACCTGCCACCTAGGCAAGCTATTCCACATTGGAAGGGGCCTTGCCTTCTTCATCAACAAAACAGGGAAAAGAAAAGCATAAAGAGCCATTTTTTCAAGAGGAGGAAGACCTTCATGAGGAAGAAAGAAAATTTTACTTGGTGGACTTGGATTTCCAAGATTATCATGAAACCTAAAATATGATCATCAAAGAGAAATATGCCACAGTTAGAGAGTTGCAGGACAATATGGCTAGAGCACAATTTTTCATATCCTTCCTTGAACAAGAAAACAAGCAACTAAAAGACAAACAAGTACTCTTGAAATTGGAGTTGTTGAAGGCCAAGAGGAAAGACACCAAAGGCAAAGCAGTGATGGCACCTGATGAGTCTGACCACGATGAGACTCAAACCACCAATAAAATACCAAAACCAAGAGGTCTTAAGAGAGCATTAGAGTTGGAGAAACATGAGGCAGAACAAATCAGTTTTGAGGAAAGAATATTAAAGGAAATCAATGATGAAGAGAAGTGTGGCTTGACAGAGTGAACATCCACCTTGAGAAGCTCCTCCATAAGGCCAAAAAGGAAAACTAGATGCTCAAACACATGGCTAACCGATACACCACTAGAAAAAATATTTGCAACATTAGGATCAATAAGTTGAAGGATAAAGTCAAGCAAACCCTAATCACGCAAAAGGAGGAGGAAAAACTTGAGTTACTTGTTGATGCCTCGGTTTCTTGATACACCTCATCAACACTTCATCCACTATTTTTTAAGATTTTTGGGAAATTTTTGCATATTTTAAGCATTTTTGTAAATTTTGACAGACTTTTTGCACAGTCAACCTGTAAAAAGCGCAACATGGGCCACGCTGCGCTTTTTGTGGAGGCCTCCAAATGAGAAAATTTTTGCATATTTGGATTTAGAATGATTTTTACATCAATTTTTTACTACTGGCACTCAAAAAATAGAGCTTTTGATAGGTATAATAGGCCAAAAACCTCTCAAAAAACACCTTTTGCCTCCTTTTTTAGCCTCTCACTATGCTTTTTTACCAGTCTTGGGAGATTAAATTTTTTAGGAACTTCACTCAATAATTTTTAGATCTTGAGCACATTTTTTACAACCAAACTAGAAGATCTTTCCAATGAGCCATCTAGGGCCCAATTTGGACTTTGAGAACTCAGTCAAAATTCAATTTGAAGGTCCATGCTACGCTATTCACCAGGCACAATGCGCTTTTCCCAAGCATGCTGCACTTTTTATAGTTGAGTGATTTTTTCTTGTACTTCAGCTTTCCTTCCTTGAATGATGGATTTTGTTGTGGTCTTATATTTTAATAATCTCTACAAGCATTTATATTTTTATTATTTGTAATTTTACATTGTAAAATTATTTTCAATTTGCAAATGATTTCCAAAAAAGTATATATAAAAAGAAACAAATCAAAAGATATGTATGTCAAAAAGAAAATGAATATGAAGAAAAAAATCAAAAAGAAGAAAAATTGAAAAAAGAATAAAAAGAGAAAAAAACCCCACAAAAGAAAAAGAGAAATAATATTGAAAGTGCTTCAAATTTAAATGCCACTACTGTTAAATTAGTTTCCTTAATGTTAAAAACTCAATAATATTGTGTGCAGCTTGTCTAAAATGCCATAATGACTAGATTTTGTTCCAATCATATAGTTTAATCATGATGGAGCAATTGTGAATTTCATGTCAAACAGGTTAGTGAATAAAGATTTGTCAAATAGTTTAATCTTAACAAATCAGTAGTTAGGTAGAAAATGAGATTGATTCAACAGTTTAATCTGAATCAATATGAGAAATAAGTGATAGAGTAGGTTAGATTGTTATAAAAAATGGATATGTGGGTTTGCTAGCTCAAATGCACCCTAAAGAGATGAGATGAAAAAATGTTATCTTAGAAAAAAGAATTGAAAATGAAAGGGTAGGTAGAAATTGTGTTATGGCTTTGAAAAACATGAAAAAAATTTATCCTAAATGTTTAAACTTATAAAATTACTTCATGCGCGGGAAGGCAAAGGAATAAAAGTTTTATCCTAAGTCTCAAATGTTTGGCATGTGAAAATGAAGACTCAGCGCATTATTCCCCTATCCTATTTTTTTACCTTTTATCAAATCCCTCGCTACCCGACAAAACGTCTTATCCACGTCCACTGCTACACGATTATCTCCCCTCCATCTATCCCATCATCTGATTCCTCACACACCCATCCAACGGCCCATACCATTTTTGCCCCCCCTCTCCATCTGAACTTTACCATCGAGGGGGGGGATGGTCTGAAATGGGTGGTTTTGTGTTTTAGGCCCACACTAATGTGGCACCATCTCTTGATTTTGTACCCCCCTGCCAAAACCACTTACTGCTTCGAACCCCCTCCTAAAATAATTTTTCCCCGCTATGTGAAAACCATTAATCTACCCATTGAACGCCAGTCACATCACACCAACTGGACCAAGTCGTTGCCAATTAAATGTCTTCCCACGGTAATACAAGCATTGATAAATTTAATTCGCCCCTAACCATTAATCCAACGGATCCACACCACCATCAATGGGAAAACTACCTATCTGTGTACAAATTCATCCCGGATTAGCCTTTAATCATTTACCTTACCATCTTCATTATTTTGTACAGGGTTACTGCAGGTTGACAGAGTGCTAGTAAATAAATTTGATCATTTTCAAGCTACTCTCTGCAACTATCACCATTCTTTCCTCATTGTAGAGCTTTTACTCAAACCTGACCTTCAGTTGTCTTAAAAAAAACCATCATTCACCATCAAACCATAGTTCATCATGCCTCCTAAGAAGAAAATCAAGGGGGAGTCTGTGAATCCACTGTTCCATCCCTTGATTGACCTTGATCATATACCTCTGGCAGATATGAACTAAAAAATCCATGAAACCCTTTGTGAGTTAGAATTTCAAAATGTATTTTTGGCTTGAAGACAAATTTATTGAAAAGACTAATGACATTGGACTTTGGGAATCTGATTTTCCCCATTATATCTTTCCCCACACCCACAGTGTCCTTGAATTCATAAGGAATTATCAAGCTTGCTATGTACCCAGTGAGAGAGTTATTATTGCCCCTTCAAGAGATATTTTAATCACCATAACTCCTCAAACCATAAAACAAATGATGCAGGCCCCCATTACAGAGAATGCCACTCATTTTTCTCAAGAAGAACTCATTGAATTATATCAAAAGCTAGAATTTAAAAAAAGGGCTAAAACTCTTGATAGTTTTCTAGCTAAAGATGCCCAACTACCTAAGAAGAACCCTCCCTATCCATATTCCATGTTCCTTGAGAGAAATAATCATATCAGTACAGTTTTCTCCTACCTCCTTGGTTATTACTCATATCAGTGGGTAGATGAGGCCATTATAGGATTCCTTTCCATTTTCTCCATAGATTCCAAGCCTTTTGTCTTATTCGACTTCATCCAATTCCTTGCAAATTCTATTCATGTACAGTTTGTCAAGTTCCACACTGAGGAGGTATTTAAATATGCATTTGTTTTAGTATATTTGTTTTTATATTTTTAGGGAGACAGGTTCAAATTTTCACTGTAGAAGTTGGATGATGATGGAAATCAAAAATCTATCATCGTCTGCACTACAATGGTGATGAAGGAGCAGAAATAATACTCATACAAATAGTTCATAGAACTGATTGTACATCCAACACTCAGTCTTCCCAGCAGCAATTCAAAGCCAAGAATTAGTGAAGAAATCAGGAAATTCTTGCAGTTTTTAGACCAAACTAAAACAGAAGACTAGTACCTTTACCAGAATTATAGATAGCTAAGTATTTATGGATGTGAGCTTGCCCCATATAAGCTCCCAAAATTCCTCCCAATGAGGATTTTTTCCCTATAATACATCAGGAAAATTCTCAATGCTGATGAGGTCCATTTTGTATATGCCAAGAAGAAATCTCAATTCAGAATCAAAACAAAAATAGGACCCTTCATTTATAATAGCAAAGCAGCAGGGGAGGAAGCAGAAATATTACTGAAAGAAATGAAATTCAACCTCAGTTTTACATGGTCATATGATCCATTAGGTACCAACTCCAAAATAAGGGTAGAGAACAAATCTACACCTTACATTCATACCCACAAACCAAAGATTGAGAGGTACATCAATATGCTAGAATGGACTGAGAATACTTTACAAGAGGCTGAAGAAAAACTAGTTTCAATTTCAACATCATAGACTCCTGTCCCACGGGAGAAAGAAGGAAAAAATATAAGAGAAGAAGAGTCACCTTCAGTGACTGACACTTCCAGCAAAGAATTCACAATCATGTACAGGAAGAGGACTAAACTCAGTCCCAAGGTGAACCCAAGAAAGGATTCAGAACAAGAAGTTATTATCATCACCAAGGAGACACCTACTTCCTCACAAGTAGGTGGTCAAACCACACTCTCTCCTACCACCTCTACTGCTTCTCAGGATCAACAGCAAGCTATTCAAACCAGCACAATTGTTACAGGGGAGAAAGAGAAGACCATTTTTGATACATTCAGGGAGATTAAATTGAAAAATGAAGTTTTGAAGACTAGTACATATAATCAGTTCTGGAAGAAGACTTCTAGCTCACAGAGTAGGCTATTGTAAGCCTTTGATTCAAAGAAAGGAAAAATGCAGATGGCCTTTCTCCAAGCACAAATTCCTCAGCACAAGACATTAGATGATTATAAAAATACTACATTTGAGTTTGATGTTAAAGGCATACATCCCATTGATCAAATGGAGATGCATAAGCAGACATGTGAAATGATTTCATCTACACTCACTAACACTGCTATGTGTTTGTCCAAATTGCAGATTTCTTTAGCTAATATCCAGTCATAGCTCAAGATGGAAAAAATATCCTCTTTGGCCAAGGATTCAAGGATTAAGTCTTTGGAAGACTTAGTGATCAGGATTGGATATGATCCCTCCAATATCAGAGTTGCGGAAGAAGTGATTAAAACGAAAAATGCTGACATAGCAGCATTAAGTAAGCAGCTAAAGCTGCCAGCTACAGAGGACCCTTTGGCCAAATACATTGAAGAAACAGAATCACGGAAATCATACATGATGAATCTCATCATGGAGGAGAATGCTCAGCTAAGGCAGATGGAATCATAAATGGAAAATATGATAAAGGAAAAAGAGCAGGCTATCAAACTATCATTAGTCCCTTTAGAGGTTGTACCCCTTATAGTTATTCTCACAACCACGCCTTCTACAACAAGTACGGAAGATGGAGCTGGGCAGCTCACTAAAGCAGTGCAGAATCTGTCAATTCAGACAAAAGAGATCAAGAAGCTTCATGATCAAGTGAAAATGTTGGAGGAACAAAAGTCCAGGAGTGATACCTCACATGAAATTGAAAATCAGAGAGTACAGAAGTTAATAGAAAGGCTTACAAAAGTAGGAGAAGGAGGCATCTGTTGGAAATTCCTTGGGGCAAGTCAAAGAGATAATTTGGACAGGTATCATTGAGTCCATCAATGAAATCATGGCTTGCATTCATATTATATTTGAATAGAAGGAGCTGATAATGAAAACCAATTATTCCATTACAAACATGAAAGAGGAGCTTGGAGACATGCCAACTATTGCTAACCACATTATCAAGTTCCTAGATTCAAAGAACCAGTATGAGCTGGATGAGTTAGGAGTTGAGGACATAACAGAGACAATTTTGGAGGTAAAGAAGGTTCTTACAAAGAGAAACCTTATTGTACAGCTGCAGGAAAAATGTCACAACTTAGAGATAGTTGTAAACAGATTTTTAAATAGGATAGAACCTTTAACTTAGAAAGGTCTTCCTTCCCCATTTGTAATAAATGGAAAAATAATTACCATAGAGGATTATGTAAATAAATTGAATGAAATTTCCACGGATACAGCTAAACTTTCAAATATCAGGGACACTCTGACAGGAAACATTTTGGAGGCGTTGGCTCATGACCTTTTCATCCAGCATGAGATAGACCACGTTTTTGTGGTAAAACAAACTTTTTCTAAGTATACCGAGGTGGATGAAATCTACATGAGGGTGTTACGTAGGTAAATCCTCTTTGCAGACAGAGATGATCCCTCTAGCCCTAGGGTGGGTCTAGAAACAAAGGGACACGCTAAAGTGTTGCTTCCTATTTAATGAATGAACAAGAGACATGGTAGATTGACCTACCCAGAATCCAACATTGTCGTCGTTGCGGAAAGAGTAGTAGCCTCTTGCTCATGCCTTTGCAAATCACAATCCATTCGCTATTACGCCTAGATACCTGCACATAGAACAAGAAACAAGAGCAACAAACCACATCATAGTTTCACTCATAACTATTAACCAGTCAAATAGGGTTAAACATATCGTATTACACAAACATCATAACATAATAATGGAACCAAACAGTATTCATGTATATAAATGAATAGAAGGAAGAGTTACAACCAATGCTTTGACGTCATAGTCTCCTCCAGCGGGGTTCAGGCGAAGCGCATCTCAGATGTTCGTCAGGGATTTTGGACGGGGTGACGGCATAGACTCAAGCTCTCCTCAACGTAATTCCTTCTATCTATCTTCTCTAGTCATTCAGTTATAGTATCAGTTATTCAAGTTTAGATAGCTTGTACTAAGAGAGATAGCTTCTTTTATAGAGGAAAAGGAGGAGGTTGGGATCCCTACAAAGGTGGGAGGGAGTCCTATCCTTTAGGAGAGTTCCAAGGGAGGTGGAAACTACTAACTGAAGGATGGAGTCCGTGGTTGTTTTAGTTTGACCACTCCCAATGACTCATCCTCAAGGTGGTTGGAATAGAACCTCCACCTATATTTTTTAAAAAACATTGCATAAACAACTTGGTGCGGGTGCTTAACTCGGACATACTGCCAATTGGCGTGGACTCAATGTTAATTTTCCAGCTTGGCACAAGAGTGTAACTGGCTACTGGCGTCAATGAAAAAACAAGGGTTCTTACAGTCTTGCTCAGGGAATTGTCAACAAGAGGAATGTTACTCTCATGCAAAGGAATGCAGTGATGGTTTTTTCAAGGCATGACTATGCTTATTGGTCACAGAAACAACCCTCCAATGGGTGAGATGGGGATTGCAGGGATAGTGACAAAATTTTGTGTAACAGATGCCCCCTAAAGCATGAGGTCCGAGGGAGAGGGAGGGGCGAAATGCTTTATGAGAACACGTTCAAACCAAACACCATTGTTGAAAACCTGCAATTATAAATACAACTGATATTTCTAATACATGAACATTTGGCATGGGCGCAACCATCCATAATAGAGTGAATATAAAAAACTGAGATCCGAGGTATGGACGCAACCATCCAGCAGTGAGGATCAACAAATAGGCTCAGGTATGGTTGCAGCCATCCAATCAAAAGAGTCATGCAAAGAGTTATAAAAATCCACCAAAATCCACCGTGCATGTTTTATCTTGCCGTTAGGTCCCTATATTACTAGTATAGTTCTTTATTATTGTTAGTGTAACCCCTTATTGTTATTACTGTACCCTTGTAACCCCCATATTGTTATTATTGTGCCCTTAAATTATTATTGTTAGGTCGGCTAGGATTACATTGTGGCCCCACTAGGATTACATTATGGCCCTATGGACTCCTATATATAGAAAGGAGGTTTTGTAAATTGTATCATCCAAGAATTGTTCATTTATGTAATGTATTGGAGGTTGCCCCCTCGAAGTGGCTTATTTCTAAGGCGTTGATATCTTTTTCTTCTATTTTTGGAGCTGTTTACACAACATTTGGTATCAGAGCTTGGGATACTAGGGTTTCGCTGCTCCAAATAGGTCATCGTGGAATTTTTGCTATAAATTTTTTTCTACGAAGTTTCAGAAGCTGGAATTTTTAGGGTGTGAAGAAAAAATCCTGAGGAAGATTGTCTAAAAATTTCAGAGCTTGGTTCGCAATATTTTCGGAGATATCATCTGTGGAAGTTAGGTATTTTTTCAAGCTCCTAAACAGGTCATCGTGGCATTTTCGCTATAAATGTTTTTCTACGAAGGTTCAGAATCTGAAATTCGTATGGTGCTTTAGGATCGAGGGAAATTGGCCAAAAATTTCAGAGCTTGGTTCGCTGCTATTTTGATATGATCCTGTGGAAGGTAGTGATCTTTTTCTCGTGCTCCCGAAGTTCATCTCAAAGAGGTGATCGGGAAAAGTTCAATAATCCCCTGGGGGCAAGGATTTGAGTGTCAGAAAGGTCGTAATTACACTAATTTTAGTTTCTTGGCTATCAATTTCAAAGACAAAGGACGAAACAGTGACACGTGGCAAGTCCTACAAGTTAGCTCTACTGAACCAGTCCAGAATTAGGTCATTGTGGGAGATTGGACACAACTTTGTCTTGGGGAATCAAAATTAGATCAGACCTGTGGAATTTGAAAGAAGCTTCAGAGGGCTACTACAGGGCTGAATTTCAGATATTCAAGATTTTCAATTACAGAGATAATTCAATTTCAATATCGAGCTCCTCAAAGAAAGTAAAAGGTGTGTATTCTTTTTTCCGAATTGCATAAGTCTTGTTTGAAGAATCAAGTTGAATTGATTCCAAGGGAATATTGTAGAATAGGTATCAATATTGGATTCTAAAATGGCACCTAAAAAGAATTCAACACCCATTAAGCCTTCAGAAGGCTCTACCATGACTCATGAATATGAAGAATTGCAACATGATCTATCAAAATTACAAGAGCAAGTGCAACAAATTTCACTCTCGCAAAGAGCAACAAAAAATGAAATGGAAGTTTTGAAGAAAGGCGTGGAAGTGAAGATGGACGGTTTGAAGAAAGGCATGGAAGCTAAGATGGATGGCGTGGAAGTGAAGATGGACGGTTTGAAGAAATGCATGGAAGCTAAGATGGATGGCGTGGAAGCTAAGATGGATGGCATGGAAGCTGGCATGGAAGCTAAGATGGATGATCTAAAATCAAACATCGAAGATTTGACAAAGTTGATACAAGAAATGTTTCCTAATGGTGAAAAGATAGTAGAATAACCTCATGATGAGAACAAAATAAATGTTAATCGTGATTTCATAAACTCTAATGTTGGCGGGAAGAACCACCATATTCCAAAAATGGATATGAGGAAGTTTGATGGAAAGGACCCTGTAACATGGATACTACAGATGGAGCAATATTTTGATCTCCATAACGTGCAAAACACACAAAAGGTACGCATTGCAACTTTACATTTAGAACAAAATACATTTGTATGGTATCGGTGGCTTTGCTCCCATAAAAAAATTGTCACTTGGTCAATTTTTATGGAGGAAATGATAGCACATTATGAGGATACAAAGAGCAACACCTTCTTTAGCCAATTGATAAATTTCAAACAAAAGGGTTTAGTGGGGGAGCACATTGAGGACTTCCAAAAATTGAATATAAGGGTAACTGATATTCCAGAGGAACACATGATTGATCTCTTCATAGGCACTTTAAAGGATAACATCCAACATGAAGTTCGCGTTTTGGAACCTGATTCATTGGAGAAGGCATTCAGGTTGGCAAGAAAAGCTGAATGTAAAATTATGGCGACAAGGAAACCTACCACTCAATTCTATAAAGAAGGAAGTGTTGCTACACCTAGATTTCCACAACCTACAAGGTTGACACCACCACAATTGGAAGAAAAAAGAGCAAAAGGGCTTTGCTACAGTTGTGATAGCAAATACACTAAAGGTCATAAGTGTGCTGAGAAGAAATTATTTTACATAGATTGTGAAGAGGAAGAAGAAAATGAACAAGAAGAGGATATACACCAGAAACCAACTCTAGAAGAGGAAGAAATGAATCCGACCATATCGTGTAATGCACTGGCAGGAATTACCACTCCTCAAACTCTCAAGATAGAAGGACAAATCAAGAAGAAAAAGGTAATAGTGTTGATTGATTCAGGTAGCACCTATAATTTTATTCATTGTAAGGTAGCCAAGGAATTAAATTGTTTCCTATACCCAGCACCAGAATGTCAAGTGATGGTTGCAAATGGAGGAACTATAAATTGCTCTGGAAAATGCCATAATATCATGCTAACCATGGGGGAATATGTGTTGACTAGTCCAATGCTTTCCATTCCTATGGGAGGTGCTGATGTTGTACTAGGAGTACAATGGTTACAATCTTTGGGGATGGTAGCTTTACTTTTCAAGAACTTTTCTTGAAATTTTTTTCAGAAGGAAAGGAAGTCGAATTACGGGGTATTGAAGGGAAGCCGGGAAGGATAATAAGCTCTAATGTCATGACAAAGCTTCTAAAGAAACAACAACGAGGCGTAATTGCACAATTATGCTCACTAGAAGTTCCGACATCAAAATCATCTATTTCTACAGATATCCAACAAGTCTTGGACAATCATTCCAAGGTGTTTGAAACTCCCAAAGGACTCCCACCTATTCATGATCATGATCATGCTATTCATTTGATTCCAGGAAGTGTTCCTCCAAACATCAGGCGTTATAGATATCCTTACTTCCAAAAGAGCGAAATTGAACGTATGATTGCAGAAATGTTAGAGGCGGGTATAATTCAACCTAGTCAAAGTTCTTTCTCTGCTCCTGTAGTATTGGTACACAAGAAGGATGGATCATGGCTAATGTGTCCAGATTATAGGGAGCTCAATAAGCTCACCATTAAAGACAAATTTCCCATTCCTGTGATTGATGAATTATTGGATGAATTACATGGAGCAATTTATTTTACCAAGTTGGATCTTCGCTTAGGATATCATTAAATTAGAATGAAGACTTAATATATTCTAAAAACAGCGTTTCGAACTCATGAGGGTCATTATGAATTTTTGGTCATGTCTTTTGGCCTTACCAATGCACCTTCTACATTTCAAGGGTTGATGAATTCCATTTTCAAACCCTTCCTTAGAAAATTTGTGCTAGTATTTTTGATGATATACTAATCTACAGCAGGTCTTGGAAGGATCATGTTGAACATGTTGACAGGGTGCTCAAACTATTGCAGGAGAAACAATTATATGCAAAACATCCAAATGTTTCTTTGGAGTACAAGAGGTGGAATATCTGGGTCATATTATATCTCACGAGGGTGTTAAAGTAGACCCTAACAAAATTAAAGCCATTAAGGAATGGAAAGTCCCCAAGACAATAAAGCAATTGCAAGGATTTCTCAGGTTAACAGGCTATTATCGCAAGCTTGTTAAGAATTATGGGAGAATAGCAGCACCTCTAACAACATTATTGAAGAAAGATGCATTTTCATGGACTCCTGAAGCAACTAAGGCCTTTGAACATCTTAAAGAGGCAATGTGCCTAGCACCGGTCTTAGCTACGCCAGACTTCACAAAAACCTTTATTGTGAAATGTGATGCCTCAGGAAATGGAATTGGTGTTGTTTTAATGCAGGAAGGAAGACCCATTGCTTTTGAAAATCGTCCAATCAAAGGAAAGTATTTACAGAAACCTATTTATGAGAAGGAAATGTTAGCAATACTGCATGCACTAAAGAAATGGAGAACTTACCTAATGGGAAGACACTTCAAGGTAAAAACCAATCATGATAGTCTTAAACACTTTTTGGAACAAAGACTATCGTCAGAAGAGCAGCAAAAATGGGTCACAAAGATGTTGGGTTATGACTTTGAAATAATCTACAAAAAAGGAAAGCTTAATGTTGTTGCAGATGCACTCTCAAGAAAGAATGAAGAGGTGGAAGCATTGCTTTGTGCCATTTCTATTATCCAACCAGATTGGATAACTCAAGCAAGAGATGAATGGAAGAAGGACAAAGATGTATGGATACTCATTCAAAAGTTGCAGCAAGATCCTAGTACATCTGATACATTTAGTTGGAAAAATGATTCCTCATGGTACAAAGATCGCTTATATCTTTGTAAGAATTCCCAACTAAAAAAAAATATTCTTTTGGAATTGCACACTTCTCCTTTAGGAGGACACTCAGGATTTTTAAAAACTTACCACAGGGTGAAGAAAGAATTTTTTTGGGATGGCCTTAAAATTGATATTCAAAATTTTGTGGCGGAATGTTTGGTTTTCCAGCAGAATAAAGTGGAAACAATTAAGACCCCGGGACTTCTACAACCTTTATCCATTCCAAGTCAACGTTGGGAGGAGATTTCAATGGATTTTATCACAGGTTTACCTAAGTCTGAAGGAAAGAGTGTCATCATGGTGGTAGTTGATAGACTTACCAGGTATGCACACTTTTGTGCATTATCTCATCCATTTAAAGCAAGTACAGTTGCTACTACATTTATGGATAGAATTCAAAAACTACATGGAAGCCCAAGGGTTATTGTGAGCGACAGAGATCCCATTTTTACTGGAAATTTTTGGACGGAGTTATTTTCTTGTTTGGGTACTCAATTAACTCATAGCTCATCTTATCATCCTCAATCTGATGGTCAAACTGAGATAGTAAATAAATGTTTGGAAGGATATCTTCGTTGTTTTGTATCTGATAAACAAACACAATGGGTCAAGTGGTTACCTCTCGCCGAATGGTGGTATAACACTTCCTTCCATACTGCAGCAAAAATGACCCCATTTATGGCACTTTATGGATATCATCCACCATCGATCACATCATCTTTAAGGGAAAATTCGAAGGTTCAAGCAGTGGAAGATCACATCGAGCATCAACAAGAAGTTTTCCAACTCTTAAAGGATAACCCTAATTTGGCACAAAATCGAATGAAACAACAGGCAGATCAACATCGCAGCGAGAGAAGTTTTGATGTAGGAGATTGGGTATTTTTACGGCTACAACCATACAAACAAATGTCCCTCAAGAAAGCTAAGAAGGATAATAAATTATCGCTAAAGTACTATGGTCCTTACAAGGTGTTGCAAAAGATTGGTACTATGGCATACAAATTGGAGCTTCCTGCTTCTTCGCGAGTACATCCAGTTTTCCATGTTTCGTGCTTAAAGAAGGTTATAGGTGAAAATATTCAAGTTCAAACAATATTGCCAGAACTTAAGGAGGAAGGAAAAATCAT